>JAUMHF010000019.1:3146422-3208706 GCA_032359275.1 Microctenopoma steveboyesi | reverse complement strand
AGAAAACTCAGAGGACAAAATATGGTATCAGCAAGTATTGCTATTAAATTAATGCAAGAATTACCTCTAATAACCTTGATGGGCTGAGTGACCCAATACATTGGTTCATTTGCCAGAAATAGATGTACTTTTACTGTGCATGCGTGTGGAGAAGAAGCACATAAACTTACACAGTTCACACTGTCTGCCCTTAAACCCCACTGTGCAGTTGCAGATAAAGGAGTCGCCGTTGTTCTCACACGCGCCCCCGTTCTGGCAGGGCAGACTGCGACAGTCGTGCAGCAACTCTAAAAGACAACAGCTGCCATTAACATCCGCAATACAGAAAGCGTGGGTCTCACATTTCAGGGACACTACTGCACTGTATCTACAGCTGCTTTCAACAATGACACACCTTTCTCTTTCAAGGTTAGTAACCACGTTTCTATGTTAATCATCTCATCTTGAAGAGCTTCAGCCAACAGCACATGGTAGCACACAGGTAGAGCTAATAAAACACGTACCAGGCTTTGTTCTTAAACCTTCTTGTTGAATCTCCAGCGCGAGGCTGATTTTGTTCGTCGTTTCTTCCATCTTCTCTAATCTAATTGGTGGGTTAGGTTCTGCAAGGTAAAACACTTCCTGTTATCATTCAGCATTACAAAGACAAAAACTAACGACTTCCACTAAACTGAGATGAGCCTGGTACAAGAAAATTACTGATCTGACAATTTAGCCCAAACACTGTTGTGACATCATGGGCGTAACAATGTTGAAAAGGAAAAGCACAATCCTAAAAAGGAAGCCCAAGATAACATTGGTAGAATGTGTTCTGTTTATGCTCCAGGCTTTCAACGTGTGGGCTGACATGCATTAAGTAGAACAAATTCAAATATATCAAAACAAAAAAATCCTAAGAAAGAAAAAGGTTATTCCTGAAGGTCACTGTTATCACACTCAGCTCGCTTTATCACACTGTGCTCGATAAAGTGCATGTGTCAGATAAAGTATGTACAGAGAGTCCAGTTTACATTACAGAACCACCCATATTTCATCCAGACAGGCCACGGGTAGAACCATATGGCAATAAGACGATGGCCTAAGTTATACCATCTGCATCAAGATAAGCAAATAAGATAACTCTTCCATTATTTGGACATGCTACACAAATCAGAACTGTTTCAGTGTGGTGGTTTAATAGATGTCAGACAAATACAACAGCGCTCTGCTGGATTCATCTGGCTTTAAAGCAAAATAAAGACTGTGCTGGGTGGGTTCATCAAATATTAACACACAAGAAGAAGAATATTTGATGTGAAAGACTGTATAAAACCCAGCGACACTCCACTATACGCTTATCACACGGTTGCTCCTGCTTCTACTTACTGGTGCGATGACGAATGGCTTTTTGGGACAAGTGAGTGAACTTGGCTGTTATTTTTCCTCTTCTGTCAACAAGTTCTTTGTACCTGCAAAAAGCAGAAGAAGCAAATGCTTCACACGAGCAGACAGAAACAAACGCTTATCAGGACAGTTGTAATAATCCCAAAGATCCTGTTGTACCTGGGCAGTTCCTCAGAGTTCTCTGTCTCCGCTGTACCTCCCAGGACCGGCGGCTTAGAGGGAGGAAGCCTGCGTCTGCCCTGAGTCCCCTGTCCGGTGGCTGCTGGTCTGTCTCTTCTCGGTGGTCTGACCTCCATTGGTACTGTGTCAAAGCAAATGAATACAAAATGAATTTTAAATATCACAGTGAGTGATACTATATTCCCAACTCATCTGCCTGTAGAGGAAGCGCTATGAGAAACAAGACTTACACGTAGTGAAAGCTAAGTGCTGGGGTATGCTGTGGATCTGTTCCTGACCCGTGTTTTTGACAGATGTGAGAGCCACATAGTAGTGCTGCCGCGGCGTCAGCTCACGGAGGTTATATGATCCCAATTTCCCGCCAGGCAGAAAGCGACTCCTAGTATTCAGCCCACGGGTCACGTTGACCACAAAACCATCTGGGACATTTCTTGGGTGGCAGCTCCAGGTAATCAGTGCTGAGTTAGTGGTCACATGTGACAGGGAGAGGTTCTCTGGGGGGAGAGGCCCTGAGGGAAACACATGTAAATAGTCAGATTGTTGAATGGATAGAAAAATCTTCATTATGTTTCCTCTGATTAGTTGCCGGAAATTGATGCTCTCACTAAGCAAGTGTATTTTTCTTAAGTGTATTTGCATTGATTCTTAACTTAATTTACTTTGCCGTGGCCTAAATGCTTTGTTATCTGCAGCTGTTTGCTTTTGGATGTCATTTTTATCCTTGCATCTATATCATTCGTACCATTAGACAGTAGTTCTATGATTATATTTATATTTATATTTATATTTCTATGATTTATATTTTGATTATATCAAAATATCAGGACTGAAACTTTGCATGTCCTTAATAAATTAATTACAATAATACATAATCCACAAAGGCATGTAGCTCTGAGATTCTGAGGCATTACTTACAATACCTACAGAGGAAAAAGAAAACTAAAAGAAAAGCAGGACTAAAATGCTGAAGATTAAGTGTAAACAGATGGATAGCACTTGTAAACCTTCATAGCGTGTTACACAACTATATTTTTACAATTACATTTAAAAATAGCTCATCAATTTAGCATCGTTTGGCTACAAATACTACTAATAATATCGTCTAATCCTAAACCAATAGCACCAGCAGCTCGGTTATTGTGATCATACAGTTGTACTGACAGCTAGGCGGTGAAGTAACCCACTTGTCCAGAATTGCAGCGGTCCAGCTGAGTGGCTGGTGGAGGGAAACTCATCTGGTCTTATTCCACTCTGAGTCAACACATGCACCGTGTACATCTGACCAGCAAGTAATGAACTGGGAAACAAAGACACACAAACACACATAAATACCCCACAGGAGAGACGAGATGATGCCTAAATCTCTCATGCCGATGCAGACAGTTTGGTAAACCTGGTGGAATAGTGCCCTCTAGTGGTTTACATAAATATTACCCAAAGACATTTCAGGTTTAGCGCCACAGCACCGTAGTGGATGCACGGGCTGCTGCACATCTACACTATGACTGGAAATTCTGGGTTACCGCTGTTCAAGTGCAGAGTCTGACCTGAAGGTGTACTCAGGGGTACTTGTGTTGAGCACTGCAGTGCGGGTCTCACCCCCACCCGAAGGCAACAAAGACACAAGCACCCTGCTGACAGCTGCATGACGTGCGGCCTGAACCAGCCAGCTCAGCCAAACCTGAGAGGACGACACATTGACCACCTGCAGCTGCTCCACCCTCCGAGGTCCTACACAGAAACACACATTTACACCTGGAAATCCATGCGCGCACGCATCGTGGCTCACGGGGCTACATAGAAGCCTTTGCTTTTATCAGAAGTGTGCTCACTGGTGCGTATTAGTGCAGTAGCAGGCTGGCTATAGTCAGTGCTGTTGGTGTTGCGTTTGATGGAGATGGTGGAGATGTTGTAAAGCAGGCCAGGCACCAGAGCCTGCATCACATGAATCGATTGCTTCCTGTCCAGGTAGTCTGTTTTGTAGTTGCTCCAGCCAAGGGGGGCATAGGTGACGGCGAACCCACTGATCTGGGTGTGGGAAGGCTCCGGCTCGTCCCACCGCAGCTTCACCTCGTTTTCCTCCACCCGCACCACATGAAGGCCAGAGGGAGGCAGCAGGTCTAGAAACAGTGGGAATGGTTAGAAAAGGTGTCTGAGGACAACACAGAGGATGAACTGCAGAGAAACACCTGACACGTACACCCACTCTTAACTGACCTTTCTCACAGTCTTTGCCCGTGTGTCCTGTTTGGCAAATACAATTGTAGTTTCCTCTCTGGTCACTCCAACACAGACCACGATTTCCACAAGGTTTCAGTATACAGGGATCCTCCACTTGGGGGTGACAAAGTCAAGCGGTTAGAACAATACGGTTTACTCTACAACTTAGCAAGCCTATTTATTTCTGTTTAAGCTCATAAAAATACACTTACACATCTGGCACTGGTCCCCAAAGAAACCGTCTTTGCACACGCACAAGTAGTTCTTTCTGTAACTCCGACACACACCTCCATTCAGACAGGGGCTGGACTCACATACGTCCTGCTCTGCACACAGATATTCACAGTACAAGTTGATTTATGTCCTGTAACATCTGCATGTTAAAATGTGTAAGGCTTTGAAAATCATGTAAAAGGTTGAATGAACACGGTACCTATTTCACAGCTCGGGCCTTCGAAGCCTTGTGGACAATGACACAAGTAGGATCCAGACCGGTCCTCGCATGTCCCCCCATGTTGGCATGGTTCCGACAGGCATTCATTTGAACCTTCAGTGGCATTAAACACACGCACACATACACAGGTGCTACATGCAGGGTGTAGGGAGATATATAGAATTTCTGCATGTAATATTAGAAGAGTTTGATCAGACTGTACCTATTTGACAGCGGTTTCCACTGAAGCCGTCGCTGCACTGACAGTGGTAGGATCCAACATGGTTTCGACATGTGCCACCGTTAAGACAAGGCTGGGACAGGCACTCATTAATCTCTGTAAGGATGTCAACCAATGTTAGAGTGTAGACCATAACTACTGTATAATGTAATAATAACTGTGTTTGAGCATGTGTTAGTGTGCGTTACAGACCCTCACAAAGTGGTGGCTGGCTCCACTCTCCCTGAATGCCACAGATGCTCTGAGTGGCTCTGGGCACAGATGTGAAGCCTGAGTGGCATATATACACAGCGATGGAGTCTGGTGTTGTTGAGGAGAACTGGACTTCAGCGTGCTTCACTTGTGGAGGCGGGCCACATCCCAAATCTGAAATGAGTACCAACATGTTGATATTGTCAGCATAGTAACACAACCCCACAAACACTGGGGCTTAAAGGAGCTCATCCAGGACAAACTAATGGCAACAGAGGTGCTTTTCACCCAGGCGCTCTCTATTAGTTTGCCTTAAATTACCTTTAGCACATTGTTAGGAGTATGTAGACGTGAATCATCACGTCGAATCACATCTTACTTAATATAGCTATAGCTATATTGGTGTATATGGGCCCTCCAGTGCAGCAACACTGCTATGATTATCTTCACATGAAAACCCAGTAGCTCCATGCTCAACAACACAGGATATTCATTGCTTGCACAAATCTATTAAAGTCAACATCCTGCGAGGTTCTGGGGGTGAGATTTGAACATTGCTGTGTGGTGAGACACAGTCTGCTCACCTGCCGAGGTCTGCACTGAGCTCCTGTTTATTTCACAGTGTCTGCCGCTGAAGGATGGTGTGCATTCACATTTATACTTTCCAATGTAGTGAAAACATGTTCCTCCATTTAGACAGGGGCTCGAAGCACAGGGGTCTGGCTTACCTAAAAAAAAAAAGGATTAAAAATCATTCTACCAACCCCCCCAAAAAAACAACCAAAGGAAGACAATAAAACACCAAAGATTAAAGTTTCAAAAAGGTTTCAGCACCAAATTAGTTACATAACTTTGAGGATTTATAAACCAGCTAGATATTAACAAAATCGTGGGAGGTCTTGTAAAAATAAGGTCTAATAAAAGTGTGTTCTTTGTAATAAAGTGTCTAATTTCACAAAGCATTGATGGTTTATGTCTTTCTAGTTTTTAAAGAAATACTAAATGAAAAAGGACACAGATAATAACTAGGGTTGTCTGGTGATTTGATGCTGTCACACTAATGTGCAAGATATGCTGTTTGTTTGGAGGGTGGCCCTCACCCACTTCACAGTGTTTTCCAGTGAATCTGTAAGGACACACACACTTGTAGCTCCCTGCCTCTTCCTTACAGGAGCCGCCGTTACGACAGGGACCAGAAGCACAGGTATTGAGTCTAACTGGAAGGAGAGAGGGAGAGGGGCTTCTTTGATTCTTTCTGTTTCAGTAATTCCAGTCATCATTCAGGAAAACAGTTCATAACTCAGACATAAGTACAAATTATCATAAACCTTTGAGCACTGCGTTGTTACAAACAGCACTGCGAGTCAGGGCATGTTTCTGATGCACTAATGCTCAGCTTGAGTAATAATCCACAAATCTGAGGCGAGTCTTGATAATGCTGCCATAGAAATCTGTGTGAATATGTTCGTCTAAAGGTTTGATCCATCGCGCTACCTTTCTCACAGTGCTTCCCCCAGTATCCGTATTTGCATTCGCAGGTGTAGCCTCCATCCCGCTCGTAGCAGTAGCCCCCATTCAGACACGGAGAGGAGTCACAGACTGATCGCGGCTGTACTGAAAAACACACACCGAGACTTGACTGTGTTCCATTGCACAGGTAAACGTCCTAAATTTGATTCAAGCATGATGGGCTTGGTCGTTTCATGATTCAGTAGAATAAAGATGTTGGCTATGTGCCTGAGGCTCTTACCATAGGGATAGAAGTCCTTATGATCAAGTTCTGCTGCACTGGTCTGACATGTGCATAGATAAGTTCCCCCATACTCCAAACAGGGACCTCCATCAGGACACGGCCTGCCGTTACTGCAGGGCGTCCCGGTTACTTCTGAGAGGAAGGTGATAGAATTTGATTTTCTCATTTCTGGTCTGAGTTATTTTGACCATTTTTTCTTAACATTTAACCAAAGCCCCAAAGATAGGAATATATGTATCATACTCACCAAACTGACAGTAGAGTCCTGTGTAGCCTGACGGACATTCACAGGTCCCATTGATGTCCACACAGACACCCCCATTCTGGCAAAGACATTCCTCTGCAGACACAGTAAGAGAGTGTGTGTGGGAATGACAGAGAAAAGCTCATAGCTGGCTCGTTCGCTCAAGCTACTTGAAAGCCAGTACTTAAATTATGTTAAGTTTTCCGTATTGGCCCGAGTGTAAACATAGAGTGAAAGTATAAATGGGCAACATGTGTAATATATGCCGCGTGTCTTTCATCTGCTGAACTGTAAACTATGTATTGATTCACTGTCATCTCTCTTTCCCTAATCTTTTCTAACACAGTTCACAGGACCAGGAGATTACCAGTCAGCAGCATGCCTGCAGCATGCACATCCGCTCAGTACAAATTATAAGAATGTTTTTATTTTCCTCTCCTTCCTAATTGCAGCAGTGGATCAAAGGAAGTGGCCATATCACAGCTAAGTGGTTCTCCTTTGAAGTCCCAGGAACTCGGTGGAGGGTATTATTTTTCTGATGATATGGAGCATATTTTGTGACCAAAATGTATGGCCCGGAGGGCAATTAATGGATGTTAATTTGCAAGAGCCACTTTCATTGGCCACCTGTGCAGCCCGGGCCCTTTGATCTGGGAGCCTGATTAGGCACTTCTGAGTCCCACTACTTTCTCTTCCTCGGAGGATCATGCTCTTTTTTTCCACTGTGCCTTCCAAGTGAGCCAGGCAGAAAAGTATTTTGAGATTTAAGAGAGAGACTATATAAGCACTGATAGTTATTTCAGCTCAAGGGTGAGACATAGCATGCATTTGCTATAGCTCAAATTCTATTAAAGAGCATTTGGTGGGGAAAAAAAACTTGCAGCAAATGTTATCAGAGGCTGAGAGGAAGCCTGATTTACTGTGGCTTCGAAAGGTTCACCAGCTATTTCCTAAAACAAATATAGTGTGTTACGGGCATTAAACATTACCCAAAGTGATTGAATGTGTTTTTATGAAATGAAGATTTAAGGTATTACGAGATGATGCATATTTTGTTCCTCAACCTGCCCGGTGGTTGTGCAAGGAGCAGCTGTGCTTGAAACTATAGCATGGTGCAGTGGCCAGCTTCCAGTGAATCACGTAGTGGCGTGGAAGCTTGCATATTTTAACGGCTCGGTCTGAAGAAATGACCTGAATACCAAAGACCGGCTTTGACTCATAAACAGGTCTTTTTAAGTCTAGACAAAGCACTTCCTCTTGTTGGTAAGCTAATAAAAGGTGCTATAAAACTATTATTCACAGCATCAAGCGACTGGTTCCTGTAGTAAACTGGGCGAGGCTGTGTCAGTTTTGATAATTACAATAATCCATCATTACAGCGCCTCTTCCAGGGCAGAGTTCCAAATTCCTGCGGGACAGCACAGATCCTCCTCAAATATGCCAGTCTGCTCTCTACCTGCCCAGCTGCCTGCTGCTGCAAGTATCAGCCAGGCAAAGCGTACAGTGCAATACCTTCACACTTGTCACCATAGAAGCCTGGAGCGCAGGTACAGGTGTTGATCCCCGAGCTGGTGTCTTCACACGTCTGGTGCGTTTTGCAGTCTTCCTCTTCACACAAGGCTGTTGGTTGAGAAGCACGAGAGAGGCTGTGAGGTCTAAGTCGAACTGCAAAGCTTCCACTTCAGCTGTGCGTGCTTATACCTGTTTGGTTTTCTGTCTCTGTTGAATTGACCTGAAGTGTCACCAATTCTGAAGAGAGAAGCATATGAAGGTGGTTTAAAGGGTTGGTTCGATCGAATGACAATAAAACATCTCCTCACTAGAACAAAAGAAGAATGAATACAATAAAAATACTGGACAATATATCACCAGATTACTGTAAATTATACTAGATGGAAAAGACTAAATGTCAAAAACATTAGTTGTTTTCTCGACAAGTGTAATAAAATTTCATTCATATAGCTGTAACTGTCAAACAATGATCAAAATGTTTATTTATTGAAATCAAATCACCCGTTTCACAAAGATTTCCAGTGAAGGCAGAGGGACACGCGCAGCTAAATCCGGCCACCTGATCGACGCACTCTCCTCCATTCTGACAGGGCTGAGACTCGCACTCATCTATATCTGGAGGAAACGCAAATGTCCGTTAGTGAGAGACTGTTGATGTGCTGATCATTCTGCTTCACATCACCATTTTTCAGTCCTCACGCGGAAATGCTAGGTTTTGTTGTCTAACACGCTCAGCGGGGTTAAGAGCACTGAACTTCCTTCTGAAAGCATCCAGTTTCCCTGGTATTAGGACTAATCCAGTCTCATGTAGAAACGAGGATTCATGAAGTGTCCTAGGTCTGATAGTCTAATCCCTTATTGGCTTTATATTTCATCAACAGTCAATCACAAGAGTGAGATTAGCAACAGTCTTTAAGGAAACCAACCTGTGTTTAGTGAACTTTCTTACTCTGGTTCATGGCTACACTGTACGGCCGAAGAAAAAAGCAGCGGTTGTTTGCAAATCATTTCAACCAGAACCTCAACTTGGACCGACTGAAGACTGGGAAACTCTGGACAAAAACAGCTGCCAAATGACTGAGGTTGATGTAGAAAGCAGAAGAAAATATTTCCTCTGAGGGGAGATGCCTACTTTCCCCGGGACTGTGAAAACCGCTGCTCACCTGTCTCACACAGGACACCAGTGTAGCCTGGTTCACACACGCAGGTGAAACTGCCAGCGCCCTGTACACACAGCGCGTTGTTGAGGCACGGCCCGTCTTCGCACTCGTCAACGTCTGCACACAAACACACACAGACACGCTCATGGAATATTTACTCAGCTGATTAATATATCCGCCACACTGCTCCACTCACTCAGCAAGTATGTGCTGCTGGCTGTGAAAGGTATTAGATGAGGTTTGATACATCTCCACGGTCTGGACTGTGAGAATAAGTGCAGAAGATATTCGGAAATCATTTTTTTGTGTGGAAACCGCTTAATGGGGCACCAGATACTTTAATGTTAATTCCTCACCAGAGAGCAAGAGAGGAAGTGTGGAATTTTTAATACGGTGAAAAAAAAACTGTATAATACTGTACACAAATCAACCTATAATTAAAAAAATGACAATTCTCAATTGTACCTGTTTCACACAGACTCCCAGTGTATCCAGGAGGACACTGACAGATGAAACTATTAATCTGGTCTACACAAGTCCCTCTGTTCTGGCAAGGGTTTGAGGCACATTCATTGACATCTACAGAGACAAGGAGACATACAAAGAAGGTAGTATGACTTTTTTTAATTAAAAAAAAATCAACATCTGGCCAAGGTAAAAGGTTGGCTAAACAGGTAACGGATAATGGGACATGAAAGTGATCTGGGTATTAAAGAAATCTCCGGGTGTCCTTTTGGCAAGTCGGGTGAATTCTAGTATTTTTTCACAAGCTGATTATTTTTCCTGGCTCTTCTTAGACAGATAGGTTTCATTCATTCATAGTGTGCAGTGTGTGTCTAGCACAACAGCACAGGAAGCGGTGTCAGCCATAACTCACCGATTTGACATCGTCGACCGGTGAAGCCAGCCAAGCAGGAGCAGGTGAACGAGGGGTTGCCAGTAATACAGTCGTCAATGCACTGGCCTCCATTCAGGCAGGGTCGCAGGTGCGGGCACACTGATGTGTAGAGAACGAGGTCAATGTAAGAACACTCCCTGAAGCAAACGTATTGACAAAGTGATGAATTGAACAAACGCATCTCACCGGAGTTATTGCAGCCACTGAGTTCGACATTTGCGTCGTCGATGCGGAAGACCCATCTGCCTGGGTAGCCCACGTTGGTGGTCTCCTCAACGTTCACCACATCAGCCGTGCGAGAGCCAGGGATGTTGAAATAGCGCTTGCCGTCCCCGGCATTGAAGCCTGCCTGGGAAGGGAGTAAAAACAAGAGAGGCAGACATCAGAAACGAAAGCTGCATTACAGTTCAGACACATGGAGCCACGAAGCAGATCACACTGCATATTCCATAAGCAAAATACCATGTGATCTTACCTGTGCTGCAATTCCCTCCAGCCCAGCCAGGTTTCCTCCGCTGCTGGCATGCATGCCTGTGGTCCAAGTGATGTTATTGTACTGAAATACTGTGAAGGAAAGCTCTCCATCTGTAATGAGCACTACTTGGAAAGTATTTACCTGCGCAGAGAGGAACAGACTTAGTTAAACCATTTCCTGATTTGAAGGAAATTACGCAATCATGTATCCATCTTGCACAGACTTCATATTAATTACACAGATTCCTAAATCTCAGTCAGGATAGAGTCACAGAGTTTTCTGGGTCTGCTGCTGTTGGGCGAGACATTCACAGATACCATTAAAATGAATTCTTGCTGCTGAGCTTTCTATGTTCTAATATCTAACATTTTGGGGGACTTTTATTTTGGCTTTTCAATAGTTAACTATTTAAACCCTTTATCCAACAACTTTATGAAACGGTTTTGAGCTCTCTGGACACGTGTGGTTATATGTGAACTTTGTTGTCAGTCTGTTGTAGGTAGTAGTTGACTGCTTATTGTGACCGCTGATTTGGACTTTCTGATCTAAGCCTAAAGACAATCAAAACTTACATTTACAGTTGCAGCAGTAGCTACATGACAATAGGAGATCTGTAACAGAATTATGTCTGAGTTTATACCGGTGTGAGGGAGTTGCCTCCAAAGAAAGTAACTTGGTGCCAAGTCGCAATGAGGGCCCATGTTGCGTTGAAGTTGGGATATTCTGAGAAGTGTGTCCTGACGTCACCAGAGGCCCTACTCAGAATCGAAGTCTCATGGCTCTCTCTGTAGAAGACGCTCCCTGCCCGTCGGTTGTCCACATCAGCCCAAAAGGGAGCCACAACCCTCCTGTCCCCTGCGATTGGAAAAGCTACTGGTGTGAACTGGGACACCTCTCTCAGGAATGATACGAGGCCATTGTTGTTCACCTGAGAAACAGATACAGTTAGAGTTCATAAAAATCACAATATATAGTGTGAAGCACTGTGCCCTGTTTGTACAAACAGGCGGGGGGAGAGTGGGTGTGTCGAGGAGGAGAGGCGATAGGTGGACAAACAAACAGAGGTATTCTGACCTCATGGAGCAAACAGCAGCATGGAGCAGTGAGCGCTCCCATTACACGTTTGCACTGCCGATGTAGCAAACAGGTGCTACTTTTACTCCGTGAACCCACAGCAGCTGAGAAAACCTGGTTTCTGCTGCTCCACATCAGGAAGGCCCTTCATAACCTTTAAATCCACAGCAAAGAAACCAAATAAGAACCTCCTCTTGTTCACATATCATCTCTGAACAAATATGCTCAGTCAGCACCACAGCTGTTAGGCAGTTATGCAACCTATTGGTCAGTCAAATGACAGAAAACATTCACTCACTTCTAAAAGTCAAAACGTACTGTCTTTTCTTGGTTTGTTTTACCTAAGAGGAAATTAAATATCTCCATGTCATGCCTAACATCACTTTAAGTAAGTAAATGATTCATATTGAACTCAAATATTAGTGGCTTTCACATTTAGTTTTTTTATTTTCCACAATCTGCTGAAATGATTAGCTGATTTTCTTCCACTTGGGAGCAACAGGTCTAATATGCTTATTCACACATCCAGCAAAGGAGCTCAGAGTGACATTTGCACGTACAATAATCCCTCTCCTAGCTCTGTTTTTAGTCTCCAGCAGCTGCAAGGGGAAAAATGCCACTGTTGACTTAAAGTCAATGAAAATCCTAAATGACGAGGGAATACTGAGTTATATAAGAATTATTGGGAATTTGTTACTGGAAAATTGCCTGTGTCAACGCATAGCATCAACATCAAGACGCTAGCTGGACCTGGGTGACAGACAAACTCTCCATGTCAAAGGAGTGAATGCCTGTATACGGCCTTCATTTATAATCACTATGGCACCTCCTTAGTTTCTGTGAACTCTGCCTCTCTGCATCCAAATCAAAAAAACATATATGACAGTGACAAAGCAGCATCAGGTGCCTACTTTACGTCCTGTGTGTATGAAAACCATAATCTGAAGGACTCTGCTGTTAAAACAGCAAAGGAAGTTTTGTTTGGCACAGCACAAGGGCTCAGTTAATTGTCCAACCACAGTCCTCCCCTCCACATCAGCGTGATGTGGTGAGAACGTGGCCAATGTGGGGAAAAAGAGGACCAACTGCAGGAGCAGGGCCCAGGGGTCAGCAGAAGTGCCATCCGATACCAGGAGGAAAACAACAGAGAGGGCACAGGGCTGGATGAATGAAGGGATGTACATAAATTAGAAACCTCCCACACCCACATACCCACTAATGAGAGACTTGCAGTGGCAGCGGTCTGGAAGTTACCCATCTTACAGCAAAATTAGTGTATGAAATCATGCTGAACGCAAAATAGAGTTTATGCTCTAATGCAGGAATATGTTTAATCAGCTAATCCAATATTCTGCAACATCTGGAACTCTTTAAACAATTGTATTTCTGCCTTGTTAAGATTTTTAGGGAACTACTTTGACATGGAAATGACCTGTATGGAATTATTTCTTTTTTATCACATACTTTTCTTCTTCTTGTGAATGTCAACCAGGCAAGCAGTAGTACAAACTTCCAGGGAAGGGTGGTTCTGCATCACACTTAAGTGACAGAATGAATGGGTGTAGAGCAGCTTTGTGTAATGCTGAAACATGACCAGGGCGATCAGTCAACCTTGTAAGAAGCATCTCTCGCTCCATATTTCTCTCTCTCACTCTCAATGGTGCCACTTCACTCTTTGACTCCCATGTTATTTTTTGGGAATTCTTTGCCGGATACATTCAGGATTTAGCTTGGGTGGTTTTCTTTAGAGCCAAGCAATTTATGGACTAAAATAAACTTTCATCTGGCTTAAGTCAAGCCAAAGCAAATTCCTAAATGAAAAAGGTGCCCATGGATCAACTCATGAAAACATTAGTTTTCCTTGTCAAAAACTGAGGTTTCACAGTTACAAGCTTCTCCAATTTTTTGACAAGACAGAAAGAAGGACTATAGTTTTGACAGTCTGTGTAGTTGGCCAGTAAATCTCTAAGCCCTGGCTCACCTTTATCTAGAAAAAGGTTTAGACTAAAGCAATAAATTCTTTCTTCAACTGTGGGAAGCTTTTATTGGACAAGTAAGGTGGAGAATTGGTAAAAATATCTTTCACTATTTAAACAGTCTGTATATTTGGACGAGATGTATTAAACTGAAATTTGGAATTGGGAAAGGAAAGTCAAACAGAAATACTAAGAAATTTCAAAATGAAGAAATGGTTTGGTATTTGTAAAGTTGATTCCAGTATGTAATACATATGTGACTTTAGATCTTTGTCACTAGAATATTTTCTGTTTTTCACATTGTCCAAAAATGTTTTCACCTTAAATATGACATGTTTTTGACACGTTCTGTGCAGAATACTTTGCAAAGTTTAGCTGAGACTCACACAAAACTTCAGCAGCAAGACCCTGAGGGTATCCTTCCTCCTATTACTACATATATAGGCAGCAAATTTTTATATTGTGCAAAGATGAACCAAGAAAAGAATAGAATATAGGATATAAAAACCGAAACTTCTCATAAAAAGAACATCAACCAATCAAATATGGTGATGGCAGTGTGATAGTCTGGGACAGCTTTGCCGCTTCGAGAAAAAAAATCCTGAAAAAGAATGTTCAGTCCAAACGGTTTGTGACCTCAAGCTCAGCACACTTTATGGTTATGCAGCAGGATAATGATCCAATCAGTTCACCTTTGAATGGCTCATAAAAGTAACTAAAGGTTTTGTGTCCTTGTGTCCAAGTCAAAGTCTGGGCTCAAACCCCACTGAGATGCTGTAGTGTGAACTTAAACAGGCTGTTCATGCTTAAAAAACCCTCTAATGTGTCCGAATTAAAACAACTCTGCAAAGAATAATGGGCTAAAATTCCTCCACAGCGATCTGAAAGAGTCATTGCCAATTAACGCATATGCTTGATTGTAGTTATTGCAGCCAAGGGGGACACAACTAATTGTTAGGTTTAGTGGTCAATTACTTTTTCACAGGCAGGTTATTTCCCTTAATAAATGCATTTAGTATGTACTCAGTTTATCTTTGTGTAATATTAAAACTAGTTTGATGATCTTAATCATCTACGTGTAACAAAAGAACTGAATGAAGATAAGGTGACTGTGACCTTTGATCTTTGGCCACTAGAACCTAATCAGTTCATCACTAAGTCCAATTGGACATTTATGCCAAACTTGAAGAAATTCCTTAAACGTGTTCTTCAGATATCACAGTCACAATAATGGGTTGTAAGGACTGGATGAACATGATGTGACTGTGACCTTGACCTTTGACCACCAAAATGTAATCAGTTCATCGCTGACATTTGTTGACGTCCAAGCTTTCCTTAGCTTCTCTATAGCTGGTGCAGAGGTATAAAAGTATACATTATTGCATGCTAAAGAAAAAATAGAACATTTAATGAGTAGTCAGAGATAGTTAGCGTAGCATAACGAGAGTACACGTGTTCTGTTTGAAGGTAAAATCTAACTGCACCTCTAATGTATCTGTGGGTTGGGTGCCACCTCTGGGATATGTTAAAATATGCTAAACTGTTTAACCTGTAAAAAAAATACGAACAAAACACAGAAACTCCAAGAGGCCGCAGTGGGTCTCAAGTCCGACTTCTCAAGTCTGACTTGTTAAAGCCCTCTGGAATGGAGGGTGAAATGTAGTCAAGAACTAAAACAAGTCCAGGTGTTATTGAAAAACCTTTCTGAGATAACCATGACCTGGATGACTGAGAACCTCCACAGATATTTTTCTTCAAAGAACCATGTTTTAAAAGGTTCTTCTGGCAGGGGTTCCAGTTGGCACCTTTATTTTTCTGAATGTGCACCAGTTGAGAAAGGTTTTTCACATGACTCCTGGTATAACGACAAGCCTCGGCTATGGCTTCATATTTAATGATCAGACATGATAAGTGTATCAACCTTGTCATCTAGGAAGGTAAGGCTCCTTTGCTGACAGTAGTGGCGAGTGAAAGGAAGTGCACAAACTCTAAGCTCTTTAGAAGTGCAGATGAGCACTTGCAGATGTGCAGTGTGCTGTGAGTGGACTTCCACCGTAGCATGTTCTTGGCAGGATTCCTTGCAAAATGTATTTGAATTTTGTTTACGTGTAGTTTAGACAAAATGCCAAATTATGATGTACAATTTATTACTGTAAATCATGTGTTTCGCCATGTATACATAAACAGCAGGGACTGGAGAAGCTTGAATCATTCTGATGTGCATGAGTGTATCTGCCTACAATAAATACAAATAACCATCCGTTCTTCCATCTGCTTTAAACAAAAAACTTGTGCTCTTTCCTCTCTGACCTTGGATGGCCTCCTTTATGTTTTTTACACTGGCTGTCCATGAGTTTGGGGGCCTGCGTTGTTTGGGGGCCCCTAAACACTTTGCAGATACATCTGTGTTCTGTTAAACTGATTATTTGGTCCTTTCTCAGATAAGGCAGCAGACAGTTTCAGGGGGAAGACCCCTGCCATGTTATCTGAGGCATGGGAGAAAGGAAGGGGTGAATCTGAATCTGGAGGAGGAGAGATCCCGGCACTATGTGAAATCTCTCAGATACAAACCATAACAGAGGGACAGCTCGGTTACCGGGAGACAGAAGTGGCCCTGGAGCAGGACCAAGAAATGGGGGGGACCCATTTTTGTTGAGAGATTTTCACAGGACATTAGAGATCACCGTAAGTGTCAAGTGTCACATGGCCATCGCGGTCCCTAAATCCACTGTTGCTGCTTTGGTCATCACAACTGCTATAAATAACATGTCTTGTTTGCTTGAGGAATGGACAAAGGCTTTAACATGATCTGCTGTGAGGGGTTTTATACCACTAAAAAAAGTCAGGTATGATAATGAAGTAAGGAAGCATGAAAAAACTGTATAAATCAGTGTGGTTCTACAACTTCAAAGCGGCAACAGACGCTTGGAACTAATTACACAAATTCAGCCTTTAGTACTCACTTGAATATTATCTGTTCAGAGCAGCTCCGTGGTGGCAGAGATCACCATGTGGTCCGTGCACTTCACAGGAGAAGTTTAATGGATTCAGGTGAGGCATTTAAAATTAGCGTGACTGTAATATCAAGTGCAGGCCACGATCTGTTATTCCTTGCGTGACAACAGAACTGCAGTTCAATGAGATGCAAAGTGAGCTACAGGATATCATATCACAGCTAACACAGTACATTTAGCAGCTAGAGGACTCAGATTTGTACTTGTGTAATTCAACCTCAGATCAACAAGCCAAGCAACTGGTAGCATGTCTTGTCTTGTCTAAATTATCTATTGTGTATCAAGATTATTACAGGAGAAGAGATGCAACGGAATTAACTGCAAAAATCAAAAGAAAACACAACATGTCTACATTTTCAAGTCCAGAATTACCTGAAAGAAAGACACAATACTCAAACAATGCACTTGTGTTACTGAAGGTGCCCGGTGTATTAAAGTGTTTTGCTGGTGATCAGATGCTCAGATTAGAAAAATGACCTCTGACCTTGCCCATTGTTGCCATGGTTCCTCAGCCTCCAGTGCCCATAGTTCAAATACGGAAGAGGCAGGCGGGGCTCATAGGGGGGGAATTCAGAGCGAGAACGCGGATGCATAACCACAACAGGTGGTGTTGATTTAAGGGAGTTCTGCCTTTCCATGCGCTGGAACTGAACCCAATACATGACAAAGGCAGATCAAAGTGTGTTTCACTGTGGTGTGCGAAAATCCTTGTCAAATCATTCGGCTT
Organism: Microctenopoma steveboyesi; assembly: GCA_032359275.1. Taxonomy (NCBI): domain Eukaryota; kingdom Metazoa; phylum Chordata; class Actinopteri; order Anabantiformes; family Anabantidae; genus Microctenopoma; species Microctenopoma steveboyesi. The sequence continues at coordinate 3,191,224 of JAUMHF010000019.1, read as the reverse complement.
CCTCCCATGAGCACCATTTCTCTCTCTCTCCGGCATGCATATTTTCCCCCCATGCTCTCTTTGAAAAAAAAAAGAACTGCTCACAGATGCTCTGCAGCAACAGTAAGAACACAAACTGTCATTTCCTCTAACACAACTTATTAGAACAGGGCTCAGCACTGTTGCGCTAAACGTTTCTCTCTCACTCTCCCTTGGTGCAGTAGAGTGGGGGCCAGATGTAAAGTGAAGAGCAGAGGAGTAAGATTCTACCCTTGGGGAGAAAATGCAATATTCTACAAATAAGGTTACGCATCAGAGCATGTGAGCCCACAAAAACATATACAAACTCTCAAAGGGCAATGCACGGTAGAATCTGGACGCTTGCCAGATCTCATATCCCTGAGGCTCTTATATACAATCCCCACCATGTCAGCTTCAATTGTCCACTGCCAAGTTCATGCGCTCCCACACACACTCACACGTAAAGACGTAAACACAAACACACATCAATAAAAACACACTTCTGTACTCACATAGAGTCCTGTGTGCCTGTCTCCAAAGAAGGGGAAAGCTGCAGAGATCTCCACAAGTCCAGAGCCACCGTCGTCCTGAGCAATGGTCTGGGAGTCCCCCTTGTCCTGTCCAAAGGGATAGAAGTCCTCCAGGGGCACAGCAGGTACCACCCCAGGCAGCAGGTCCAGGGAGAGCAGGGTGCAGAAGCAGGGCAGCAGGGCTCGCAGCACCAACACCATGGCCTCAGCCACCCAGGGATGGAGCTGACGGCAAGCACTGCAGAGGGGAGGGAGGAGCACACACACCTGAGGCAACAAGAGCAGAGCAGAACAGGACAAGACCGTACGTTCTTCCTCTCAACCACAGCAGTCTGAATCCTCCACTGACTGCTCTCTGGCTCTGCCTCTTTCTCCCCTCACTTGTCCTTCAGTAGTGAACAGGGCTTCTTGTGTGAGACGGGGGAATACTGTAGATTCCTTGCATTCTGCTTGCTGCTGGGTACTGCATGAGCTACACTCCGTCTCACTGAAATGAAATGAAGGAAGGAATGAAAGAAAGAGGGGGAGCAGCGGGATTCAGCTGAGATGTTTTTTTTTTGTTTTTTTTTTTAACAATCCAGCGATTTGGTCCCTGATGGTCAGCTTAGAAATATTCTCAATAAAAGCTCTATTCTGCCTGCCAAAAGAGTCCTTTCAGTTTTGGCCCCACCCCCCCACAGGGAATCACTACCTTGCATAATTAGGTGGTTCCAGCCAATGGCTAAATAAGAGGCTGGTAACTGGATAACCACTGGGCGGATCTATGATAATCAAAGGGCTGCTTTAAAGAAACTTTGACGAGATTTTCCCCTTTCAGTGAAACGCCTACTATGTACAGTTAACAAGGCATGCAAGGTTACAGTGAGAAGACCTGCCTGCGCGCTGCTGTGGAAATGCTACACTATACAAAAAGTTTGCTGAGAGTTAGAGCTAGAATGAAAGGAAGTAAAACAGCTACCGGCTTCTAAGACGCGTAGACACTGTGCATGCACATGTGAACGAGGACAAGTAACACGAAAACACTACATATTTGTGGTTATAATCAGGGAAGGGAAGACCACATATTAGCTCGAGACCTTAGGGTTGTGAAGGATTACAGATGAATTGCCAGTGAAACCTAATGGAATGATGATCCCTCCAGACTTGGAGTCTGCAACAATCTTTGAAAGAAAACACAGAAGACAGCACTGGCAACAGAGAGCGAAGGTCAGTCTCTCACCCACAACACTAAGTCCACAAGGGCTTTTAATGGTGCGAACGAAATGCCAGAACTCGCATGCCATGACAAGGCAGTGCTGTCCTTCACGGAGTTCACAAAAAACTGTTTCCATAACAAGGTCTTGTGGCCAGCAGAATAAACACCATTGATCACATCTCAACATCTTCATCAACAAACTTGTGTAACTGTGCTCTGATACACCCAGTTTTATTAAAAACAACCACAGTGTTTCCACACACTAATATTGATTGGGTCAAATACAAGACATAATAAAATAAATGAGTTCTGCTATAGAATCTTTATGACAGGCTGAAATGCTAATAAATCACAGCACAATGAAAACCTGCCAACAAGTATGATAAATATTTAACATTTATTCCCACTAGGATACACAAACAATGATTAGTAGTTACAAAACTAATACATGATCAATATGACAAATTAGTATATGAATTTCAACACAAGAATAAAGCACAGAGCAAGTTAATTATATTGGTTCCTTCAAAAAATGACACAGCAAAAACAGCACAGACTTCGAAACGCCAACTGTAGCAAGCCAGAGGAAATCCTTAAAACAATTTGGCACATCCAGTCCACTCATAAACAAAACACCCATTGTTTGTTGTTGAGTTTTCCTAGAGATTAATGTAATCCTGCGTGCACATGCATGAGTGGAAGAAAATGCCTCGGGAGTGTGTCTGCGTGTGCGTGTGTACTTCCAAATGTGGACGCAGCTTGTAACGTAATGTTGCTGGACAGGTGCCAGAGGAGCAGAGAATGAGGACGCCAGAGTTGCTACATACTTCACTGCAGGATCTCTGCCTACACACCAGCTTGTGGCATCTGACTGAAATAGGTGTGCCGTCTTCTTGTCTCCTGATCCAGCTGCTCTTTGAGAGTCAGCACCTATTGAGTATGGGGAAGACAGAAATGATGATAAGACGAGGATGGCAAGAATTTGACGTAAAGAAAAAGAAGACTGCCCACGGTAAACAGTAGAATGAAAATACCTGTTCCTCCAGGCATTTGACCCTCTGGCGATGGGCCTTCTCCCTGGTCTCCAGGGCCTGTTCTGCTTGGAGCTGACTGACTCTCAGACGATCTGTCTCCAGATCCAACTCTTGGTGATGACGGGCTGTCACCTCCAGGAGGTGCTGTGTATGTGAGTGCTCGAACTGGGAGATTTGAGCCTGAAGACATATCATAAGTGAATACAGAAGGTGGTGGTGGTAGAAGTTACAGGCGAAGGCCAGATTTACTGTGCTACCTGTGAAGAATTATTATTCCTCAAATATTTTTCAATATAGTTACATTGTAAAAAAAAAACGCCTCGTTCAGTGTGTTACATCTCTAGTGGCTCATTCTAAATCAGGAGTGCTATCCACACAGCGTAACCCTTGCCCAACCCCTGATACCCTCTCACCTGCAGAGTCTGCACCTCATCCTGCCTTTCAGCCACCTCCTGCTCCAGGCTGTGGATTATTTGCCCCGACTGCTCGATTTGTCTGGCTGCCACCGCTTCCTCCTCCTCCATCCTCAGCTTCTCCATCTCCACCTGACAACGGCGTGAAGGTGACATAATAAGGTGAACGACTTTACCACGATTGTTCTGCACTCATGTAGCTTCCTGTAATGCATTTACCAGGAGTCAAGCACAGAGCCTCGCGGTTCTCACAGTCCACCTAAAGTTTCCATCACTTTAGGATCATTTTGTACAACACGAATACGTGGAAAAACGGGGCAAACAGTTTGAGACAAATGACAAACTACATCATAGTAAGAGTCAAACGATCTCTTGTCTTGTTAAATGTCAAGTGCCCATTTTGTGCATTAATGCTTTGAGAAATACATGTCTTCAACAAGGCTTCTGACAAACACATATTACTTCAGTCCTGGCTGCTTCACAAACAAGAGCTTCCAGCAGTTGTAGAATTGAATTTAAGATATGTTTTATTGCGTTTAAAGCCATTTGTGGTTTGGCTGAGGTCTTTTACCTCATATTCAGCGCAAATTCTCTGACTGACTGACCAAAAGCAGTTTGTGTGTGTGTGTGTGTGTGTGTGTGTGTGTGTGTGTGTGTGTGTGTGTGTGTTATGTGTGTTAAGGTTTTAGATGTAACTTCGTAAAACAGCATTGGGGTACTTGAGTCCACTGCTACACTAAAACTGTTGAGTTTTGTAGGTATAGAAGTATAATGTGTATATACAGATGTGTGTGTGTGTGTGTGTGTGACATCCTATTTTTGAAATGTCCTCCCTGATGTTTAAAGTATGCAAAGAGAAGCTTTAGAGATGTAATGCAGCCCACCTTTTCCAGTGTCCTCCTGAGTGCTGATTTGTCTTTACCAAGGCGCGTCAGCACTTTCTCCATCTCTGCTCTCTCGTTTTGGAGCTTTTGCAAAGAGCTCTGAAGACTGGTGACCTTGTCATGGAGTTCGTCCCTCTCTCTTCGCAGCTGCTGGGAGCTCTCCTGGGTCTGCAGTTCAGCTTCCTGCCGCTGCTTCAGACTCTGGGACAACATCGATCACACGTACATCAAAATATTCTCCTTACCTTCATTTACACTTTGACCTAAGTGTGACTTACCTCTTTCAGCGACCTGTTATGTTTCTCCAGCTCTGAATTATTAAGCTCTAAGTCCTCATGGGCTCGTTGAAGGTTTTGTGTTCGTTCTGTAAGTGTGTGGCTCAGCCTCTTACTCTCTGTTAGGGCATCTCGTGTCTTATCCAGGCGTTCCTAGGGACAAAGAGGTTCGAGGAAAGTTATATACTTTCCTCAAACCATCATTTTTTAACCATGTTTCTCACCTTCATTTATATTCTTTTACAGTTTCACAACTTTGACAGTCCTTAACATACCGTAGAGAGCTGCAGGCAAGAGTTGTGATTTTTCTCTCTCTTTTACTGCAATGATCCAACAGCTTTTGAGTAAACCAAGAGATTTATATCATGTCATGTTTTTGTTTGCTTAAAACGCAGTTGCAAACTAAGGCCAGAAGCCTCTCCTGAGAAGCTCGTAGAAAATTATTGAGGTTGCCTGAGCTTTTTATTGCACAGGAACCTCAGGAAAACCACAGTAGCAAATCTAACTAAAAATGCTCAGTGTGGAGCTGAGAAGGTTAAATAGCTAGCATAGCTATCCATCTTCTAGCATTTAAGTGTCCTGGAGTGTTACATTTCAATAATGTTGTGCACGTGATTATTATATGTAACACAAGTTTACCTGCAGCAGCCTCCGACCCTCCTCGCTGGCAGTCAGAGCCCTCTGCAGCTGTGTTATCTGCTGCTGTAGGGCTCCTGTATTGGCCCTGTTGTCACTTAGGGTGTTCGTCAGTTTGCGGAGCTGCTCTTTCAGCTGGCTCTCATGCTGCTCAGCTCGAGCCAGTGACGTGGTCAGTCTCTCCTCACTGACCCTCAGTCCTGCACACCGGTCCTCGCTTTCACTCATTTTCCTCCTCATGTCGGACAGTCTCTCCTGCAGTGCCCCTGCCTCTGCATTCAGCTCTACTATCCTGAGCTGGGCCCGCTGTAGCTCGCCCTCTAGGGTACGCTGGGAGAGCTCCAGACAACTCACTCTGTTCTCTGCTGCTTCTAAACCCTCTTTCAGCTTCTGCTTGTCTGCAGTGACACGAGATTCTGAACCCTGCAGGAGCTCCAATTTATCCTGTGGAGGGATCGGCACAGAATTTTATCAACTGCCACTGAAAATGATGTGCACTATTTTATCTCATTGACTTTACCTGCAGCGCCTTGGATTCGGCCTGAGCAGCCTGCAGATTAGTCCTGAGTTGACCTACATCCTTCTCAAGGCTTCTCTTTCCCATCTCTGTGCGATGGGATACTTCTTCCTGAAGGGAGAGGGATCTTTGTGCCTCACGCAGTCCTTCTGATGCCTCTTTTCTTCCTGGAAAAACAAGTGAAAATGCTGGCAGTCTTAACATCATTAATAATACTTATTTATGGGACCCACTGAATTTCTTACCTTGTTGTGATTGTTTCAAGGACATCTGCAGTTGCAGGAGCTGTGTGGCTGATTTCTCCTGGCTGCTTTGGAGCTCTGTCACCTGTTGACTTAGAGTGGCAACCTGAGCCTTGGCTTCGTCCTGAAGCAGAAATGTTTATTAGAGGTAAATATTCCACTAAAGCATAAATACTTGTATAATAATAATAAACAAAACCAACGTTGATGAAGAAATTCAAGAATACCCGGTCTCTTTGTGTTTCTTTGAGTTCCTGCAGGAATTCCTGAAGGGCTGTCTCCACATTCAGCTCTTCATCTTCACCACGAGACAAGGGCACCGCTGACTTGTCAGTCACACTCTGTCCGTCTAACCAGAGATCACATTTATGAATCCCTTTGCTTTTAGAAGCAATTAGCATAATAACATGATAAAATCTACGATCATACTTTTTCCTTCCATATGACTTCTCCAGGGAGAGGGAGACCGTCTACGTGATCCACGTATGCGCTTCATGCCAACAGTACGGCGCACAGCAGAATACACTCCTGCCATCTTGAGCTCCAACTCCTTGTGTTTGGCATCACCCAGCTGCAGCTTCTCTTCCAGACTCTGAGCCTTGTTTTCAGCAAGACCAACCTGCGCAGAGAGTTCCCTGACCTGAACCCGGGCATCCTCCAGCGCTACCTCAAGCTGGGCAGAGTTGTCTCTGAGCCTCTGCTCACTCCGCTGCTTGTGAGTTTCACTCTCTTGCAGCAGCTCTCGACCCTCCTGCTCTGCTGTTTCTAGTTCTACCAAACGACGCTGCAGACCTGCAACCTGCACAAGCACACAGTACTAAATAAGAAGAGAAGTCTAATTTACTCCAGTCATCTGTGCATTTATTTTATACTGTGCAATATAACAGGAAAGCTTTTAGGAGGACACAAGCATAAACATTCTCTTTATTCCTTTAGAGGAGAGTTATTCAACCTCAAACCTGGTTGCTTGATATGTGTATATAGAACTGTTTAGCTTTACAAAAGGATACATTAACCAGACATCAGAAATCAACAATAATGTGCGATTCATTTGGAACTGTTCTTCAAGCTTGTGAAATCTGAATCCAAATATGTGCTATGTATTATCTTGATAATTCACTGACAGTGTTGGGGTCATGAGAATTTGGGGACATGTGGTTAGAAGAAAGAAAAGCAATTTTCTACACATTGGCTACAAATTTATACCACATACCAATTCTACTTAGAAGTTAAAACTGAAGAAAGAGTTTCTTAAATTTACTGTTGTTATGTTATATTCACAAAACATTTCACAGTAGAACAAGGGACAGTGGCATGTTTGCACTAGCATGCTGTTAACAGACTGATTCCTAGATGCTCTCTACCTCATTCAGGGCAGCTTCTCTGCCAGCCTCACACTCCAGCACCCTCTGCTTAAGTGTGAAAGCCTCACGACGTGCCTCCTCCTCTTTCTGCTCCTCCTGACATACCCGAGCCTGCAGCTCTCGTAGCTCGTTTTTTTGCCGGTTGTTCTCGCCCTCGAGGATCTTTACCTGCTCATGAAAATGCAACACACGCTAATTGAGGGTAATGTTTCATTTACATGAAATGAAAATATGCAACCTCAATTATGCTTTACCTGTCTGCGAAGCTCCTGCAGCTCTCTGCGCGCCTGCAGGTGGGACTTCTCCAACTCTCTCATACTGCTTCGTAGACTGGTTGCCTCCTGCTGCACTGAGTTTCTGCATTCCTCTAGGACAGTCACTTTCTGCTCTCTCTCCTCCACAGCCCGTCTCAAGCTACTCAAGACATGTTTAAAGTTAACATTAAATTTGAGCACAACAGGATTTACGCAATGCCCTGTAAAAGCGATACCTGCTGTTGTCACTCTCTGCCCTCTTAATTAAAGTTCGGAGCTCCTCGTTAGAGACTTGGATGGCCTCTTTCTCTCTGGTTTCATTACCCAAGATCCTTCTCAGGTCCAGTGTTTCTTTTCGTTGCTTGTCTCGTTCCTGTGCACACTCCTGAAGCTCTCTATGAGCCTCAATTATCTCCCTTCGCCCTGTCATTAGTCCATCCTCTGTGTCCTGCAGCTGTCGACGAAGGCCTTCTAACTTCATGTCCAGATTACAGTGAATGAAAAGCAAGATATTACGTCACTGAGGGTAAATCAAAGCTTCTTTTATTTACGTCAAACACTTAAATTTCAAATTCTACTTTTACCTCATTTACTTACATACCTTACCTTATCTAATTTAAGAGGTATCACATAATTTCCAAGGACTTATTAAACTTCATAGACTGTAATCTTAAACTTTTGTTCTCGTTAGTCTTTTTTATCCTCAGTATTTGCTGAAAACATTTATTTAGCCGTTACACAGCTCATCAAAAGATCAAACACATTCACTGTATATAACAATAAAAAGTCCTTCAGCAAACTAAAAACATCTGGATTCAGATGTATTGATTCAAGCTTCACTAATTCAATGCCTAAATTCTACAACTTATATTTTAGGGGCTATGTGCACAATCTCAAGAAACTGCATGACCTATATTCTGTTTTATGGCAACATTATATGTGGAGCAAGAGAAACAGGGAGGACAGCGCTTATCTGGGCACGGATAAGAGCCAGTTGGGCCTGTAGCCAGGTGCTGTCTCTTCTCATCTCCTTACTACAGCTTGCAGTGTAAAAAAAAACCCAGAGATCAACATGATAAACAGCAGACCCCCCTGAGGTGGCAGGGAAAGGGGGGATGGGTGGATAAGGGAGGATGAGGAGGACTGTTATGTTCAGAGGCCACACAAGATGACTCTTTCTCATAAACCCTAATGTGAGAAAAAACAAGCCAGTGCAGATCTGGCCAATTATACTTTATTTTATCAGATTTTTTGGGTGGGGAGTGGGGGGAGGAGGGCAGAGAATATGAGGGCAGCAGTGTTGTGTTATATGGATGGGAGAGGGCGACCTGGAGTCCCATTGGAGCCAGTCTCTCACTGCTGCAAGGGAGAAAATAAACACTCCCCCACTGGCTTATTTGCACAAGGGGCTAAGTCAAACTTTGATTTCATATTATGGTACCAGGGACCGTATCCTCCCTCTGCTGGTTCTCCCTCTCCTCCCTTGATTTCTCCCCTTTTCTGTCATACATTCTCACTCCTGCTTTTTAATTGCCTGACATGAGTATCCTGAGATGGGATTAGTGAAAATAAGGAAATGTGCTGGGGTGGTTGCCAGATATGACAGTGTCATTGAAGCCTGACTTGATATATGGCGCTAGGCAGGGCTGTCCAAACCTTAAAACCCCTCGGCTATGGTCCCACACAACCACATTCACTATAGTTTGACAATACTAAGGAGAAAAATGAAGACAGGATGATCCTCATTTTTGCTATTTTATTGAAACCAAGATGCCCAACATAGATAAACAATCCACTTTTTCAGGGAAACCAGGCTTCTAAATCAATATATGGTGAGGAGCTAGTTACATCCTAAAGAGGTGACCAGGAGGTTGTTATTTCCCTAAAACATCCAGCAACCCTGTGCCTGGAATCCTAACCTCAAGCAACACAAGACTTGAGTTATGACTCTCATTTGGCTCAGAGCATTCTGACACTGGGCCAGAATTATAGTCTAATTGCACTTTTGTGTTTATATTAAGGTCAGTGGAATTTAATTTTCCTTCAGTGGACTTGATAGGGAAACGACAGAAAGAGGTGAATGGGTTAGAGTTGTATGAGTGGACACAATATCTCCTTGTAGGTGGATAGAGCTGGTGAATAGGTTTACAAGGTTCTCACCTCCAGTTGTGTCTGTTCTTTCTGTTGGTTCAACTCTCTGAGCTGCTCAGTTAGACTCTTCTTGTCATCCTCATGGGAGTTCAAAGACTCTTCAAACTGAGCCCGCAAGTCTTGCAGCTCAGACTGATGAACAGATATTGCGTTCTAAACCACAGCGGAATACAGCCCAGTTAGCTCAGTTATATTTACAGAACAAGACACTTGACCAGATCTAAAATGACTCGGCTGTTTATGTTATAGGGTCTGTTACCTTATTCTGCTCCTGTTTGCTCAGGGCCTCCCTCTGCATCTGCTCAAGCTTCATGTCTGCTGTGGCCAGATCCTGCTGCACAGCAACTAGCTTCTCTGTTACTGCAGCCTTCTCGGCTTCCTTCTGTGACATAGCCTGAGCACAACAGACTAGAGGGTTAGGTTTGCCATAGGGACTTACCAACAATATCCTGCTTTTTCTAAACATATACTGGTAAAAGTGTATGTGGTTAGACAACAGTTCTTTTACACAAACTCCACCATTTTAAGGTTCATTGTCAAGCATCTAACAAATCTCCAAACCCGATTTCCAGAGTGCACATGACTGACCTACCTGTAGTCCAGTTGAAAATGTATGGTGCATCACGATGGACATCCATCATGCTCATCTATTGAGCAGTGCAAGTTCATACCCAGCAACTTTTTGTGCGGCTGGCATTATTGTGTTGTTAAGATAGAAGCAACTTTTCTGAAATTCTAAACATCAAACCATCTAAAAATAAACCTACAAAAACCACACACCTGCTGCTTTTCATTCTCGGCCTGCAGAAGGCTTTGCTTGCAGTCCTGCTGCAGCCTGGCCAATTCCTCTTGCACCTGCTGCAGTTCCTTCTGGCTGCTCACACGCAGCTCTTCATATTGTCTATGCAGCTGTTCTTCAGTCTGCTCCCGCAAAACCCTCAGCTCCGCACACTGCTGCTCCTGTCAAGGCACCAAACACACACATCTGCTTAGCTAAAGAAAAGCTACGGCATCTTATTTAATTTGGTCAGAGTCAGCATAATCACAGCCATGTCATTTGTGCTGTACCCTTTTCCTGCGTTCAGTATCTAGCTGCTCTCTGTGAATTTGCTCTTTGTTGTTCAGAGTCAGGAAGGTATCCCTCTCCACCTGTGCCACTTTTTCCTCCAACCTATTCTGCTCATGGGCTGCTTGTGCAAACTGGTTTTCAGCGTCCACGCGCATTTGAGCAGCATCACCTAGACAGAGAAACATGCTCACAGTCATCCAAACTCTCACCTCAGTGGGGACACTTATCACACATGGAGCGTGACCCAGGATCAGCAAGAACACTTATTTATAGGGGATACTCATCCATGTCTTCACATGGAACATGCTAGCTTAACCTTACTTATCTGATCCATATGTCATTGTGTGGAGTGGTGGGACCCTGGTCAGCTGAGAAAGCAGCTTCAGTGATCCTGCAGCCCAGCTGTTGCAGGGCTCACAGCTGAAATTTGGATCTCTAGTGGGCTGTTGGAAAGGCTTCGTGGCCAAGGGGTTTGGCATGAAGAAAAGCGTATCTCTGAGGGGGGGGGGCTACTCACGCGTCAAGGCCTCGTTAGCCAGGAGCAAACTGCGTCTCTCCCCCTCCAACCTGGTGCACTCAGCCTCCAGAGACGAGGCAAGCTCCTGGCTCTCAAATAGAGTCGTCTCTAAGGACTCCTTTTCTGCTCTGGAACACAGCAGTTTAAGTACTGAAAAAAAGACCTTTGAACCACAAGGTGTAGAAGGTAATAAAATCAAATGATCCATCGTGAGCATAGTTTCCAAATAAAACCATGTTACTTAAAGACTCCTGTTACATGAGACTCGTTATGTGTTCAAGTAAAAATTGTTTAAAAAGTCAAAATTACTTTTATTTCAATTAGACTGTTGGTCTGTGGTGTTTGGGATGCTTTTAAGGACACTGCACAGACTTGCAGTGATTTCTTACACTCCTAACCATAATCACAACCATAACTAATACAGGCACAAACCAAACAAAAAATGACCTTAACCTATGGGAAAAAATGTCAAATTTGGTTTTAAATCTGCAATTGCTCCCACACATTTTACAGGTCATAGCACACAAACACACTCAGACCTAAGAGCAAGCCACTCCTGCCTGAGACCACAGGCCTTTCGATCAGCAGAGTTTAGCTTGATGTCCAGAGCAGCCTTGTCTTTGGCCAGCTCCTCCCTGGCATGAGTAGCTCTCTTTAGGGCTGTGGTTTGTGTGTCAAGCTCCCTCCGGCACACACAGAGCTCCTCTGACACTTTCTGCATCTGCCTGGTGACCTGGAGGCCAACATGCACACACATGAATGAATGTCACTACCACTGTCGTATCAGCCATAATAAACACTATGCACTATATTATTATGTATTATAATTTAGAATACACACTTACAAGAAACTAATCTTTAGCAGGACCGTGACAGTAGTATGAACCCATACAGCAACATTATATTTGGAAATATGTATGCGTTGGACTGAGAATGAACATCCCACCTCTACATTTTATGTATTTGGCGCACTAATATTGAACTCTACAAACCCCTCTTTTTCTTTTTATGAAGCATAAATAACACAAACTTTAATTGATTCTTGACAGTGTGTAGGAACTGCGGGGACATAGTAAATGCACTGCCTGTGGCAAAACAAAAATGATTAGTGGCTTACAATTTTTTTCAAAATCATTGCCTAAATCATTATAACGACTGGATCTATATCAAGCAAAAATAATAATAAACTGGGCAAATGTGCAGTTTATTAGGAAAAGGAAATTGCTGAATTGTATTTGTTACATATTTAATTCCCAAAACAGACTCATAGGAGTAATTTTTATAAAATCACTGAATGCAGCAGGTCATGATAAAAAATACTACATTCTGCTCATTCTTCAACATGGTTACGGGTCAGAGTAAAACAAGCTTCAGGAATAATTTTACTTAATAAATATTCTTTTAAAATGTTTCTGCTGAAAGTGGATCCATCCAGCTAGAGTCAGCAAACATTTAGCTTAGTGTAGCACAAAGACTGGAACCAGCCATCCTGACTCTGTTCAAGGGTAAGGTCTCTTTAAATCTTTAAAGTCTTTAAAAAACACAATATATCTTTTTCATTTACTGTGTGGGAAAAAAAAGATGTAAAACTGACATGTTGCGGTTTTACAGAGTTACATGCAGGCCTGGCGACACACTCATGTGACAACAAGACTTCACAGGCCCAGCCAGGAAACGGCTCCAGCACATAAGCCTAACCACAACTTTCAATTTTCACATCATGTAATGATTAAACAAATGAAATACATTGTGCTAATTACCTGTTAGGTAGTAGATATTTGGCCTGGTTTTCCCCTGATATACTGAGTCTTTAAAAGCAGTGAGAGACAGACCATCGTACAGTCTAAAATGTGCCCAGAAGTTTTCATATTTTACCGCAGCAAAGTGTTTGAGAAGCAACAATCACAGTGATGTGATTTTAAACCAAACTAAATTTATCTCACAATTACTAAATGTTAACACATCATGTCTTTCAGCCTCTCCTTGGGTAAATATCAAAGAGGGGGCATTTCAGCAACATTATGAATGTGAGTAGCGCACAGAAACGGGATGAAACATGAGCTTAGTATGCTGGAGGCTACATCAGGGCATGTTTTATACACAGACAATTTATTTTACAGATAAACTCTCTAAAACAGTTTAGATGAAATTTGTTATATTCTGGCTAATATCAACATGGATATCCCAGTTTCACATTTAGAACAGATAATCAAACAAAAGGGATTCTTCTCATTCTTTAGGGGACGAAACAGGGGGAGAAAGGAGGGATGAATAGGAATACGTTAGGTGTTAATTTATTGGCTCTTTCACTAAACCCCTACTGGATATTATATGTCTATCTATTTATCTTTTCCAGTTCATGGAGGTTCCTTGTTTGTTATGTCCCAAGTTACTCGTAAAATTCAGAGTGGGGCCTCCATATCCCATTTGAAAGAAAAAATATTATAGCAGATGTGTCCAGTATCTTCAATACATTTTAATGTGACAACAGGCTTCATGAACCTGATGAAAGCTATTAATAACAGCAACTCTTCCAAGTGGTGGGAACTGGGAGGATGGAGGCTAAAGTGTGTGAATGGCCTAAGTCCCTAACCTGAGAGTGTTGCTCCAGGACCTGAGCATGCTCCTTCTGCAACAGGCTTAGCTCTCCTTCTGCCTTCTGGCAGAGATCCTGAAAGTGGCTGTGGGAGATCTCTAGGGCTTGTTTCTCAGCAAGCAGATTCATCATCTCCTGCCGCACTTGCGCTGTCTCCTCCCTGGTTGCTGCCCGCTCCACTTCAGCATCCCGTCTACGTTCGCCAAGCTTTGCTTTCTCACATTCTGTCTGGAAGGGAAACAAAAATATTGAATTTCTGTTCTGTCTAACTCTGCCTTACATCAACGTGACAGGGCAACCACTTGCAGAATACCTGTAGTAGAATACGATTGAGTTCCACCTTGTCTTTGGCTAAGCCTTCACTCAGAGCAGCCATTTTGGCCAGAGAATCCTTTAGGGCAGCCTCTTGATTCTGCAACTTGGTGATGGCCAACTCTTGTGCAGCATTCTGTGCCTCCAGCTGAGGAGTGATACATACATATTAGAAAAACTTAGACCATCAGACTCAGGAAAATACAATAATACAGATCAGACTACCTACTGCATGACACACAAGTCTACCTTGCTAAGAGCCAGAGCAAGGCTGGTCTTATCTTCTTCCAACACCTCCTTTTGCAGGGTGATATGACTCAGCGCCTCCTTTACTGTCACAAGTTCCCTACGCAAATCAGAGTGCTTCTCTTCAAGCTCCTCCAGACTCCTTTCACTGAAACACAAAGTGTTCCACATATTACATGACTCTCTAACACTGTTTCTTTGTCTCACACACGTGCAGATTATTTGTATAAACAATAACTTTAACAGTAATCCATCTTCACTTTGGACTATGGAGAAATGTTGGAGCCAAAGGCCAGAACAGGGAGTTACTTTTTTGCTGTGTTGCATGCCCTTCTGCAATTCTCTGCTAATCAAACTTTTTTCAAGCAAAAAAAAAGGAAAAGAAAGTTTCCATCATGCATGAGTGCAGTAAAGCAACGTAAGTCATTTACATTTTCATCCTAATGTAATCTGGGTCCATTGCTGGCTGGAGAATGACATGTGTTTTTCATCTGAACTCTAAACAAACAGAGCTTGAAAACAATCATGGGTGACGAGATGTGCTTTGTGTAACGGTCATTCTTCTGTGCTTATGCTATACCCTCTTTGGACCTCCGTGCGCTGGCGTGCCAGCTGCATCTCTAGATCCTCTCTTTGCTGCCTCAGGAGGTCCCGCTGTCTCTGAAGCTCCAGTGACGAGCCCCGCAATACCTCCAGCTCAGCATGCTGGGAGTCCACCTCCTGCTGCAGCCCTGACAGCAGCTTCTCCAGGCTGCACTTTTCACTGAGAGGCATAGAAGTAGAGAAAGGCAGGGAAAAAAAGAGAGAGAGGTTATGTGGACAACAACTCTTGCACAATGATCACCATAAACAAAACACTTGATTTTTCTTAAAAAAACACTACACAACATGTCTTGTAAAAATTTGTATGAATTCTGTTTTTGGAGCATCTTTAATACTTTTATATATATTCTGATGATGATGATGATGCAAATTGCTCATAAAAACAAACTACATTATCATTATAACCCGCGTATTTTCCAAAACCAACATTTAGGCCTACTACCAATTTGACAATTAACAAAACCAAGCCTAAAACTATGAAAAATAAAAAACACAACTGTCCATCCATTAGTCTGACAACTTTTCCTGTTAAGGGTTGTAACCAATCACAGCTGTCATTGGTTGATGGCGGCCTGGTAGCTCAGTGGTTAAGGCAGAGGGCTGGGATGCTGGAAAAGTGGGATCGTTTCCCAGCTGCGGCACCAAGCCCATCGCCCATCTCTCAGCGCTAGCTCCCCAAGCGCCGCCTCGGGGACCCAAGGGGGTCAAATGCAAAGAATAACATGCAGAAATGTAACAACGACAATAGGGTGGATTTTTCTTCTTCTTGAAAGGTAAAATAATAAAAGTAACCACTTTTTACCCATAGTACTATAAGCCCTGACACAATCGTCAAAAAGTACAAATACCTGCATGATCAGTATGTACCTAGTGATAAGTTCCAGTGAGCAGCGATATCGGTTGTTGCCTTTGAGACTTTCATCTAAGGCCGTTTTAGCCTCTTGACTTTCGATCCTTAATTCCTGGATTTTTTGCTCCATCTCTCTCCTCCCAATGCCCATTTCCTGCAGGTGATTGCGCAGTGTCTCCACTTGCTCTAGGGCAGCACCCAGACACCCATTCTGGTCCTGCAGTTGAGATGTGAGCATGGTCACAAATATTAGGTGAATGTTATTGGAAAGTTTTGTAAATGATAACAGAAGCATGGTGGACCACGGTGTCTGACCTGTATTTGCTTCTGATGCTTGGAGAGAGCACTCTGCACAGCCAATAGAGTAGTGTTTCTCAGAGCAGACCGGCCAGGAGGTGAAGACAACACATTTTCAGAACCACTACTATCACCGTCTTCGTCAACCAACTGGACATTAGAGCAAGAGAAGAAAATTATCTTTTTGTTATTATATAATAAATTGAATATCTGAGTTCAATGTCTTGTTCTGACCTGGTGAACTTCGTATAAAACCTTTTGGAGGGATTGGATCTCTGTGTGGAGGAGCTCCATCTCTGCTTTATCCTCTGTTCTCCTTGTTTCCTGAGCAGGAAACCATGCAAGGTCAGATAAGGAGTACACAGAGCTAGCCTGACATTCCCCAGACTGCAGAAACGGAGGTGGTGGAATTTATCAAGACTAAGGTTCAGACTACAATCCAATTTAGCACCCTTAACCTCCCATCAATGAACCACCCCCGACTTCTCCCATGGTCCCACCATCCTGTCCAGACAGATCTGCATGGTGTTGAGGCTCGCATCCTTCTCACTGTTCTGGCTCTGGAGATGCTTCACTGTATCAGTCAGCTCTACAATTCTAGATGCACCAAAATGCAGAAAAAGGACAAAGAACAGACTATCACACACTGTACCACTAAATATGCTGTCAGACACTCCCCTCTCCAAGATCATCAGCACTATCATGTTCACCACATACAATCACAGGATTAACAATGACATTTGATGAGATCAAAGGGCAGCTTTGATCTGGAATATAACATCACTAACATTCCTGCAGTCTTGTCTGCAGCCCGGATGAATTGTGCAGAAGATAATAGAAGAGAAAAGAATCATCTTCATTAGCATGGGAGAGGTATTTATTGAATGCAGCTTGATGTAGAAGACTTAAACGATCAAAGCCTACGGTAGGATTGGGTTTATGTTTAGGGAATGACAATGCAATTGCAAAACTTTGTAAAACTGTATTGGAATTGATCTTTTTTTTCTGGCAGTTTAAATCAGTTAGACAAAACTCTACCCGGTGGGTTAATAGACAGTTCTATCTGCTTAAACTAATTTTCTAGGTAGAGGTTTATAATGTAGGTTGTCAAAACATAACATTCAATGGTCCTCATAATAAATATGATTTAAGACATCAATTTAGTGATTTCAAAAGAATAAAATCAAACATTGTGAGAATCATGCCCAGATATAGATACAAATCTGGAGATGACTTTACCTAGAGTTAAGTTCGACTTTCTCTGCATTCCAACACCTCTGAAGCTGCATGGCCTCTCTCAGCTTGTCCTTCAGCTGCTTCTCCAGCACTGACATCTCCACACCACTAGAGCTCTCCTGTGCTAATTTGGCATCTAAATTCATGCAGGCAAGATGCAGCTGCCGAATGGCAGCGACACACTCCAAGTTCATATCAGACAGAGTCCTGTAAAAAGGATTTATATGCATTAAGGTTACAGGACACAATAACAAATTATACATAATCCCAGGATTCTACCGGGTTCTGTGCTTGAATCAATATTTTTGATTTGCCTTACACAATATTGTTAGGGAACACAACTTGTAGATGTTGTGAATATCTATTAAACCGGACAAAACTAATCAATTCATCGGCGTGCTTAAAAGACCTGAAGGCCTGGTCCTGTCATTTTCTACTTCTACATTTAGACAAAACAGAGGTTATTGTATTTGCGAGATATTCCTTAACATACAATAACTCTAGACGTTACAGTGTTGGCCTGGCACGTTGAGGAACTTTGACCTGGATATTACCTTGTCTCGATTGGCTCAGAAGTTTCCTTCTTATAGTCACCTGACTCAGGTGACAGTGAACTATCACTTAGAAGTGCTGCTCTAGATTTAGGCTGTTGGACGGGCTCCCTTGGTACAAGCTCCCCTCTGCTCCTCTCCTCTCCCAGTGGTTTTCTATGTATGTTAATCTATATAGTTTCTTGTGTTTTCCATATAATTATATGTAAAGAGCTTTAAGATGACATTTGTAGGGAAGTGACTTAACAGACACATGAAAGGAATGGGTGTCTGTGGTGATTATGACCTGGGATCATTTGTCTTCAGTTTAAATTATGGAAGGCTTTTGACATGATCACAGCTGCCTGTGAGTCAAGCAATCATAATTAAAGGAAATTACTCTTCAATAGTACTCACAGTGGTTAAACGTGATAGATGTCATGACTTTTATGCCTCCTGATAGATCACTTCAACAGTGAGCACAGATACCTTGGGTCATCTCTACCATCAGTGAGAAAACAAAACCCAGGGGGACTAGTGACCCTGTTGACCTGTTCTACTTTGATCCTTGGCTGAGAGAAGTGGATTATAGTTTCAGTTTTGAGTGTGAGACACAAGAGGAGTGGGGGCGCTTGCAGAATTCTGTGCTGCTGAAGGAATTCTGGCAGCACGCCACACTCACCTGTCAGTGAAAGTCCTTAGCTGGGTGAAAGTGCTCCGCAGGGAGGCGGCCTGGCGCCACAGTGCTCTGACACGAACCTGTTCACGACTCAACCGGGAGGCACATGTCTGCAGGGAAAAGCAGACAAGGGAAACAAACACTGGAGGGTGGGTGGTAAGAGCGGCTTCCAGCAAATGATGGCACCTCACATTTTCTCGTGATACCAAACAGATGCAATACTGGAACTCCTGGACTCACACTGGCACACAGACAAATAATTGGATTTCCTTGAATCAACAGATGTAGCCCATTTACAGCATGAACACCAGATTGTTTGCACAAAATTTTCCTCTCCCTCAGCAGTTGGAATGTTTTCACAGGAAACAACAACTAAAAAAAATCATAGCAGTGAAATGAACAGGGAATGAAAATGAATTGATGAAACTGGCTATGAATGGAATTCTTGCCCCATGTGAACTCAACAGGAGTTTAATTTCACAATCTCTCTGCAGAGAGGAATAAACCTGAGCTTCCCCTTTTGTCTTTTTTTTTCTCACCTCTTGCTCTCTGCGCAGACGAGTGTCACACAACTCAATGTCTTCGCGTGCCTTCCACAAGCTGTCTGTTAGGCCCTGATTGGCAGTGCCTGCCTGCTCCAGTTGATCCCGTAGCACACAGTTCACTTGGCTGAGGCTGGCACACCTGAAAATTACAAACCTTATGACACTTAAAAAACATTTGGCCTTTAACCCAAGATTTCTGAGCGGATGAAGCCTTCTGGGTGGAAGGCAACACATTTTTTAAGAACTTAAAATCTAGTCAAGTTGCCACTGACGTTTTGGGATAACCATGACCTCGACAACTGAGAATCTTCACAGACTTTTGGAGCATAACATCATGTCATTAAAGCCTCCAAAAAACGTTTATATAGCTAGCAATTCTCTATGTAGCCCTTAGAACCATCCTTGCCCACCAAACTTACAGGCTGAACATGTGTGACAGTGTCTGTGTCAACTTACATGTAATCTAAACCAGATCTGCTTGTAGAGTCATTTACAAAAAAGAATACATCATTCTCACACTCAACACACATCCTGTTTCAGTTAAGCACATCACATCGCTATGTTCGGTTATCTGTCTGAAATTGAGCCAGACCTATGTTTGCATTTATGGGATGATATTGCTTGAAAGAGACCTGGGCAGAGGGGAGAGGGAGTCAGATAATTTTTATAATAAGCAGAAACATATAAGATATAGCTGTAGACTACTGGATGGGGGCTAGTAAATCTGCAATCACTGATTTTTTTAGTGAGTGAAAATTATCAGATGCTGACAGGGCATTAAACTCTTCATCTTCAGCTACAGAACCTGGCCCACGTTTGGTTAGAAAATCATTATAATGCTTTTGTACCAGTCAACAAAGCCCCACACATTTTCTATGACAAATTTGATGCTGAAAGTATGTATGGAGTTATAGGCTCTGTCTTCTCACAGTAGCAGAGAGGGAAAATCAGCCTAATAGCCCAAAGAGGTGCTGGGAATTTCCATACATTTTAGGAGATAATTTGTTTTTATTTCTGCTAAACAGAGAAATAAAAAACAGTAGCAAAAGTCTAATAGGCTTATGGATTTATGACTTTCAGTCTGCATCCAGATATCAACTCCCTGCTGCTGCACAGTTTGTGGAGTTTTTCCAAAAATGCTGCTGCTCTGCATGGTGCCCATCACTCACCTCCTCTGCTCCTCCTCTAGTTGGGCAGACTTCTTCTGGATTGCCAAGTTGAGATCCTGCTCTGTGCGCTGCTGACGCTGGGCTGAGTCCAGGTGGGCCTGCAGCTGAACACATGCACATAACCACTACTGGTATCCTGGTAACACTTCAGTATAGGGCTGCTGCAGTACACTAAAAAAGTATTTAGAAATCGGTATCCTTACAGTGAAAATCTGCTAATGAAAACTTTCTGTGGGGATACACCTGGATTAAATGCACATCTTATTGACAACGTGAAAAGTCCCTGTTCTTAAATTATACACTATTCCATTACTTGTTGATAGTTGATTGTTGAAATTAAATTAACCTTACTTTTATTTCATTTTATAAAAGTTTATTAATTAACATTTATATTCAATATTCAGTTAAATTCACCTCCAGATTTTGACATATTCAGGCACGGGATAAATACCATCACTAGTTTATCACTGTGAACACATGAAATAGTGGATTCATTGTTGAGGAGAGTCAAGTGCTAAAATTAGAACAAGTGTTCATTCATTCATTTTCCTTACTGCTTGTCCTTGTAAGTGTCGCAGGAAAGAACAAGTAAAACTGAGCTAAAACTGGACCAGCAAACCAAAAAGCTTTGCATTGGTTAGGGGACACACTGCTGAGAACAGTTTGAGAAAGACTGATCTGTTGGACTACACTGTTAACTGCTCAAAGACAGCCAGGCAATATCATGTCATTTAAATGAAAAGTTTCGAATGTTACTGTCCTATTCCGCGTAAGGAGCAGTGTTGCCAGATTTTAAATGTTGAAGTATCGTACCAGCAGCTTAAAATCAGTGTACGCACACATTTGCTTTCTGATGTGGTTCACACACGCCTCAATATATATAGTCTAGACTACAGTCTAAAATACATTTTTACCTACAGAACGGATGTAAAAAAAACCTCTAGGCTCAACAGTGTCTTTACCAAATAAATTAATTAAATAACTTGAAAAATGAAGGGTCTCTTTTCTTTAGGTACTACAGATTCTTGAAGCTACTGCTACAGTTTAGACATACCAACAATCTCATCTTCTCAGACTCTGAGGTCTTCTCCAGCACTTGATCTTCTAGTTCCCCACACCTTTTCTTATACTGAAGAACCTGTGATAAAACGTATCACGCACAGTAAAGCAAAGGAAACGTTTCTTCATGTTACAGTTGTGAGTTTAGTTTCCTGTTACCTTGGTCTGCAGCTTCTGAACAAGTTGGGCTTGTTTCTGCTGGGCCTCTTGGTACGCCTGCAGCTTCTGTCTGTAAGCTCTCTCCTTGTTATGCAGTTGCAGGGATCCTTGTGATACACTTTCCTGGTCTGAGTCAACTGCTGACTGCAGTAGCAGCATCTGTTCAAGCTGGGATAGTAAAAAATTAACTTTAGTGTGTTGGACAATGTGACAGTTTACTATGCGCTTTGTACAGTCTACTGTGACCTAATGCAACAGCCCTGCAATAAGAATTTAGTTTTCAGCGCCATCCATCCATCCATCCATTGTCTTCCGCTTCTCCGAATTTGGGTCGCGGTGGGTGCTGGAGCCTATCCCAGCTGCCTTCGGGCGAGAGGCGGGGTACACCCTGGACGAATCGCCAGTCCATCGCAGGGCCAACACAGAGACACACAGACGAACAACCATGCACACTCACATTCACACCTACGGACAATTTACAGTGACCAATCAACCTAACACGCAAGTCTTTGGGCGGTGGGAGGAAACTGGAGTACCAGGAGGAAGTTTTCAGCGCCTATTATATTTATTTTTTCTATTTCAGAACAGTATTCATAAAATCACATGTTTACTTTACTTTACTTTACTTTACTTGGCAGACGCTTTTATCCAAAGCGACTTACAGGGAGCTAGCGCTGGGTGTCTGGCTCAGGGACACACCTGGTAGGGGATGGACTTATTGAGTAATACAGGGGACAGGCGTATCAATGACTCCAAAATCATTGTAAAGGAAAATTTGGCATTAAGAAGAGTTTTCAGTGCATTTCCCAGGTACTGTGTGCATATTAATGCTAAGAAGATGCACAGGAACATCTTACAATACAGGAGTCATAGGTGGTAAAAATGATCACAGATAATTCAGTGATATCAAAACTGATGAAATTAAATATTTGCCCACAAAATTTGTCAACATTTGATGACTAGACAAATCTAGAGATCCAAAGCACTAACTTGGCTTGAGGATTGAACAAACCTGAATATGGTTGTGTACATTTATGCATGTGTCACTGTGTGTGTTCAGTGTGTGCCTGCATCTAAAAACAAAGAAATACAAATGTTTTGTTCCTTCTCATTGTGTAATCTCATATCCTCCCTATATCGGAAATACAAATGATTCAAATGCCCTGTAAACTCTCAACCTCACACAACCTAAACTCCCTCTGCACCACCCACTCTCTATCCTGGTGCCAGACACCCTGTCCTCACTAATGCAAACCACATGGCCCTAGAGCACTATAACACACTGCGTGCCTCCAGCTGCCCTTGCCGACTTCTTATTTAAAAAGAGAGGAAGAGAGCCCCCCTCCCCTGCAACACACTCCAAACCACCATCAAATCAACCCAGCGACCCATTCCCTCCCTCTGCTCTTCTGTACCTCATCTTTTCACTGGGTTCTTAATCTCTCCAGCAGGCTCCAAAAGAGCCAAGACAATAGTCCCACTGTTCAACACTGGACCCAGCCACTTTGCCACCATTATTAGCAAATTTTCAAATACCGTTCTCAAACGTTTTTATGACAAACTACAAACAACCATCACACACTTGGCTTTGTGCTTTTTGTGCTTTACTCCAAGGACCTGGAGAGCCAAAAACCTTCTTTAACTGCCAGCTGTTGAGGTGACAGCTTTAGGGACTAAGAAGGGAGCAACAACATGGGCGGAGTATCTGAAACACCAAGAACTGCAGCAGCTGTGTTTAAAGGGACTCCTGGAAACAGCTGTGTGTGGAGCATTACCGATTATGCATGTTTTGGCACAACAATAGCAATAACACTGACTTACTAACGAGCATGTGCTTTATAAATATACCTTGAAATCATAGCCATGTCATAAAAGGTTTATTACAACAGTGTTATCTATGTTTGGAACCTTAAAGGGGGGTTTACCACGTTGGGGAAAAGGGCAACAGTCCCACTGTACATTACATACAGTATTGTATAGACCCTAAAGACAGCTGAAACTCAATCAAACTCACACTCGTTAACATAATTCATTAAATAAACTATGCACACACAACTTAAGAAAAAAACATATAACCTATAATCAAATATGTTTTGAGGGCGACCATGCAAACATGAGTCATAGACGTCATATTCACCAGTGAATACTGAATGTGTTTTGATAAGATTTATTTTAGTTCATACCAAGATACCCCATAGAGGCTTCAAACATTAGCATTAGTGCTAAGGAACACAACTAATGTTCAACATCTTTATGAGTTAATGCTGGTTTTGGTTACATAAGGCAATAACCAAGGACATATACACTCTATATACAGCCACCTGGCCAATATGATATCCAGTCCAGCCGCTGGTTTCACACTACGTGGAACCAGTGAAAATGCTTTTTTAATGATTTCATCCGAGTCAGCTGTAAAGCAGGAGGCCAGGGACTGCTCTGGATTAGCCATGCTCCATGCAGAAAGCTCCCAAGAGGGCGCCATAACAGTCTTTTGTGGAGACCCCCACCTTCACTAACCTTTCTTGCACTTCCATCTACTCCCTTGTTTGCATCAAATCTCATTAAATCTCATCACCCTCATTTCTAAGTGAACTTGAACTCATCTTACTTAAAACACACCCATCCAGTGGTGACTGTAAAAAGACAAAAGAGAGAAACAAGTAATCCCATTCCACCGTCTGCCCCAACTCAGGGGCTTACAGGGCTTACTGGGGGCCCAGAACTGTGGTCACTGAACACCCTTGCTATTTATGATCTGCCTCAGAGCACATTTACACTTGAGCAGCCTCTGCGGCACCCTAAAGTGGGCTGAGTCAAATCCTAATGAAGCCCAGTGCTTTGAGGTCATATACTGCCGTATTACAATAATGTGTAAGATGCAATTTATACAAAAGCTGCTTTTTTGTCATGGTATGTTTTATGCCTCCATATGGTTGCTATGATTCTTTTTCTCTTTCCTTGAGCACTGCTTATGTTTCCAAAGTAAAAGATTTTGCAGCCTTTTAAAATGTGCTTTGCATTAGCCTTTTATATTTCTTGATATTTATGATTTGTGCCACTCCTTGTATTGTCTCTTTTGATAAATATTTCAAACAACATCAAGGGATAATCTTGCTTTGATTCATCTGCCAACAAGTAACAAGAGAATCATTTTCAAGGCCCTTGTGAAGGCTTTGGTGTTTGGGCCAAAACATGCTGCCTTGCTCATGTGGTAGATCAGAATCAGAATCAAATACATTTCAGTTACCAAGTTATGATTATGATATTCTCTCACTGACCTAATGTCACAACATTTGGAGATCCAATAACTCGCCACTTTATCTAATCTTCAACTGGGTTTCGTGAAATGTTTTAGAAACTGCTATGCTTTGAAGCTTTGCCTTCATTCTCTACTTTCATACAATATAGTATGAGAGGGGAGATTGTGGATCCATACCTGTTTATCCATACAGTACTACATTTGCAGGCATATCCAGCTACTACTCCACATCCTCTGTCATCTTTCTTTCTATGTCTGGCTCACCAAGGGCGACATCTGGTCATGAGTGCAAAATCCAGCCAGCATGTGAAGGGTTACAGCTGCAATCGTTTTCCCTGGCTTGGCCTTAACCCAAAGGCTTAATAAAGGGAATTAATGGAGTGCACTATCTGTCAGATTCCTAAACACAGCTGGAGCGGATGTCCATCGCCCCCAAGCTGCCCAAGAAACTTACTATCCTACTTCAACAACATACCCATTCCCCCCTTCCCCTTACATTACCCCCTCAGAGCTGACTCCGTGAAAGAGCCCCAGCTGATTGTGAAAGCTGTTTATGTATCATCACTGACCATAATTACACAATGTGGGATAACAAACAAGGAGAATGGAAATGAGGAGGGGGAGCTGGTGTGAGTGTGTTACCATGGAGTGAACATTTTGGTAATGGGGAGAGTTGTTTTGAGGGCATGCTGTAGATGCAAAGCTAACTAATAATACATGTGTGCTAAGCAGCGTGTGTCTGGCCTTGCAACAACTTAACACATACCTTATTCCCCTGGCAAGGACAATGCTGGACAAAACCTAGCACACACCCACACAGTCAGTAGAAGTTTTCACATTTGATTAGACCCTCTTGACATGTGACAAGAAACTGAAAAGTGAGCTTAATGTTTGACTTTAAAGTCAGGTAATATGAGCAGCCTAATGTCAAACGGTGAAAAGCTTTTATGAAATACTTTCATCAAACATTCTGCACTGAGATGGCTTTTAGGCAAATTCTTTCTGGGGAAAGGCATGAATTTTTACAGTTTCAGTAAGAGTGGTGGGATTAACTAAAATATTGCAATGTCTAATTCAAACTGTGGCTAAATTAGTGGGAAATTAGACAGAGGTAGCTAGATAAAGGCGAGTCAGAACAGAGTCTCTTCAGACAGACTTTATGAGCTCTAAATATGGTTGACAGGGTTCATATGCAGAGACCCAGAGGATTTAAGATTTTAGAGGTCACTGGTAAATGGCAGATGTCAGAAATCATTCAACACAAGTTTATCTTTATCTAAATGACTGCCACACTGCATTATTGTGGAGTCAGTCATTAAATGTCCAGGGAGTAGGGCAGGGTATGTATGTCTGTGTCTGAGAAAATGCACAATGGCAGGGTTCCAGAATCAACACAAGAAGTTCAAAATTCAGTCCAACACAATTTCCAACTTCCCAAGCACATCCAACTGACAATCTGAGTCAAGGGTTACCCTGGTTCAGGTGCAATGTTCTGGGGTCATCAGAGACCATGCTCAGTGAATTAACACAGGCACAGAGGAAAGCTTTCAGAGTCCAGGTGTGACTTTACCAGTACTGCATTAACAGTCTTCTGTCAGGTCAAAGAGACTCAAGAAAAGCCAAAGATGTGTAGTAGCTCTGTATGCTTTTCAGCTGTCACACATTCCCTGGCAGACTGGCTTCAGCTGATATTCTGACACTGTGAACAATGGATGGATTTCAGTAAGAAATGTTTGGCATCGCAGCATCAGAAAGGCTGAATACATGTCAAACTGAAAATGCTGTAAAGGAATTGTTTTGACCTCTTGTGATATGATAAATGTGACACGTTTAGTTTGTCAAGTACATACTTGACATACTTGACAAACTAGAACTAATAATATTTGCTCATACAGCATCAGCCTGATCACAAAAACATATAATCTATTTTCAGGTAGTATGTACATTGTCTGGCAATTTGAGCAGAACTGTACCATAGGCACACTCCATTTGTTTGAGCTGGTGTCACCTACTTGTGTAGGAAATACATGTACATGTTGGGAGCTTTTCAGCAATGCAAGCAGAAAGAAATAGCTTAAAGGCCAATACACTGCAGCTGGCCTTGTACTCCTATTCTTGAGCAATGTGCAAATTTTCAAGACAAATTTCAATTACAGCACTCCATATAAATATTCCAGGGAACTAAGTTCACACTAAGGACAACAAGGACAAATGCTGACTTAAAGTTTTCTCATTATTTTATGGACCAACTTTCCAAAAGTTGTTTTTTAAAAAAATATATATAAAAAAATTATTTGAATTATTCATTTCAGCAATGAGATGTCATATTATCATTGGATAGCGCTGAAAGACAATAAATTATTATTCTGAAGTATTGCTCTATACTTTTGATGTTCTGTCTGGCTGAGACATAGTGATATGGGTCTTAAAAGATAATGACAAATTAAATACATCACGAAGGGAGTAATATGATTCTTTTGGCAGTAAATGTTGAGGAGAAAGCTATATACAAGTACTACTGTTGGCTTAAGCATTCCACATAAATGCCACAACTTGTGTATGGCATTATATTTGTCTCCAGGGCACTAATTATCACACAGCATTAACATCACATAACACCAAAGCTGGCAAAAAATAAGCCTGTTCTGCAAAAGAAAAAAAATGTAACGACAAGACAGGAACTTTTCCTGGAAGAGACGAGTCACAACAGGAGTCTGGTAATGAACCTGTTGACTTGTGAGACCTTACCAAATCAAATATTCAACCGCACAGATTTCTTTGGTCTTTTGAGACCATAACTGGTGGACTCATGCTTCTTAATGGCATCAATATTAGCAACACTACCTTACGTTATTTTACTGTTTAGTACTTTTGCACATTTAAAAATAGCAACAAAATAAATATGCTATATATCTGTCAAACTAATTACAATCTATTTATAATCTTGGTTTTTAAAACAAGTTCCAAGTAGGTCAAGCAGTGGGAGTTCATTAGATTTAAGCAGTAAAATGACTGCAGTGTTATCACAAATGGCTGCTTTGTGCACCATGAAAAATGAGCCTTTTCTTTGACAGACTCAAGGGAGGAGGCCAGTGACCTTCACAATTTTCCCCCAAAACAGCAGTGGCTATATGGAGTGGCAACCATTTGGGGCTATGCAGGGAGACACTGGTCCTCATGAGCACAGGGGGTCTGAGCCTACCTGAAGAGACCACAAGGAAACCCTTCATGAAACCACCCTCCCCTTTCCTATTTACACTTACAAACACACAAAGAAGTACATGCATCCATATGTACATACACACATACATCTATATATATATTATTAGTCAGTGTAGCACCACGTTTTTCATGAGTCTAAATCTTTTAACCTTCCCATCCTGCTCAAAAGGCTTTCCCTCATTAAAAACGTGGAACTACACTGACTAATAAAGTTCCACAGAGAAAGTATGTAGCTTTGTACAGTCTCTATAGGGTTGTTCTGGATTTCATCTACAAAACTGGGATGATTTACCAGTTACAATGTTAAAACTCCAAAGATCTGCATTAACATATAATATTACAAACAATTTTCAGGTCAATGTAATCTTTAGTGTGAGAAACACTTTCTGTACAACATACATTTAGAGACATATTTTAAGGGTATACTAGTGGTCATGTATCAACACAGGCTGACGTTAGCAAAATATGATGTTCCTGAAAAGACTATATTTCTTGTGTATCATTCAAATCAAAAAATAAAAATTATAATGTATACTATTTTAGTAACACTGCAGTTTGTCTTCCAATTCCATCTTACTAGAATGGTATTGGTACAATGAAAGCTAAAATCTAAGTAATGTTCCACAACTAAAACTTGACCTAGGAATGTGTTGGTTCTCGTGTCAGTCTTACCTTCTCTGTGAGATTGACCTGTTTGACTAGAGGCAGATCACGGTCCATCTCGCTTGAAGACAGCTGCTCCTCTAGGGCCATGCTATCTTTTAGCTCACAGGTCTCAGAGAGGTCACCTGAGATTTGGAAGCATTAGATTATGCATATGGAAGTGTCAACGGCTATTTAGCAAGGGAGATTTATAGTCTGTTGGGATGATTAAAAATGTTCTTTGGATTCAATACCAGAAGGCTGCTCAGCCAGGTTGCGTGTGATGATCTGGCGGATGCAGGCAGAGACCGGTATAGGTGGGACACTGGAGTCCTGTCCATCACCTCGAAGAGTCAAAGTCCTCTCTCCTGAGCTGCCATCAGAGTAAAGCAGTGACTCCTCCAACTTCTGTAATCATACCATCACAGCAAGTAGCGAGAAGTAAAAATACTGTTTGAAGTATTAAAACAGAATGATCTATTTGAGGGTAAATATTACAAATGTTAGTGATATATTAGTGAATTAGAATTTTACTGATTTATTACTACAGGTGGTGGAGGTGGATACAGTTTATAGCATCTATAATAATACACCATGATTTTCACTGTATTTAAAGTATCTAAATAAATGTAATACAGTTAAATGCACACAATGAGGAGCACAAGTAGCACTGTACTAGAGTGTTTAACCCTAAATTTCTCCATATGGGGAACTTATTCACTTAGCATTTTTTAATAACTCTAGCATAATAAAGTCAGCAAGGATACTGAAAAATAGATGTTTTGTCCAATTACACACTCAGTTTGCATTTTATTAAGAACACCATGCACTGAATTAAACCTCTGAGAAACAGACCAAAGTAAATTGTTCAGAACAGGGCCTTTCAGCAAAATGACTGCTTTTACTCTTAGAACTGAAAGTACATAATGATACTAATTCTGTACACTAGTACCATTTTGAATAAAACAGTTTTATTGCTACCTAAATTGGTCATGTAAAATGTCTAAGTACTCTTTCCATTACTGCATTTTAATTGGGCGTTTTTACAGCAGACATTTTGAAATGGCGCAGTAGAAACACCAGTAGGTGTTAAGATTAACAATGGCTCAATTCTCTATTCAACTAAGCAAAGACAGTGTGAGCCAGCACATACAAGAGGAAAACCAATGCAGCTAAACTGAATTCATTTCATCATTGGCCTTATTTTATGTTTTTCACCTGTCTCATTTTTGCCTTGCCTTTAAAAAGGCTGAAAGATGCTAACACAATGTAAAATATTATACCAACCTGAATCACAGCCTCCAGCCTGGGTGAGTGTGCACCTTGCTCCGTTTGAGAACTCATTACACAACCTGTCCAGCTTTAACAACAAAATGTTTGCTAGTAAAGCTTAACTTTAAATGGCTGCCTTTGAAGAGACAGATTGAAAGCGTTATAACGTTGGCTAGCTAAAAACTACTACAACTTAAAATAGTTAGAAGCTATCAATTAAAACAAAGCACAAAGCGGCCATGACGTGATTAAAATGATGAGAAATACAGAAAAAGAAATACAACGAACTAATACCTTCAAAAAAAGCTTTGAAAGTTGGAAAAAGAAAACACTCAACTTTTTAGGCGAGTAACTACAGCAGCGACTGCAGGCACTATCCAAGTCCCATTTGATGTTGCCGAGGTGACCATGCACTTCCGGGCCGTTGCCATAGGGATAGAATGCTGGCTTGCGCGTTTCCATGGCTGGACAGACGCCGCGAGCCATGCTACTGGATTCCGAAGCATTAATGATCCAGGAAGTGAGGGCACAGTGAACAGCGCAGGTGATTTACATCAAGGCTAACACATTCGTAATAATTCGAGCATTTCCAGTTGTGATCACTGATGTACAACAACAATAAAAGCAGAAGCTCACAAACTTTTGCTTCAAAGATTTAATGATTCTCAAGGAAACAAAGTATGACACAAAATATAATTCAGATCTCACACACGTGATACAAAGACTAAATACACACCCTACAAGCAGCCAAACAGAGGGCCTGTTTGGCTGCCAACAATGCCTCGGGATAGTATAACAAATTATTTTGGGACACAGTGATATCCTGGGATAACATTCCATTTGCATTGTCACATGTATCTAGGGGCGACTGAACTCACTCCCTCATTCACGACTCTGTAAACTACATACTGTGCACTGTTCTCTCCGTATTGAGTAGTAAACCGATTTCTGACACCTGCTAATTATTGTCATTTTGTGTTGAGCTGCTCAGGGTCATCTTTTTTATTTTTCTGTGTTTAGTGTTGTCCGGACAGAGGGTCGTTATGTTGACTCTAAAGGGAAGCGCTCAGGCCACTGTGATGGGTCAAGGAAGATGGTGCAGACCCCGCTGTAGAACCACAGTCTAGGCAGGAAACTTTCCACCTCCCAGTTGTTGGATGCTCGGTTGTAAACTTCCACCTCCACCCCGTAGTCCCCCTCCATACCTTTCCAGTGACCTCCAGTGACAAACAGCCTCCCATCCAATGTTACAAGGCCGCCATTTTCATGTAACATGTGGAGCAGCTGGATCTAATCCGAATGAAGAATAGTTAACGATTAAAAAGTATAAAACTGTATGTTATTCACATACAGCAGTGATTCTGACACTGACCTTCTGCCACATGTTTGCCTCTGTATCATAGGAGTAGACTTTCTTAGTGTTGTCAGCAACTAGATAAATAATTCCATCAATGCAGACAGAGCGAGGAGAGGACAAGTACTTAGGGATGAAGGGTGAACATATGCTGATCCAGCTATCTGTAAAAAACATGTAAACACATTTATGATTTGGCAGGACAAGGAAAAGGCAAAGATGCACTGCTGGATTTTCAAATCATGGGGTTAAGTACAAAATAATACAAAAAAGTGTCTTATAATTAAAAAAATTAAAATGTAATGTTGTGCAGTATCTAATTTCAATGATGTTGTACACAAATATTTAAAGAAAAACTAGCAAGAGCTTATTATTTTAGATGCAAAACATGAGAAAACGTGTAATACTTAACGTTTATCAGTTAATGGAACTGGTCTAAGGTCAAAGTGAGCAGTTAGAGAACTGCAAATGTTTCAGAGCAGAGCCTAGCTGTGCTCTTCCCAGTGCTTCAACCGTCATCTTAAAATAACAATCTGTCAAAAGATCCCAAACTTAATAATTACATTTCTGACTTAGAATTAAATCTCTCTTCACTGCTGGATCAACAGCACTGTTAATTATTAGTATATGTTTTGGAGGATGTTTCTATAAAGCGGCATGGTAGCTCAATGGGTTAGGCGTCAGACTGGGATGCAGAAGGTTGTGGGTTCGAACCCCTGTCTGACTCCTAATCCATCCCCTACCAGGTGTGTCCCTGAGCAAGACACCCAGCGCTAGCTCCTTGTAAGTCGCTTTGGATAAAAGTGTCTGCCAAGCAAAGTAAAGTAAATACAATTATTTACATTTCGATTATTTAAGTTACATATATAGTTAAAATAGTTATATTTTTACAAAGAGTTTATGAAAACAGGAGTTAATGAGTAAAAGGACTTTTGTTAGAAAAAAAAGTGTTTTCTCAGAAAACATTTTGATATAGCATAATTTAAAACAATTCTGGTTGTATCTATGATCCTTGTTCTTGTTCTTTCTTACCTATGACAGGGTTGTAGCACTGCATGGTCAAAGCATTGTACTTCACAGCACATGAGCCAATAACATAAAGCCTTCCATGACAAGCTGTGGCAGTGAAATTAGTCACATATTTTAACGCAGGGCAGGACATAGCCCAGGTGTTGTTGTATGGGTCATAATGCTCCACTTCAACTCTGTCTGATGTTGTACCTAAAGAGAGGAAATGTAAGCAGAACAAGTGATGAGGGCGAGGGAGTCTAAATGCTGCCCTTGGAATCGGAACATGTTCCAGGATATTCAGCCACAAAGAAGAAATGCAAGCAAATTCTCAAAAATTATCACCGCAGACGCCATTAAGAGCAGATGAGCTACTGGAGTTTATCAGTTTTCAAGCGCGCTGCAGGTTTTAAACACCACATGCAGGACTCTATTTATTTTCTTACCTCCAATGACGTAAATCTCCCCGTTAAGTGTTGCCGATGTGTGGTTAGTGCGAGGCCGGAGCATAGGTGCCACGGTAACCCACCTTCCCTGCCTTGTGATGTACTTCCAGGTCTCTGTGGTTGACCAGGTGTTGGTATTTGAACCTCGCGAGCCCCCTGTCAGATAGACCAGACCAAGAGTCAAGAGTCAAGAGTCTGAAAATGACTAAAAAAAAGGCCTGCTCTGCTTATGATTACTACTCTGACTCTTTGCACACACTCGTCCCACCTGAGACATACACGTCATTGTTCAAGGACACCAGAGAATAACCCCACTTGTTAGGGTTGGGGAAATTAGGGAGCTCGTACCACTGTTCTAGAGGGAAAGAGAAAAGGGGGTTGATGTTTGAGATAAAGCTTTTCACAGTATGCAGATGAAGACGTACCAGGGAAATAAGGCAAAGACACACAGATATGTTCAGCACCAGTAAGTTAAAGCTAAGTTGTCTGTTGGCCTGAAACAGTCCAGAATTGTGACTGTCAAAGTTGTTGTGCATCAACAGATATTAAGAAATCTTACAATGTTGTCCAACAATGTTTTCCTTCACATCCTTAAGTGAAAGACATGGACTTTAATCCAGCTCTGTGCAATAAAACATTCATTTGAGGAACTGAGATGATCCGATTTTGTCACATCCAGGCCACATTCCTGCACAGTCATTTTTCTGTCAGCACTACACTTAACAACCTACAACATCTGCCAAAATGATTCAAGGAATCAGACAGACGTTTCCCAAGAAATGATTGTTGTAAAACGCGTTGTGAACTTAAACACACTTAAAAGTTTAATGAAGTTGAAAGAATATTTTACTAGTCTTTGTGTTGTAGAAGGTACAGTTGCTGGGGGGCTGTCTTTGCAGTCTCGGGTCTCTGTCCTCATCTTCATCCGAGTCATCTTCATCATCTGAGTCATCCAGTGAACGACCTCCCATTACAAACAGCACCTCTTGCAGGTTTGGTTGTGGACCCTGAGAGCTGAGTCTGCCCAAACATTGTGGTGCCAGATCCGTTTTCTAGAAAAGTGAAACTCATGAATATTTAAATCTATTTAGATTGAGCAAAGACACATTAGAAAGGAGAATGTGTGAACTTACTAACCTCTCTGTGAATCTTTTCTACAACCTCTCTGCAGCTGGGAGAGGCCTGCACCAGACTGTCCTTCAGCAGGGTGTCAGTCAGGTAGTCCAGGCTGAGCAGAGCGAGACAAGACAAGCTGAGGAGCTCTGGAAGGTGGCAGAGTCGAGACTCCTCGCAGTACCTAACCCATTTCAGGATGGCCTCCACACGGGTGCACTCTGACCGGATTTTTAGTCCTTCGTTAGACAGGCAGGCTATCAGTCTGTCTTTTCCCAAAAGTAGAAACTCCTCACCTTGTTGTACAGCCTCAAAGTTCTCCAAGAGGAAGGCCCAAGCTTTGGCCACCACCTCGGGGCATCCATGGATCTCCCCAAACTCTAGGATTCCCAGGCAGTTGGTTGCATCAATCTGATTCTGGAGATATCGGCTGCAAACAGCTCTCACTGTCTGGAACTGTAGCTGGCTGGAGGTGCAGATTAACCCCTCTACATTGCTCTGGTTGATGGTCAGTTTACCTGTGTAGGCAAAGTCCAGCAAGCAGCTGAGGATATCAGGATCAACGTCGTGAAGCTCCACGCGTGCAGCTATGCTCTCCACAAAGTCCCCTGAGAACATGACGCGGAAGTACGTGCTGCAGAGGGCCAGCACACCGCGATGACATGGAAAGTCCCGTCCACCAGCACTCAGGGTTACATCAACTAATTTGGGGTGAGAGCAGAGTGAACGCAAGCCCTCCAGGATGCTCTGAGGATGGGAGGACAAGCAGAAGTCCAGGTCATCCACATTACGCACCATGGTCAAATGTAGGTCAAATCTTCTTTGAGAAAAAAGTCAGTGCGTTAGGGCTCACCTGAAAAACACAAAAAACAAGTGAGATACATTACAAAGTACGTCTGACAACAAGATATTGTATTTAATGTAACCTGTCATAAAGAAAAAAGTGGTGCATAGTAATATCTTATTTTCAGTTATAACTAATATGTGTGTGTGTGTTTTACTGTGGTGTAATTAAAAAAGACTAAAAGGGAAAAAGAGACAATTAACTTAATTTAACTTGATCCTGATAACGTGATCTTTCTAATTTGTCCTGTAAAAAAGTGCCTTGTCTTCTAAGTGTGTCATCAACATGTTGTTACTAGCACAATAAAGTACTCTCAGCTCGTGATTAGTATGATATGTTTTCACAGCATGACTCAAAGCTCCTCTGAAGCCAACAGTAAATTACTTTTCCTGTCATCAAACTAATGAACCAACAAGTACAACTCACCACAGAAGATAATGGAAATAATGGCTCATCGTTCCAGTAAAAAAGCAGTTTGTAGCTAAGCAGCTGGTTAGGTCAACACGAAGCGGGCAGCATGGCGGAAAACTTTTGCCAAGTCACTGAGATGAGCTGCCTGTCGTTCACTGGGTTATTTTTAGGACCGACCGTGACGCTGTGCTGAAGTCAGATCCCAAACAACATGCGGGACCCACAGCTGCTGTTACAGCCACATATTTAGAATTTTCTCAGTGGTCCTGGAGGCCAGCACAGGAGATACATCACATTCAGCAAGCATTCAGTGTTCATGTTAAGATATTAAAGGATGATAAATAAATGTTCCGTTAGTTTACCTTAGGCACCGTCCTTTGTAATAGGTCTGTGTACGTTTTGAAATGTGTTGATGCCATTGCAAATCTGACACCAGAGTCTAACAGTCCCACATCTAAATGTCCTACTGCAGTATTACAAACGTTTAAAAATGTACTAACAAAGTCCAGACATCTGAAATGCAGTGATGTTTAATGCTTAACACAGTAATGGACAATATAAAATTTACAAAACTAGAATTCAATTTAGCCAATATCTGACCAAAGAAAACGTAAACAGGGTTAAGAATCAAACTAAACATTCAGCGCCAACCGTCAGTGCTTGAAAACTGCTTCACACAATTCAGTTTACAATTCAGTAGCGTTTAGGTTGGATGCCTAGCCCTACTGTCATCAACTACAAAGCATACAAAATTATCAAAAGAATTATACAAGCAACTACTCAAAATCAAAAATCTCTGCCTCCTTCTCTTTCCAAAAAGCAAAACTACGGTCAATGTATTTGCAAATCTCTTCATTACTAAAACTTGAAATGTCAGTCCCTGTGTAGATCATCCCCTCATCAGGAGTAGGTGTCTGCACAATGACTTTAGGAACCCGTCGAACCTCTGGGAGGCTGTGTTTCACCGATTCTGTAGTATTTTCAGACTGACTCACAGCATTTCCAAAGAACTTTATTTTAATGTCCTCAAACCCGTCCTTCCACTCGCGGTTTCCAGCCTCAATATCTTGCATGACAGCCTTGTGAAAGTCTCTGACTGTCTCCCAGGGAAAGCTCCCGATGTGATCGAACACCTCGAAACACAGCAGGTGTCTCATTTTGCGTTCGTCCACAGGCAGCTCCAGCTCCAGGATGTGAAAATAGCCCAGCATGAAGAGGTCCAAAGTCAGGCTGTCGTACTCCACAGGCATGCCATCCAGCCTGGGTAGGAACTGCTCTGGGGAGAAGATGGGTTTCTGCCTGTGGAGTCTGGACATAACACTGCACCGTTAATGGATTTTTTTTGGGCTAGCACTGCTCTATATTTGGAATATGGAATATATTAACTAACAGACAAAATATTAAGTTAGAAGAAGTTAGAAGTTAGAAGAAGATGCAACCCCACCTGCGTATCTGTCTAGACGGGACACTGGAAATCATGTTCCTCCAGTTTCCCAGCATCTTGTTGACAGCGCTCCTCTGCTTAAAGAAGTGCCCCAGAGAACTGTTCATCATCTTCGACTGGGCGCTCTCTATGCTGCCTCCATGACCTGACACAGCCTTGTCAGCTACCTCCGGGTGTCCGCCGCTCAGCTTCCTCTCTGCTGCGTCCTTGCTCTTCAGTGTTACAGAATAAGCGGATTTCTTCCAGTGGCCTAGGAACAGAACAACTATGCGCTCCTTCCTAAGGCTCGTGGTCTCCAGAACCTCTGCAACATTTTCATTACTGTCAATCCCAGAATCAGTTTTCTGGTCTGTTTTAGGGGCTGGATTCGAGACTTGGGGCTGCTTGTCTGAAACTGCAGCTTCTAGCAGTGCGGAAGAACTTAACACTACAGCCTCATTAGGCTCATTGGACAAAGGCAAGTTCAGTGTCTCAAAATTAGACTTGAGAGTCCTAACAGAAACCCCAAACTGATGGATTTCGTCCTCTATCCTGTCCCTGCGTCCCCTGGTGGAGTTGTGTCTGTCTGACGTCTGAGAGAACACAGCGATCAGGTCGGTGTTGGGCATCTTGCTGTAGGGCTGGTCTGTCAAGTTGGTCAGGAGCAGAGACATGCTCTTTACAATGCCTGAGATACGGCCGCACCAAACAGGCAGAGGAATTTGACTTGTGAAGTTTCGGAACTGTGTGTTGACGGTGATGTTGACGATGGGTGCAGGCAGGATGTGCCGGAGCTCGTCAGCTAAACGAGCCAGCTCCAGCTCGTAGCCTTCACAGTTCTTCTGCATGGAGACACTGGCAATCTGCTGCTCCAGATAGATGAGGTCATCCTCTGTAAGCAGCTCCCCAGAGGGCCCCAGGATGGCATTGTGGGCTTGGGAGTACCTCCAGCTGACTTTGGGATATCTGTTCCCATTTTCCTGTAAGAGAGTGCAGATTAAAAATACAGTCTGTCAAATTTAAAGTCATTTTGAACATTTCAAAATGGCTAGGCGTGAGAAGAACAAGAGTAATGACACAGTAAAACTGTCATCCAAACCTCAGAATTATGACTCGGACTAGTAATGTGACTTGTTATATGCAATCAAAAGTAAATGATAATGGTAAAAGAGGAATCTGAAACTCAGACCGCAACTAGCTTTGCTCATTGCAGTGTGCATAAGGCTTAGTCAGCAGCTGTGCAACACGGTCTTTAGAGCTTTATTATTTTCATTTTGGAATAATATACATAACATGACAAATTGAAACTGCTTGCAGAAACTGAATGATATGAGGACCTTTATTGTTTGATTTGTCATGAAAACAGACGTGTAATATTGGGACAAATGTAGGAAGCTTATTATGTTAAATCTAAGTCTTCAAAGAGACCTTTACATTACCTTCCTCCTCTGATCCTCCTCATCCAGTAGCCGGGCCTGCAGCTGTCTCACCATGACCTGTCGCTTCCATTCTGCAATGGGGCTGCCTCTGTCGTCATGGGTGGGCACCAGATAGTCGATGTCCGACAGGTTGGCCTCCTCGGTGGGCAGGACCACCATTTTGTTCTTTTCAAACATCAGTGATTGTGTCATTGAGGAGGAGAAGCACTGGCAAAGGAAGGATGTTCAAACTGAGAAAGCTTAATTGCACTTACCGCCTGCCCAGTGAAGGCTCCTGATATCCCTGACTGCTTCAACGATGTAATGGACTTCAGGTCACCGAGAAGTTTCTTTTCAGCCAGGAAATTAGTGTCTGGCACCATCGTCTTATCAGCAGAGGCCGTCTTCTCTCTGCCAGCTGCCTTTGGCTGATTGAAACCCCTAATAACTGCAAAACAAATCACAATCACCTCAGTCAATCGTAGTTTAAAAACACTTTGTTACTCTGAAAGAGGGATTAAATTAGACAGATATAAATGATCCTCTCACCAGAGGCTGCGATTTGAACCTGCTCTATTCTGCTGACAGAGCTTTTCCCCGGCTGCGCACGTGTGGAAGGATCAGAGGGCGAAGGAGGTGGCTGAGGGTATCTTGCCTGTGGGGACTCCTCACTCTCAGGTTGCTCATTTGGAATAGTAAGATGATTACTGAGGTGATCACTGATACTATTGTGTTACCTATATTAATAATACGGAATCGCCAGATGATGACTGATAGAAACTAATCTTACCTTTAAACTATCCATGTGTGTGTCACTCAGGCACCCGTAGTAGTCCTCCCTGCTGCACTGCAACAACACCTTTACCTTCACTTCTTCCTCCACTTGTGCGATTACCTCGACGCGCTCGTCCACACGGGTCGTCTGCAAAGACAACAATGGGACTCTAAATATGTGAGACTCTAACAAACAGGTTGGAAGAGCTGAGAGTTTCTCTACTGTTGAAATGCGCTGTATTCAAAGTGTTTGTCTGTCCATGATTTAATTTCGAGTTTTAGTTTCTGCACTCGTGCGAATATATGAGAACTTAGCTGGGGGGCACTGAAAGATTTAGACAGTGTATTAACGATGAGAAACAAGTAGAAATCTAGTACATAAGGTTGTAGCTGAGTTGGCTTTGTTTTTATATGACAATAAAAATGTATATCATGCAGCTAAAACAACAGTTTAAAAATCTACCTTGGTAATATGCTAGATCACTCAACATGATTGTAATTATGAGCAAAACAGCAAAACAAGTGCATGTATGGAAACATTTACATCCACTTTAATGAACCTGCATTGTTCTAATGCACTCCACACAGAATACATATCACATTCAGCTCTCCAAGGACACTATTAGTAACCAAAACATGCGTGTTGTTGTGCTCTGTGTCCACGAGGTGGTCCCTGCCATTTCCTCTCACACGGCACTTTGATGTCGAACAGCACGGAATCTGCTGTGACACTACTCAGGCGGAGAAATAAACTTCCCCGAAGTTGTGCAATCCATAAATAGATAAACAAGGGGGGTAGAAAAAGGGGGAGTGGGAGAGCCTCATTCCTTTGTGACCCTTCTCGTAACAGTTCAGTGTCCTAAAAGCTGCAGTGAACTGCTCCTTATGTGTGTGTGTTTAATTAGACTCAGTGGCCAGGGAGCATTTGGTTTTCATCAGCACCCCATCACAATTGCAGATATAGATAGCCCAACCCTGCTTTGGCCCAGATCCACCCAGCTTCTATCAAAGACCACAAAGACCCCGATCACAACAGATGAGGAGCCAAGACTTAAGAAACAGCTACTCAGTGCTGCCTCAACATGCAGCACCAGTAATCTGTGGTGCCTGTAGGTCGAGCCATGAGAGAGTTTAAGTATTTCAGCACACCATGTGTATTTAAGAAACACGTCTTGTAATTCTGCGCTCTGGAATCAATCATTAAAACAACCTGCTTCCACATGAAATATTCACGTCCTTGGTGATAAATTGCAACGTGGAATGTATACAATGGACACGCATTATACACAGAACACTATAGTGTAAATACATGTCCACTCACATTTTAAAATACTCTCAGGTTTCCTGTGTGGAGGTAAATGCTTGTGAGGCTCGTATATGGAGAACACAAATGTTTTTGCCAACATTTGCAGCCTTATTTCATCCACTGTGGCAAAACAAGACAAATGACAGTATTTGACTACTTCGTACTGGAACATTCTAACAACTACTGGATTAAAAACTATATCCAGAAACAGAGCAGAGTTAAGAAAAAAGAGACAAAGCATGTCCAATTTACAAAAAGTCAACAATGACAAAATATAGTCATTGGCCTGGAGCCTGGTGCATTAGTCATGCCTAACTGTAAGAGGCAATAACTGACCAGAACATAGGTAAAACTAAGCCAAAACACATGCCATCGAGGCCTCTTTAACTGAAATGAGTATGAGTAAGGAAATGTTCCTTTTATTTTACAAAAATAATTACT
This sequence comes from Microctenopoma steveboyesi, assembly GCA_032359275.1. Lineage (NCBI taxonomy): Eukaryota > Metazoa > Chordata > Actinopteri > Anabantiformes > Anabantidae > Microctenopoma > Microctenopoma steveboyesi. Next base: position 3,150,929 of record JAUMHF010000019.1, on the reverse strand, counting down.
TAGCCTGTCCGATCAGTTTCTTAGGAACAAATACTGAAAGAAAAATAAACCAATAAAGCAGAAATAAATGCAAAGGTATTGCAATTGTGATACAAAAACTTTAAAAGTCATCTAAAGCTCACTAACCTTGACAAAGTCTCTGAGCACGCAGCAGTTTCAGCTTCACTGCTCAATGAACCTCCCGAGGCACTGTCTGGTGCCTTCAGGTATCCAGGGCGGCCACACTGGTACTGAGGATGTGACGCTATCTTAAGATCACCGACCACACGTTTGACACCATCACAGCATGTACGCCACCGGGCCAAGGGCCGCCAGGCAATAAACAATAAACTCTGATCGGAGAGTGCTGTTAATAATTAAGGGAAAAGGATTGGGTGGCTGGTAATGTCACTAATGCATGGACAAACCAATGGCCATGTTGTCGCACGAAGGGAGGTATCAGCGGAAGACTTGTCAAAGAAGCTGGAAAACAGACATTTTATCCAAGTGCGTTCAGGTGATTTTTCCACTTGGGCCAATTGGACGAGGGATCCTCTTTTTTTTTTACGAATAGGACGTAAACTCGCCTGAGACAGTGGAAACAGAATGTGACACCAAAAGCATTTTCTTCTTTTGGCTGAAACTGTGTCTTTGTAAGTGATGTGCGGGGGCACTCCTCTGTTTCTGAAGCTTTGGCAGTGGCCTGTGTATGATCATTCAAATGGATATCCAGAGAAACACAGCAAAACTGATTAGGGCACAAATCAGGAATGATCACAATGTGCGCCGTCACAGTGGACCTACAGTATGTGTACCGGATGTTTGTTCTAAGACATGACTTCAGCTCAGTAAAAACCAACCATCCAACCTGTAGGAGGGAAATAAAAAAAAAACAACCTAAAGAGAGTGTATATGTTAGCAACGTCACACTAGTTTTTGCATCTACGTATATCACATGAGGATCTGATAAAGAGTTTATACTGCTGGAGCCAGACATTCTAAAAAGCCATAAGAGCATATGTTTGTTTCCCCATTGCAAAAAACAATGTGGAAATATAAACTGTGTCTTAAAAAAACACGATGATGAATGGGAGCGAAAGTGTTTTCTCTGTCGAAGTATTCTAAAAATACCATTCTCAGACAACAGTATCTTCGGCCCGATCGCTGCGTATAGAGAGCAAAAGCCACAAGCGTGTGTGAAGTAAGTCTCATGCCACGCACTGTTTATTTGATTGCAGCTGTTCCCGAGATGCGAGAGGAGGAAGAGCGGCTTGACAGGGCTGAACGAATCTGACCTCGTTGTGAGTGATCCAAACATGCGGTGAGGCCAAACACCCAGCTCTCCCAGGTCAATGTCCCTCTTCATTTAGGGCCTGCTCGGAAATGAGATTATGTGACTGACATTTTAGAACCAATGAAACCAGTGATCTGTGTAGAACTCGAAAAACATGAAACAAAATCAACGTAATTTAATGTAATTATGGCGTGTCTGCTGTAGGTACGCAGCTCGACTCACAGCACAGAGCAGTAGCCTGATGTCCAAATATTATGGGGGACCTAAATCTATTAACTTCTAGTCCGGGTTCTGTCTCAGGTGACGCCTTTGTTCATATCAAGCCTCTGTTTGTGTGTCTACATGTCTATTACCAAGGAACCCAATACTTAATCTGTCTGGTACCAACATCAGACAGTATCCAAAGGTGACAATCATAGCACTTCCAAGTCCCTGAAAAAAAGGACATGACACACAATCAAAGGTGTGTTTGAAGCCAGTGACATCTTGCTCTCCAACTCCACACAGGGATAGAGTTGCAGGTTCCAGGCATCAGAATGGTGAAAACGCTGAAACTTAAGCTTGTGGATCTCATAACGGGCTCAGCCCCTGGGCCTTCTATCTGAGCCGCTGGAGAGGGGTAACTGATAGGCCCCTACCCGGTGGCGGCTCCGGCTGCGTCCGTTGCTGCAGCGGCTCCGGCGCTAATTAGCACTCCATTGTTGATGAGGGAATTATTTCAGAAAGGAAGCTCGGCAGCCACGGCCCACTGGCTCCCTATCATCATCCTCTTCAAGTATGAGTGCGGCTCTTCTCCTCTGACTTATTTAGGCTTCCACTAGCTAAAAGCTTTCTTTGCTCTGCATACACAAGTGTGGAGTCTGCGCTATAGGCAGCCAGTGAAGCGTGATAGGGACAGACTGCATGTGCGGTTCAACAACTCTGTATTTACTGGTTCTTATTTACAATCAACTCAGCTGTAGTTCTGCGAACCTAATTATTAGGTTTGTAGGTAAAACTAATTAAGGTCAACACAATGTATAATAACAGGCTGAAAGCTACAAACTGACTCTGTTAACTTGAGTTAATAAACTTATTTTTATTGCCTTGACCTCTGACTTGAACAGGCAAAACCACCACAAACAAGGTGTTACCACTAAAATATTCATCAGTCACATTAGGGAGTGTTGTGCTTTCTCAGCTTATCTCAGAGAGGCCTCTGTGGCAAAGTAAGGACAGAGAATCACCTCCAGCACTCACCTGCCCGTTATGCCTTATTTAACACAACAACCTTCTTACAGCTCTTAGACTGAGCCAGGTCAGTGAAAGAAATGCAAGCGCCCCACACTAGCTTTGATTTTCCTGACCAGTTTCATAAAAACGAAGGTCATAAACTGGAGGAATGTGTAAATACACAACAGGTGAAGAGGAGCTTACATTTTTCTCCACAGCACGGAGATATCTGGCACATTCATAGTGTCCGTTGTACTCTGCCAAGTCTGCTGCTGTGAACCCATCGGTGTCCTGATCTGAAGGCTTCGCTTGATGAACCAAAAGAATTTTACAGCACTAAAAAGAAGAAATACGACAATGTAAGTAGGAACAGAAGCAACAATATACTGGACATTCTTTGGGAAAGCTGCTTTTCTTTTAGCAGATATTAGCCAAACAACAGAAAAACTATAGAAAGTTGCACCTAACCTCTAGTTCTCCATTCTCTGCAGCATCGTGAAGTGGAGACCCTCCCCAGAAATCCTTCATAAGCTTTAAACCCATGTGAAGCAGCCTCTCCAAGATACAATAGTGCCCCCTGCTGGCAGCAAAGTGCAGGGCCGTGGCTCCGTCTCTGTCCTGGCAGGAGAGGCTGACATCAGTACAGGTCACCTATGAAAACAGAAACTGTATGTTCAGGAAAGAAACAACAACCTGAAAATGTTTTTAGTAATTTTATAAGTGTGTGTTTGTCTGCCGACCAGCCACACAACCACTGCTTCGTGACCCATGTGAGCAGCAGCATGCAGGCAGCTCATCCCATCGTGAGCCCTCAGGTGGACATCAGCACCGCATTCCTTCACAAGGTACTCCACTACATGTAGGTGACCTTCCTGACAGGCCAGGTACAATGGAGTAGCACCGATCACCGTCTGATGGTTTACTAACCTGTTCAACATATAATTACATAAGGGGTACCCAAAGTTAGGCTACGGGTGTCAGACAAGTACAGAACTCTACTTGCAACAATGCACCAATCTTATATGATTATTCTGCTGGACAAACATGTCCTATATCCTTTCAGTTAAATGCAAAATGCGCTCTATGTTTCCATTGAAAGATGTTGTGACGTTCACTTCTAAAACAACAAATACAAAAGTAATTAAACTATTTTACTGATGCACTGATTTGCAGGACAAAACAATTACCCCTCTGGACAATTAATAGTCAGTAGCGTATCCTTTCTGACAACAGCCACTTAAGAAACATGTGTCCACTCAGTTAGTTTCTAGGTTGGCACATGTTGAGGGATCTCACTAGAACAGGGGTAGGCAAGTTCGTTCCTAGAGAGTTGCAGCCCTGCTTGTTTTCCAACCATCCAGCTGTTGACCAAGAGCAGGAACTGTTGATTACCTGGCTCAGGTGTGTTCAGCCAGTAAGAAGCCGTGAGTGCAGGGATGGTTGGAAAACAAGCAGGGCTGCGGCTCCCTAGGACCGAACTTGCCCACCCCTGCACTAGAACAATGTTGTCTGTGCCTGAAGCAGCAAAACAGCCCCACAGCATTATGCTTCCACCACCAGCTGAGGGAAGGGTTGAAAGAAGTATCCATGTAGCGTAACAGCTCGAGTTTGGTCTCCTCTGGCCAAACTGAGAAAAAGTATCCCAGAGGTGTTGCTGTGTGAAAAATAGAGGTTTACCATCCTCAAAGACTAAGACTCAGTCTCCCGTGTAATATCCAAAAGAGGACAATTCAGCGACAATCACCTTGTTGACATTTCAGACTATTTCTCATCCAAAGATTTAGCACTCTTGCATCTCCACCACGCCCCACGGAATTACTCTCTTTGTGTTTTGCATTCTAGACACTGTGAAACATAGTGGACCTGTAAATGGCCGCATGGTTGTCCTCCTTAATATAGTCCCTGTCTGTAACTGGCATGGACAGACACACTTGTCCAACAGCTGTAGGTTTATTTATAAGACCTCAATCTTACTTAGACTGCTTCCTCCCTGTAGATCATACAGAGCTAATTTCAACAATT
>JAUMHF010000019.1:3129087-3146322 GCA_032359275.1 Microctenopoma steveboyesi | reverse complement strand
CACTGTAAAGTGCCTTGAGATAACTTTTGTTGTAAAATGGCGCTATATAAACAAAATTGAATTGAATTGAATTGAATAATATGATTAGCCACTGCTTTCTGTCTGAGGTCAACACTTCTCTATTTTAATGGAATGACTGAGTTACTTCTTACCAAAGATTTAAAAGTCCTCTCGCACAATCAAGAGTTCAGGTGCTCCTGGGCACGTTCATAGTAAAGTTCAATTGTTTGGAAGGTAATAAATTGCATCTCAGTGCTCATTACCTTTGGTAAATAAAGCAAACCTGCAGATTTATTTTACAACTTTTTCTGTGCCTTAATATTGATGAGTGTTTTACCATGCTAAGTTTTATGAAGGATGCAAACACCGGACTAATATTTGTTGGGTAATTCCTTGGGGCTAATTCACCTAGTGAACTAGACGTGTGATGTCATCAGATTAATAAAAAAAAAGCACAAATCACACTAATAAAACAAGTGTACTGTATGCTAGTTATGGCTGTCTAATGCAAAGAAATATCTGTTGACCACTTTATGACCTGTCTTTGCTTTTAAAGTGAAACTAAATCTCAAAGAAAGATGGAACTCATACTGGAACGTTCCCTCGCCTGCTTTACTGATACAGTATTTCAGCCATATCAGCTCCTTATCATATTTTTGGGCAGTCATGTTTTCCATGCAACAGACGGCTGTGGTAACCACAAATCTATACTTGGATTGATATTTTCACACTGAAAGCATGAGGTGTATCTTGTATCTAAAAATGCAAGATTCAGCCCACGGGACACCACAGGCCTGCATTTACATTGACATACTGTATTTCAGTGCATGTATTATTCATAGGTGACCGGTGTGATGGTCTGACCCCGCCATGCAGATTATGGTCCCACTGTCCCGAAACAACAGGACGAAGCCGGAAGAGCAACATCTGTTTATCTGGTCATCATCAAGTGCCACTGTCTCAGGTTTCAGAGAAGAGACAGGATTCATGGAGGGTTTAAGATTCCCTTGTTTAATTGAGTGAGTCCCCACAAAACATCAGATCTTCATCTGCATATAAAAATGACAATTACACTGTGTTGCTGTTATTAAATTCCAAGCTGTGAGAGTCGTGAATAAATGTCTCGAACAGCGAGAAAGAAAAACATTCTTACTAAAATCTATTATTGTGTTATTATTTATATTAGTCCAGCTGATTTTGTGATCATTTGAATGGTAGCCTGTTGTAGGGCAGAATTTACTGGCTTTATAACAGTTTAGGACCCTTTTTGAGATTTATGTTAACAATTGTCCAGCACAACAAAAGTGAAGGCAAGGGCTGTGAACTGCTTACCCAGGTGCCTGCTGAACAAGTAGTTTTAAACAGGTGAGGTCCCCGTTAGCTGCAGCGTAGTGAGAGGGAAGAGCTCCACAGTGTGTCTGCACCTCTGCCACTCCTCCGACAGAAAGCAGCCACTTAACAACCTCCATGCACCTGAAACGGGCTGCGAGGTGAAGCGCAGTAGCGCCCGAGGCATCCTTATCCTGGAACCATCCACAAAGATCTGCATTGGATAGAGCTGATGTGGACCAACTGAACTCGTTATAGGCTCCATGGTATCAAATCAAATGATTGAGATAAAAATCACAGTAGAAAACAGTTTGCTGTTCAAATGCAGAAGTGAGAAGAATGCTATTATAGCATTTGATGGTCTCTGGTAATAACGAAAAGTTATTGACGAAAAGTTGAAACATTAGACATCGTCCTTTATTTTTAGGCAGGACTGTACTGTTCTCAGCATCATCTTATGTAGGTATGTCACTGTGCAGCTAACAGCCAAGTTTGCTGGGAGCTCCTGTCATGTAGCAAGCACCTGAACATACCACAGGTTGCTACATAAGAGTATGCATTAAGTCAAAATCATACATGTGATGTCATAAGCTGGTAATACCTATAAAAAAGTATAGTAACTTTTACAACTGCAGTGACCTAACTGCACTCTATAGGATTAGTTGGATGATCATGAAAAGCCATGACCTTAAATTACATTCATGCACAACTGACTGTTAAAAAGTTGGACCTCTCTCAAGTCATTTAAGCTCTCGTGGTAGGTTTCATTCTCTCTGTGTGTGTGTAGAAAAACCACTTACCTCAATGTTGCAGCCTCCTTGGTCCACCAGCCACTTCAGCTCCTGGATGTGCCCAGTAGCTGCCGCATCATGTGCTGGCGTGGCTCTGTTCAAGGCCCTGGAATCAGCTGCCAGACCCAGTTCACTCACCAGGAACCTGAGGCACTCCAGGCGTCCACATCTGGCAGCGTGATGCACTGGGCCTGCACCTTGAGTGTCAGTGATGACTGGTGACAGATGACCAGAAGATGCCAGCTCTCTCAGGGTCGCAAGATCCCCTGCTCGAGCTGCCTGGATGGCCCAATGAAGCACCATGCCTGCTTGGTGTCAGAGGGCTATGGCACACAGAACACGCACCATGGAGCTCTTCAGACCCCAGCAGGTTACTGGAACACTCTCATATGCACAAACTGTCATACAATAACAAAAAACCTCATGCGCTTATTGCCTCCTCCTGAGCCAGGAAAGTGACACCCTAGCAGCTGCCAGCAGGCCAGCATGGCTGCTGGGGAGAGAGGGGGGTCAGAGCCAGTGAGATAGAAAGGTAATAAAAGACGGATGGAGGTGCAGCACTTGTGACCTGCTGCTCGCCTTTGTGTGCCAGTGACCATATGTTGGCACATGCACCCAACGCTTCACTGGAGATGGGGGTGCTGAGGCAACACGGAAACTTCAGTAATGGGAGAAGTCCGAGCCAACGCATGGTGGATTACAATGAGTGATATCTTTTATTTTTAGTAATTTAAATGTTAATCTGAGTGTGTTGATCACATTAGCGTTCACATTATTTTGGTAAATCAGCAGTTTTGAGTCAACAGTGATGACAAGATTACAAGAGAGATTTTTCTTTTGAGTATTTCATTTCAATAACAGTCTTACATGTTACGCTGGCTCCAATTAGCTGATGAGCTACTCGCATGACATGATGGAAGCTGAGTGCATGACTCCATAACAACACTCCTCAGGTCATTTCAAGTTCTTCCCATGAAGGTTCCCTTTTCGTTTATATTAAATAGATGATCAGTTAATGCAAAAACATTAAAAACAAATTCTGCACATCCTGGTTTTCTGCTTGGGTTTGTGTAACACTGTCAGTTCATTTTGTCCAACAGTAGTATGGTTTCCCTCAGGTCTTCCACAACTACATCCACGTCTTCTTTGGTCGTTCTCCTGCCCACGCTCAACCTCAAGGCATTACTTGCAACCTCTGTGGGGACGCCACAGTTCAGGAGGATATGGGAAGGCCTGGTAGACACAATGTAGAACAGATGAAATCAATATGGTGTCGGAACAAAACCATAACTGTCGAAACTAAGATATGACTCTTTTTACTTGTTTCCACTGTCTGAGTGGCAGGCCGCACCAACACTGGCCAACAGCTTCCTACAGTTGGACAATACCCTCCAGCCTAAAGCAGGAGAGAGAGAGATAAATCATTCAAAGCCTTTGTAGTTTACAAATAGCCCCATGCAGGTCATGAACTGCCTCTCACAAACATGGGTGTAGGGTTAGAGGACACTCTAAGGACCGGCTAAGCAAAACAAAGGCAGGACAGGGACGGAGGAGTCATGACATCACCTTGTAATGTTGGGCCCAGGATGGACACGTTACATGTGTTTGGGAGGATATCAGAGCCGGGGTAATGGCTGTTGAAGTGGAGCCTGTCTTTGAATGTTGCCTAAAAAAGAAATCATGCCGTGCTGATAAATGTAAATGTAGGTTCATTTTATTTTATTATTATTTTTATTTTTCCATCACATAAAAGCACGGAACATAAGAATGGGCCACAGCGTTTACACCGTTTTCAATCATCTCCAATAAAACACGCTGATGACATCGACATTTATAATGATCACAATAGCAAATATAATATCCGACTCACCCGCAGCCGCTCTTCTAAGTAAAGTTTGGTATTCCGCATATGACTCTCGTACTCTGATAGATGAGCAGTTACCAGCTCTGCAGCCTAAAACACGCACACAAAACAAACAAAACACTAACTACAAAATAGGCTTACTAACTTAGTCAACCACTAAAAACAATAAAAATGTTAACTGGATGCATCTTTAACATGTCTACAGACCTTCAGCTATAAAACATCTCTACCATCATCTGCAGCTAGTTAGGAACTTCCACAGCTGGAACTGACAAATCGTTGTCTAAATTTTGGAATTACAGAGCAGGAAACAGACCTTTCCCAGACCAGCAACCATCGGTGTGTTTTCAGTGCTGAAATATTTACAAAAAGAAGGAATTAGTTCCTAATATAAAAATGAATATTTATTAATTTCTTAATTGACCAGGTTTATTGTGAATACTTTCTGTACCCTGGTCTGAAATTTCTCTCTTGTCCTCCTCCAAACAGCATCGGATACAATGGTGTCATCGTTCCAGGTCCGTTCACAAACAAAGCACCGATCCGAGGGCCATAAAACTACACATTTAACAAAATCTGTCACATGTTTTCCTGTTTTCTTTCATATGTCAAAGTTAAGATACTTCACGCAACAGACCTTGTGTCCCACTATGGTTAGGTAATCCACACCCAGCTCACAGGCATCCACTCGGATTTTCCCCAGAGCCTGAGCTGCATCAGTGTGGATCAGGATCCTGAGCCGCTCGTGCTGCTTGTTGAGAGATTTCACTCTCTGGCAGATCTCTTGGAGTGGCTGACAAGAGGAAAGAGTTTCAGCATTTAGAGAGCATAAGACTGTGCTTTACATGGAGCTACATTCAAAATAAAAGCTTTTTGTTTTCAGCTTGTGTCATCAGCACCAATTCCAGCTTTAAAAACTGACTGATTATCCCACTATACAAATAAAAGTAGAATCAGGCAAAAACAAAAGATGCCGATATGTCATCTTACCATGATGACACCAGTCTCGTTGTTGGCCAGCATGACTGAGATAAGGCAAGTGTTGGGGCGCACCATAGAAATGATATCATCCACCTCCACACGAGCTGTCACCTTAGACACAGGTACCAATGTCACATCTGTGACAAAAACACAGTTACTCAAACAAGCCAAGCAAGGGACTATAAATCAATACTTAAAATAAAGTGCCGATTTGTTCAGCTCCTCCTACCTGCCTTGCCATCTCTCTGTAGGTGTTCAGCTGCCAGTTTAACTGAGTCATGTTCTACATTAGTGGTGATAATGTGAGGAAGGCCGGTGCATCCATTCTGGTGCCCTTCACCTTGCTCTGCCGCCCTGGAGTTTCTCCTGAAGTGCTCTACAGCAGTGTGGAGCACCAGGTTATTTGCCTGAAAGATAAAGATAGCATGACAGTGAACCACAGGTGAAAACTGTCAGTATTTTTAAAACTATTCTGTTGCACACAAATCTGTCACCTCTGTTCCACCTGAGGTAAAAATTATGTCCTCTGCTTTGCCCCCGACCATTCTGGCCACATTCTCTCTGGACTGATTAATGATTGACTTGGCTTTAGCACCTAGAGAAAATAAAATAGGTTATGTAAAAATGTTGTTTGTACATTTAGATACAATAACACTTTTCTGAAATTTGTCCTACATTAATTCGGCTAATTTAATGAAATGGTATTTTTCACCTGCTGTATAGTTGCTGCTCGGGTTGCCCCAGGCATCCCAAAGGGCTTCAGTAATGGCCTCAATCACTTCTGGTTCCAGTGATGTAGTAGCATTGTAGTCCATGTAGATCCTACATTATTATTATTATTACATTGCTGAACTTTAGAGACAATTTCACTCTAGTGCAATGTGATGATGAGTAATACTTGTGTAATAGTAAGTATTATCCAATCATTTTAAACGACATCAAACGTACCCGTCTCTGTTTACTTCTGAACAATGAAGAGATGCTCGGTCGGTGAAGGTGTGAGCCTTCACTGAGGCGATGCCATCCGTTTCCTCAGCCATTCTTCTAAGAAGAAATGGGAAACTTGTAGATTTTATTCTAGTGGTGCAGCTGTTATTTATTTTTATGTATTTTTCTGTATACGAGCAACACGTTGTCGCTGACACTTGAACGCAGGTTTAACATCGATTGCTGTGATTCCGGGAACCAAACACCAAACATGACTTTTGGGTAAATCTTCATTTAACCGCAGTGTTTGCAAACGTCACTGTTTATACACACGTCATCTTTTTATGGGTATAATCAGGTAGTGGGCAATAAAATATAATCTTTGTGTCTCGGAAACTACATGTTAACACATGGTCAAATGTGTCCAGTCAGCTATCTTTATATCCGTTCCGTCACAAACACCACCTAAGCTATGTGCGCAGCTGTCGCACAGCTTCCTGGTCCCGACTATCTTCCCAGGTAACGCAGGAGTCAGCAAAACGTTTAGGTGTCTGTTGCACTAAGTCGCCGTTTAGCCAGATCCCGCTAACTGTGCGTGTCATCTGCTGGCTTTAGCTAGAACTAGCTAACCGCAGTTCTACTCATCAATTCCTATGCAAACTTATATTTCTACAGCAATACCCTTTTAAGCGTGTCAAATAAAGCTTTTCGACATAAGTAACATTCCGCCTCGTAGCAGAGGGCAAATAATGTCTGTCTTTGTAGTGTCTGACCTTGTGAAGTGATGTGAAGACGTCCTAAAAGGATTTACAATACTCTACGTCAATCATCTGCTAGCTAGCTAAACAGCCTGTGTGACTGGACGACAAGACACGCTGCCCGCTTCCCACAGGGTTGCCAGGTTTCTTAAAGGCAAAGTGACAGTTTAGCATGTCATTGGGTATAGATAATATAGTAAAGTGTAAGATATGTATTAGCTTTATATATAAATAAATATTATTTTATTTCTACTCTGAGTGAATAGACGCCGTAGGTTTATTGGGATGACATACCTGATTACTAGCAAGGTATTTGTTTCGAAAGTCCACGAAAGTCAGGGTTTGTGTCATGCTGACGTACTATTAAGATCACGTGAATTAAATTCGAGGGCATGACAAGCTATAATATATAGATAACGACGAACAAAAATCTATTGACCCATAAACGATAAGGAAATGCAAAATCGACTATTCTTTTATGCGAACATGGCAGCTCATATCCTGCTGCCATGGTAACGTCTGACAACCAGGAAACTAGCTTTTTCATCAGCTTTTATTTTGAATCCTATTATTTCAAGTTACCAACCGATGCGTTCATTTTTGATGCATTAAAAAAGAGGAGTCCATCACTTTGTGTTGCATAATTTCCATCTTTAATATATGACAATGTGTTTAGTGCACACAAACATTTGACGCTAAACTCCAACACTCAGAGACACAAACTGATCTACTTCTCATTTTAAGATTTTGTAAATGGGTGCAACTTATAATAAGCTGTTCACAGCAACCATGTTTATATACAATGCAAAATAAATGTTCTTGTGCGAAAACAAACTTAGATGTGGATGCACAACAATGTACATGATGTTCCTTCAAAAAGGAGGGATTAGAAAAAGTAGTGCTTGTGAAGACAGAGCAAGAAAGTGTAGGTAGATATTAAAACAAGTGTGACAGTACAGCATTACTTTTTACAAAATGCAATGCCTGACAGGGCTGAAATGAATCAACCAAGTTAAATCCTCTACACATTAGTGGATATATTATTACTAGTATAACCCACAACCTGCATACAATCAATAAGGAACCAGAGTGCCGTCAGGTAACAGGTCAACACAATCACTCAAGCAGAATAGGTATTTTCAAATATTATTGTACATTCAGTGTGATATTTTGTTTGTGACTGCAACAATATAACTTGACACGTTAAAACAAGAAAGACAATGAGGAATAAACTCAGCATACAGATGAGACAGGGAGGAGTAATTCCAGGCTCACATTTTTAGGATTGGGTTTAAAACAAGAAGGAGACAGACATGAGTGCTTGAGCCAGTGTCATGTACAGCACAGCTGGGGATTCACTTTGTGACGATGGTATAGCTGCTTAAAACACGTGTGTAAACGTGCGATTGACTTTGAGTCACACAACAAAGAAAATATATCAACATACTTGAGTGCTGGGTTAACCACAACAACATACAGTAAATTATTGTAGCACTGACAAAATGCTGAAACGGTATTGGAGTGAAATGTCTCCACCGTCCGAGCATGCTCTCTAGGTTGGCTGACCTGAGGTATGCTCACCCATCAAACCTCATACAGCATTTTTAAATCAACACCCGGGTGAAAGGGTTTGAATTTTGCACTTTGCCACTCTCAACAGCACTGATTTAGTTTCCTTTCAAAGCAAATACAGGACTTTTGTTTGCATAAACCTGACGTCTAAATTCCATATCAGAGAATGTAAACAGTATCTGAACAGAAAGAAATGTAGCATTCGCATAAATAAAACCCTTTGTCTGAAGAGGAGAGTGATGACAGTGATAGCAGGAAGTGATGATATGATCTGCAGACACTTCCAGTAAAGTATTATAGCAGCATGAAAAATGTAGTTCCAAAGCAACTGGTCCAGAGGCATATTGTACAGTATGATTAAAAAGAGAGGCACTACATTTAATCAGTATACATGTCAGTCAGGAAACCTGGTTCTTTTTCAGTATACTTATGATCCTTTAACAAGGTAGCTTTGTGCATTGATCTGGTCAGATATACAGTAGGTTACCTGGGTAAACGCTCAGGTGTGACTATCCTAATCTTAAAAGAGGACAGCATTATTCAAGTAATCTGCAGCACAAAGAAACTGGCCAATCACAAAGTTATTCAAATGTTTCAGTAGCACTAGCTTCATGGGGACAAAGTGGTTTTATTCAAACATTTAAGGAACTCATATGTAAAAGTGCAGTGTGCAGAAATTGCACTGTACTACTACTTTAGAAATATAAACATCTTTGTAAATAAATACATGCAGAAATAAATAATGAAACTGTTAAATATCTAAATATATCACATTTTAAAACAAATAAAATGCAGGTAGAGAATGAGATTAAATTGGGGGGGAGTCATTGGATGATATCTGATTATTTAATGTTAAAGTACATACCCTCAGTGCTCCCACAACATGATTCATAAAACTGCCACAAGGTCATGAAGTTCACGATGACATGCCGCTCCCTTGCCTGTGTGTGCTAAAGTTTCTAGGACATTTTAAGATTAGGATGCAGAGATCACTCAGCACAGGATTTATGGACCAGAAAGAACAGAGAAATGCATTTAAAAGAGTAACACTGAACTGTCTTTTTCTTTTCTTTTATCGTGTATTTCGTAGCAATGTGACCCTCACTGACATGGCAGCTTTACGTAAAGATAAACTGCAACTGGTTTTAAGGAATAAATGTATAAGGCTCGATGTGGCTCTGACAATAACTACAGTACATTACCATACGCATGTAATATGAGATAACAAACTGTTGCTACCCTTCCACTTTCTTCATTCGTCCAGCTATGAATAAACTGCAGTACAGTACTGTGACAGCTTTTTTTGAAGAACAAGTTCTTTAGACTACGGGACTCACACTGCAGCAAAAAGCCTGACATGAAATGGGTGCTTTAGGTGCAGATCAACTGAGTATGTACAGGAGAAAGATGGTTATCGATGACAGTGGTGGTGGTGATGGGGCTCAGCACAGAGGGGTTAAAGACAAGGATCTATATACATCTTAGTCTTTGTGTTTATCCGTCTCTCAGGAGATTTGTTCACATCCTCATCTGTCCGGCTCGTCTCCTCGACAGCTTTGATCTGAGAGGCACAAGAGGGAGAGAACGCATTTACATCAAAGATTTGTTTTCCAGTAATATGTTTTGACTTTTACCAATGAGTCAAGTATTTTTACCTGATAGTTCCAGCAAGGAGAGGATTAAATGCATACAGCCAATCGTGCATCTCTTTGTCATTTGCAGCTTGAAGCAGTATTCCGCGATGTTCTGTACACACGGCAAATGTGTTCGGGGTCTGTTGAAACACACAAACGGCTGATTATAGCCGGCTCTTGACCAAAGACAGAGCAAGAAGGAGAAGTTTTGGAGACTGACTTTTAGCATTGCCTGCTGGTCCTCGCTGTACTCCACCTGGGCGGAGGAGAGGTTGAGAATAGCCCGCTCCACAGTGTCCCTTTCTGTGTTGTAGATGTAGACATATGGCCGCCGCACAACAACGTAACGCCTTACCCACCCGTTGGTGTGTGGCTCCAGAAAATGAATATAACCCTTCTTTGACACTATGGGGCTGGAAAAAATGAAAGTCAAATGTTACTACACGTATTCATCTTCACAATGTGACCACATTTTGTGATGAAGCACTCTCACCTGATTCTAATTTCTTGGATATCAGGGACAAATCTGCGAGTTCCAGCTTTGGTTTCAGAAGCTCCGTTGACAGGCTTCTTGGTTGCTGCATCCTGCTGCGTGTCAGGAGTGGGGCTGACAGCACGAGAGCGAGGTGCAGGTGGTCTATAGTACATAAAAAAAAACGTTAGACAGAAAAACAGTCAGTGCAAAACAATACCTGTACAAATATGTTGTAGGACTGACCTGAGTTCAGCACTGGTGTAGTAGCCTTCAACCAGTGAGGGGCATGTTGACGAGGGGGTGATTGTGTTGAGAGCAGAGACTGAAGCAGAGTCTCTTAGTGTCGTGACAGACATCTCTGAGATCTACAACACAAAAACACACAGCTGTATGCTGAATCGACTGTGAGGACAAACCAACCATCTTTTCTTCATATACATATATGCGTGTGTGTGTGTGTGTGTAACACTCGGCAGCTTTTTATGCACTACCTTGCTTTCACTGGCGCTGACGCACACATGGCTGTATTCTCTGTTGAACGAGTGAGTGAGCAGCCGCAAACACTGCGAAGAGACAGCAAGCTTCATGTATTAACGCAGACACATCAAAAATATTGCACTCGTAATTTAGGCTGTCCAGGCTACACATTCACGAGGTAACGGTGACTGACCTTGGCAGCCAACTCCCGCTGTCTCTCAGTGGTGATTTCAGAGCTGCAGCCGACCTCCTGGTCCACCTCTGAGGGTTGAGGAGACTCACTCGGCTCCTCAGTGACACAGGACAGTACGAACTCCTGGCCCACGAGCTGGGTGGACTCCAGTTTCTCCCTCAGCAAGAGGTAATGCTTGGTTTTCTCGACCTAAGTAAGAGGATATGAGGAAAAGGAAATTGCAGTCATTGATGAAAAGAAAAAACAAACAAAAAAACTTTGTTCTCATTAGTTGGCCTTCCTGATGAAGGTTAGTAAATGTGGAATAGTCAGTACAAAAATATAGATTCAAACCCCTCCTATGAAACATATCTGACTTAAGAAGCATATTTCATATGAAAAACTAACAGGAAAATGGTTTGGACCATGTTTTTAAAAGAAACACAGATTTTCTAACATCAAATTGGTCAGAAATAGAGCACAGTCATTGTTAATATGGTAAATGATTAATGGAATATTTACATAAATGCACAGAGACCTATCATTAACAGGCACCGGTGCTGTCTTTAATTATTTAATGTATTCATTAAAAAAGATAACTGATCGTTAGACAACTCTTTTGCGTTTATGGTAACAAAGCTGAAGAAATTCTATTCAATTTAATTCAATTCAGTTTTAGACCTTTTTGTGAGGTTTAAGACATACAAAAATAGTAAATACTAAATAATATGAAGAACCCAACAGTCCCACTTGAGCGAGCAGTGTCCCGTGTGAGGCCAAGCCAACGACTGATGGTCCATGTAACATCCAGTCACTCGAATGTTTTAAGAGAGTAAAACAGATGATACAAAGGTTCATGTGTCGTTAAACCAGTATCATGTGTCTGCACCTGCTAATTGAAGTAGCTCGTGTTACAAAACAAAAGTATCACATGTCACTCACATCTTGAAGGAGGCTGAGTTTCTCCAGCTCCCACTGATGGTCCAGAATGAGGCTGTCACTGCGAGGCCTCCACCCAGCTAGGTTCTCCTCCCCACGGACGTAGGCCACTGAGGTGTCCAGCACCCGCCTGCGTCTCCTCTGCATGCCTGGGAAGTGACAGATGTAGGATTAGAACAGTCCTAGAAATGAGATTAATACAAAATCATGACGTCTTAACTCTCACCTGGGCTTCCTGCATCTGCCAGGTTACATAAGCTGACCTCATAAACTCCAGTTATGCGGTTTCTGAAGCAAGAGAAAAGATGGGGGGGGGGGCTTTAGGTAAGGGACGAACAGTACAACATGTTTTTCATTGTCTGAAACTTTAAACTCACCCGTCTGCTGCTCTCAGGTTGCCAGTACCGAAAAGGTTGCGAATGGAGCGGGAGGCCGAGAGCTTTGTGTCACGGGAGTAAAACACCATGCAGATATCTTTGGTGACAACTGCAGGCTGGGTGCAGTTTTCCATCTGCAATTGTCAAAGTAGAGGGTTTTCAGAGTCATTTCCGCGTCACCTGACACCACCATGCGAAGAGGCATCGTAGCTCTCAAGAACATACTGTACAGTACCTCCAGGTAGGCTGAGAGGGTCATGTAAATCTTTTCCCCATTCGGAGTGACTCTGTTTAGTAGCAGTGAGTTGTGCATGGAGCTGTCCCACGCTGCCTCAAAGCGGTAGAAGGTTCTAGAGGGGTTTGTTGGAGAAGAAGCCAAGAATGTGAGTCAGAATAACGCAACAAAAAGCAGGGAGAGCGAAAAAAAAAAGTAATTCATCACATTCAGTAGGGTGTGCAGTAAATTATATCTCATACATAATGAAAAGTAATCTGAAAAATAATCTTATGGTTTGTTTAAAAAAAAAGTAAATGAAATCCAAATTTATCGTCTACATTTCAAAAAGTGCTAATGACATCTAGTTTGCATGCAACAGGCTGACTGAAGAGATGCTCTGCTTAGTACAACACATCACAGAAAAGCAAAGAGAGAGTACAGCAAAAAAGGGGGGGGGGTGAGAAACAGCCTGATGAAATGAGGGACAGGGCAGTGAAGTACCTATGGTCAACTCCCAAGGAAATGCTGTGAGAAAGAAGAAATCAGCAAAAGAATAGAAAGTGAGAGTCAGGAAGTATGTTGTGGTTTTCGCTTGTGTTACTGGGATGGTGTTTGTCTTCTTTCACACACAGCGCAGCTCACCCATAAGAGATGAGCCGAGAAATCCCGTGCAAAGTACAGATCGAGTTGACGCAATTTCTCATCCTGCTCTGACATCGGAACGGTCAAATAACAGCACACGACAGTTCCTCGAGCAAAACAATGCTGCTCTCTGTTACGCCTCTGATTTACTCCATACGTTATGTACACGACCTTCCCCACTTCCCCTGAGAGCAAATAATCACACAGTGGAACCAGTCATTCTTCTGGCCCTCTGCCCAGTGCAGCCCTAAATCTTAAAATGATAATCCATGTAAAAATTGTAAAAGGAAACTAATGTTTCTGTGAGCCATAAAAACAGCCCAAACCTCTTCATGAGGTTCAGATGTTCGGCCCAACTGGCCTTCCACTGAGGCGATCCTGGGAAAGTGGACAATGTGACACCCAGAAAAAAGCAAACAGCCAGAGATCTGACAGCTCCGCTGCGAAGGATTCAGGATGCTGGTGCAGAAAAAGGGTGTTTTTTTAGTGAGCACATTAACGCACACACACACGCACACACACCACGCGCACACACCACTTTCCCAATAGTACAAAACTGTTCACTTACACTACAAGGACGCTATTTCCCCTTTGCACTACACCAACATGTGCTTCTCCACATTTTACTACCTCCTAAAAATGTGGGAGCCAAGGCTGAAGTCATGCTGGCGTGACATGTGAGGAGCCGTTTGTTTCTGGGGTTTGGCAGCGATTCACCGAGGTACACGCGGGATTTAAAAATATTCACAACATTGCAGTAATCCTGGGCAAAGTGCTACTGGTGAGGTAATGGTTCACTGGATTACATTTTAAGAGCTACATCTGAATACTGTGCCAGAGCGGGTACTGTAAATGATGTGATTATTTATACCGAAGCACTCGAGTAACAGCAGATGACAGCAGATGACTGTTCCTGTGATGGAAAGCACTTTCTGTCCTCTAGGTCTAGAAGTAACTAACACAATCATGTCCAGGGATTCAAATGTTACTTCATCTGTAATATGAAAATTAAAAACAGTTGTTATTTAATATTGTTGCTAGGAAATCATTTCTTCTTGCATCTAGTCATTTGAAATGAACTCTGTTGAACTGATACCACCATCTACTGGTAAGTAGCACTAATACAGTACATGTTACAACCAGTCAGAAGAAGGGCTTAAATAAAATATGATTCCTTCAGCTGACGTAGTGTGATACTGGCCCCACGACACCTCCAGCAGAATAACAACCAGGAACAGTCCACATGAAGCAAAGCGAGCCATGCAGACCCGGATCATCATAAACCACAGCCCGATAAAAGCTCAAACACACACCCAGCGCAGCAAGAGAATCAGGGGCATGCAGAACCACTTCCCTCACATCTCATGAGATGGAGAAAAAAAAGAGGCACAAACGAATTGTTGACAGTAATATCAGAGTAGGAGAGAAGGAAATCACTGGAGGTTCACTGGAAATGACAGGGTGGAGATGACATCAGGAAGGATGAGGTGTTTGTGTAACTTAAAAGCATGAGAAGAGAGGCAAAACAATATACCTAGGCATGTCCGAATCAAGAAACTGTCTGCAAAAGCAAAAAACAACATTCCATTAGTGGACTGGAGGGAGAAAAATGTTAGCATCCGTTTGAACCTTGATGTTAGTGTCAGCAAGAGTGAGAAGGGGCCACACTGGACCACAAGCCTGATCTGGTGCTGAGCTCTTGAACCCAATTCTTAACTGCAAACGTGTTTAGTTGATGGTTGAAAACACCATCGATGTAGCACCACAACCCAGGACAGGCTGGTCGAGTAGGACCACTGATCAGAGCTGCTCGGAGGCTTTGGGTGCTTTAAATAAGCCCGGGTCTGGGTGATCATGTTGCTGGTATTGAGAGGCTTTGGGGAGAGTTGTTAGGAAATAAAATGGGTAAAGCAATAAAGCCAGGAAACGTTAAATAAGGTGAGAGAAAAAAATCTATGTTAAACATTTTATATTTTTAAATTGGATGATCATACACTGAATTTGTCCAGGTGAGAAGCTGTAAACATACCGCGAAGACATAATATCCTTCTACCTAACACACGTTTTCCACATGCTTAACAAAGGAACCCACTGCCACCTAGTGGCTGGCTGCAGAAAAACACCAAACATTAAACTTTTCTTTTACAAATAAATCCACAAACATCTGTCCTATGCTGAATTTGCCATGTTCAATTTAAGCAATGACAGGTGTCTGTCGGGTTTCTTCCTCATTGTTGTGAAGGATTCAGGCACCTTCTGGCTCGCTTACAGTCCACTGCAGACACTAGGCTGCGATTTAACAACACACCTCCGATTATAAACTGTGAGTCAAAGTGGTAGTTTACACAACTTTCAGTGAGACATGTTACTAAGACATGCGTTTTTACTTCACATTTTACTGTATTACATATTAGTTAACAAACATGTTTATATAGAAGTGAGATATAGTCAAATTGGTGCATAACCCCATCAGTATTCAGGTTAGCAGAACGAGTCATGGTTGAGAAATGGGATGCGTTAGAGGTGCGGCGATCAACAATGTGAGATGTGGGTGAAATGATGACGATCAAGCAACAAGAGCACAGACCATCACCTAGGAGGGTCGCACAGCCAGCATGAACGAGTGAATTTGAAAGATTTAGTTCATAAAAGCTACTCTTAAATATTCTAAGGAAAAATGTGTCATGTTGATTGTAGTCACTCTGGATTCTGCAGGTAGAGAAACTAAATTCCTCTTGTTCAACAAAGATAACGGCACCAAACAAAGGTAACATTCATGTCACGTCTCCTCTCCTTGCCATGCTCCTTACACACAGGTGCAGCTGTATCATTGTGCCATGCGTTTGCCCACGTGTCCTGTTCCAGTGAAATTCAGTAATAAACCAGTTCCCAGAAAAGACTGAATCAGAACCATACAGTAGTTTCCAAATTCAACCAAGGTGGGATCTGGGACACCGATATATGTAGGAAATGTAAAAGGATGCACGTGTTGTACTGCATTTTTTGTTTTCAGCATTAGAACGTACCTGTCGTCCTGCATAGGCCTAACATACCCAGCAGACAAAATGTTGAGAGAGAGAATATTGGGGTCTATGATGGTCTCGTCAGACTCAGGAGTGTTGCGGAGACGTCCTGGGAAAGCACAGGTGCCTCAGTACCAGCTCATACACACGGTTGATTGGTGAAAAGTCTGGTTTTAAGGGTGATAAACCAAACTTACCCACAACAAGCTCACGGACCTCCTTCCATTCTATGTCACCTCCTGACTCGTGCACAATAGTAACAGTGATTCTCCTCTGGAGGCCCTTCACATGTGACGAAAAGGCAGATCAGAGCACAGAAAGAAAAAGTGATGAAGTTTATTACATTTAAAATAGTCCTAAATAATAAATTTGAGTGACTGACTGATACCTGGTGCAGTAGGAACGTGCCGTGACAAGGCATTCCTCCTCTGTGGTCAACCACTGCGGGGATGTAGCTAGAAAGGCAAAAAAATTAAGCTCGCTTGCTTTAGAAAAGAAAATCTGTTACTGAGAATCGTCAAATTTATTCATTGTCAAAACCTTTAGTCCATGGAAAGCTCTACTACAGAATGAAAATGAACTTTTGCCCCAGGGCACTCACTCTCCAGTGGCCTCCAGCTCGCAGATCTCAAAGAACACCATCAGGTCGTATTTACAGTGGCAGGGTCCTGCCTGCGGGCGGGTTATCGCTGTCAGCTTGGTGGCAGGTACTGTTTAGAAAAAGGAGACAGAAGAAGTTAAAAATGATTAGCTGGTGAGTGTACAGGGAGCAGACAAGTGGCTATGAGCCAGGTGCTGGGAGCAGCTCTAACCCTACAGGGAAAGAGAAAGGAAAGAAAAAAGGAAATCCGTGATGTGTGAAAGGAAAAGAAGCACTCAGTCCCACAGGAGGACGCCCTTTGCTTCAGCACTGCTCCTTTAAAGGACGACCAACAAGATTCCTTAAAAACCGTTTCCCCTTTTAAAGTATATAGTATATGTAGCGGCCTGGTAGCTCAATGGGTTAAGCGTCAGACTGGGAAGTAGGAGGTCGCAGGTTCGAATCCCGTCTGACTCC
>JAUMHF010000019.1:3078682-3128987 GCA_032359275.1 Microctenopoma steveboyesi | reverse complement strand
CCAGACACCCAGCGCTAGCTCCATGTAAGTCGCTTTGGATAAAAGCGTCTGCCAAGCAAAGTAAAGTAAAGTAAAGATGTAGAAATGATTTGTTTAGGCCGACTATGAGCCAACTGGAGAGTGTGATTAAAGAACATGCATCCCAGGAGGTGGACTGAAGCTTAAGCAGAAATGACATTCATAGACAATCATAAATATAATATTTGTAATTGTGCTGTTCTTACTTTGTTGTGTTTGGTCTTCAATTGTTCTTTGTCAGATTGATAATTTACAGTTACATGTTGTGCTGCTATAATACTGACCCATCATATGAAGAGTGTATAATAGTAAATAGAAAGTAGAATCTAGTGTATATGTAATGAGTTTATATTCCCTTCTAAGAGAATGATTCATCAGTACTACAGCAGAAAGCCACTGTGATCCAGTGCAAGAGGAGCTCAGAGAGGGAACCGCAGGGAAAAGTCACCACACAGGCCGTACAACAGTAAACACAGTTCACCAGAGAGTCAATCCACGAATCATGATGCAGGAAATGCCCCTTTTTATATCAATACTACTAATACTATAAGTACTACTAACAGTTCTGAAGGGCAGCAGAAAAATAAGTTCAGATCCAATACACGGAACCAGCACCTGGAAAGATGACAGCACCACACCATAAATCTATAGGTGACAGTTCCACATTGTGTTGTTTGAAACAGCACTTGCTTAATTAACTGCAGCACCGCGTAGTGGTGAATAGGTGGTAGCCTTTGTTGTACATTTTACTACACTACACTACTTGATATAAAAATGGTTTCCTGTAGCAGGATTCTTTAGGATTTGACTTCAATAACCAACCCGGCGTCTGAGCTTTAATAACTGAACAGATAGAGGTGGGTGGAGCTGGCAGCGGAGCTCGCTCGTTTGCTTCCAGTAGGAGGGAAGCAGCCAAGCCAGCGGCAGACAGAGCGTGGCCTGACAGCGAGTCCACCAGCACCCCATTGAACACATCTGGGACCAGGTATCGGATGAGGTCCAGCGATTTCTCCCGGTCTGGAGAGGCGTCAGAGTCCACTGCTTACACCCAACAACATGAAGCTGAGATGACATGACTTGAAGCCAGACGAGTACAAAGACACATGTACATGAATGTTGCGTTTCATGTAACCCCAGCTCAGAGTCTACTTACCTGGTTTGGACAGAGGCATCACGCGTGGGAACTGTTTTCTGCAGGGACGTAGTGGACTGTTTGCAGAAAGAGGAAGATATAATTACATAATAATATAGAGAATATATACAGGTTCTCAGGCTGAGAAGATAAATTACGAAGCTTTTTCAGGACTTCGTCGCAGTACCTGATGACATCTTTACAGAGAGGAAGAAAAGGCTGTTTCTGGTAATGTCCAAACACCTCAAACACAATGGGCTGGGTCTTGATGTAGTCAATGAAAGATTTAGTAACGTCAACAGCAATCTAAAGAAAAACCAAATAAAAACGCAGTGATGTTTATGTACATGACAAAATACAAACCGATAGCAGCACATCATTATCCAACATCTGTGCTGACACTTCTTACATTCTGCACATGGTAGAATCCAAGGGGAGGGCCACGGCCTGTGTTTTTCAGGGGCTCAGTAGAGAAAGCCTCGTCGTGGCGGTGGATGAAGCTGAAATCAAAGTGACAAAACATCGTTTACAAGTGATGAATATTGCACCTGATTCTGAAGACATTTTCATGAGCGCTTACTTGAACTGACAGAAGATGTCGGCATACTCCGCAGAGATGCTGGAGGCCTGCAGGACAGTCACCCTGAACGTAAAAACATTACCAATCCTGAGGTGCTCCAGAGCATCGAGTGAGCCCTCTAGACCAGCCTTCACTGTATTCTCCAGCTCTTCTCCACCAGCTGTGGCGAAAGCCAAATCAAAAAAATTGACGCAAAGGTTAAAGCGTGTATTTAGGATATGGACATGAACATGGACCACGAACAGGGGAGGTTTGACGATGGGCTGAGAATCACATACTCCTGTGCACGGGCATTGTCAATCTTTCAGTATGGCTCTCTTCAGTAAGTGTGCTAAACGGAAGGTGCTGTTGGATTGTGTAGGACACCACACACACACACACACACACGCACGCACACTGTGCCCACCCACACTAATATAAGATTACCCGCACATGTGTTGTTGTTGACCTCATCAGCCGACGGTCCCATTTCTGCGCTCTGCCCCTCCCCCTCCACTATACGCAGCTCCTCTTGGGAAATGCTTGTACGGGACAGTCCTACAGAGCAGGACTCTGACTGAAACTGCAAAAGCAAGATGCAAAACAAACGTAAGTCCGTAGGTAACTATGTACAGACCAGTCCTGATTATGTATAAAGAATACATAAATGTAAAAAGGCTTTCGCTACCTTTTCATACTGTTGATCCTCAAATGAGATTTTGGCAGTGCCTGACTGCCTCACTCCTGAGCCATAATCGGGAGCTTCCTCATCAGCTGGAGGAAAACACAAAGCACCTTCACTTCACTCCCTCAGGAAGTTCCACACAGCCTGTCCTTTCAACCTCTTTGAGCCACTGCTCTGAACAACAGCGAGGCTGAGGATCCGAGCCTTACCTGATATGGCCTGCACCGCTACTCGGAGGAAGCCCTTCACGTCTCCCTTCTCGCTGACGATGGCCACGCGGTGCACAAGAGGAACTGGGTACAGTAGGTTACTCAGATAAACAAACGCCCTGAGTGGGAAGCAGAAGGAGAGAGAGAGAAATGATTAAAAACTGAAAAGGTTATGAGAGCTGTCACATGTGATGCATTACAGTCACTGGACTGGACAACAGAACACAGAGCTGCAAAGCAACCAAACAGAAGCTGGGACTGCTCTTGCGATGGCCATGGCTGCCCTTTACTATCGCCTCTGAGTGGATTTTCCTCAACACGGGACAACTATGGGTTACATGCAGTATTCATAACTTTTGGACTGTACTAATGAAAGCTTGGTGAGGCTAAGGAGCATGTGTGCAGGGGACAACTCTAAATAATGTTAAACATCTAAATAATGTTAAACTATCAGTAACCAGTAACTCAGCTAAAGGTTTCCTCACCCTAAAATAATGTACTGCCTCATAAATAGATCTAATTTGAGAGTCATAAACCCGCCTTCTGGAAGCACTACACTAATATTAACTACTTTACTTTGCTTGGCAGACGCTTTTATGAGTTACAGGGAGCTAGCGCTGGGTGTCTGGCTCAGAGACACACCTGGTAGGGGATGGGCTAGGCGTCAGACCGGGTTTCGAACCTGCGACCATCTGCATCCAGGCTGACGCTTAACCCATTGAGCTACCAGGCCAACTACATGTATTAAGAACTGTCAAACGTACAGAGCCAAATGCTAAACTTGAGGCACTTTGTATTTGCACTAGATCTAAACATGTGGTAACAACTGAACTACAAATGTCCCTCTTTCTTTTTTGTTTTTCAGTCTGTTCAGTTCAGTTAGTTTTTATCTACAACAGATCAAAGATCACGTTTTCCATGAGCCAATAGGGGTAGACATTTAAGGGGGGGGGGGGGGTGTAAAAAAGGGACAGGCTTATGACAAGATTGGTGAGGTGCAAAGAAGGCATGCTCAGGACAAAAAAGGTGAACAAAAAGCTTTCAACTTCTCGACTCAAATGAATCAAAAGCAAATGGAACAGAAATCATCATACGGAACATGGCTCAGCTTGAATATAAACTGCCAACAGCCTGACATGTTGTATGCTACACCAAAGTTCAACGAATGACATCAGAAATTCAAGCGCACCTCCCAGGTCGACTCGTGCTAAGGAGGGGCGCTGGTTCATTGTCAGACGTATTCAAGTAAAAACCGACAAAAACGGTCAAAATAAAAAGACTTGTGCTCTGGCATGCCTAAAAGAGACAGCTGCAGTAGAAACCAGCTCTTTCATCTTGAGACTTTGGGTCTTCCTAATACTTTTATACTTCACGTGAGTTATTTCCAGACTCTTTCATACTTTCACAGCAGGGTGAGAACATTTTGCTGTGAAGTTACTGTACATACGGCTATATAAGTGAGACACACACCTCAAGCAGCCGTTGAGCATCAACATTGCTTGGAGTTTAATGGAAACAAGTGGTATGGTTTGACCTACCCTAGGGGGACTTAAAGCAGTTGCCTGGCAAGTAGAATTGTACGGCGTGAGAAGAATTTAGTATCGTACAGTGTAAGAAACCAAAAAAAAACAAAAAAAACCAAAAACAATAGTAATAATTGTATGAGATTAAAGAAATAAAGCAAAGGATAAACCTTGAAGCCCAGAAATGTCTACTCCAGTAGTCACACAGGAACATACAGTGTTTGTGACAAAAGCTTGGGTTGACTTTTGAGAACATTTGTGTCTCACAGGTGAGACAGAATGGCAATGACCACTCACGCAAGGAATAGAAACTAAAGTGGAAAGTTTGGAATTTAAAGCAAGAAAGAGAAATCTATTGAAATACACACAGAAAGTAAAGTTGGTGTTTGTATATCCCACTGAAATGTCCCAACTCCACATCGACATTATGACTTCTGGAGCTTAATAATGCCAACTGGACTGTACGGTGGAACATTTCTGTAAACCAAAAAAAGAGGCTAATCTGGCTGGGACATCTGTGGCTGCCACATAAGACAAAAAGACACTGTTGCAGAAACTTTGATTCCTGTTTCCTGGATCAGTGCATACACTGAGTCGGTACTGTGTGAAATGTCAGCCGCACTGAGGTCTATCCTGGGAAACGGACCCAGCATCTCAGCGTGAAAGAGCTAGTTTCCTCCACCAGCATGCTCCTGAAACCTCACCAACCTTCCCACTACACTGAATAATGGTGAGCGGTCGTAAAAGGGATCCTGGCCTTCGCTGGAGCCTCGGCAGAGCTCTCCCTCATCATCATCATCATCATCATCCACATCATCCTCTCCCCCGAGCTCCGAGCACGGGTCGTCCAAAAAGATATCAACGTCCAGGTCCTCCAACTCCTCCAACTCCTCCTCCTCTTCCCCTCTCCCCTCCCGCTGCGAGTCAGCCAGCTCAGTAATTTCAGAGTTGGAGAGGGTTGGGGATGGGGTGGGGTCACTCATGCGCTCGCTCATGCATGTGTTGAAAATGGGGTTTCTGATGCGGCCAGAGACATGGGAACTAAGTTAGTACAGTCAGACAGAAAGCACACGCTACTTCAACGAGGGTCACTTGAGAACCACAGAGCAGGAGCCACTGGAGAAGGCCGTCAACGCCTGCTCCTGCTCCCTGCCAGCAAGCTACAGAGCTTGCATTAAGAGCAAAAAGAGAAGAAGCCCTCAATCACAAACATTTGCGCAGGGCAGTCAGTTCAGGTAACACAGGAGCCAATTATTGATTATTCTTTGTTGAAATATTAATGAGTAATTACTTAAACACTGTCCAGCCAGACTGCTGGGGTTAGAAACTGTTTAGAGTAGTAGTAATGGAATTTAATAACAATCCTCTGTGGACATTTGTGCGTGAGTGAGTCTCTACTTTGTACCAGCAGAGGCTGCTGTTGTGAGGCCTCCGGTAAAAGAAACGGGACCATCGTGAGGGTACTGATGTTAGTGAGTTTGTCCTCAGAATAGTCTTTCAATAAATCTTTCAAATAACACTGCCACATCCAATGTTCGTCTGGGAAACTAGAATTCATTAACTGTGCTGCATTTTGCCACATACAGTGTCTCTACTGATGTTATTACTCATTTTCTAAATAGATTTAATGAACGAGCAACATATTTGAAGGAGATATTTTTCAACATTGCTGCCTGATGATTTTAGCTTGTTTTGCATGAGCTACACGAGATTAAGGCCTGATATGCTGAATGTTATGTAACGAGGGCATGTGACTGTGTGTAGAACCCGTCTGCAAAAGAGAGAAAGAGATAGAGAGCTTGGCAGAGAGACTGGGAGGTAGCATGCCAAAGTGAGAGAGAAACAAATAGCAGGCTTTGAGTAGGAGGACGGAAGAAATGCCGTTCTCAAATATACCACGGGCGATTTTTCCCATTAAAAAGGACACGCCTGGCATCAGCAACCACCGAGGCTCATTAATTTATCCTGTGTGTGAAAGATGCAATGGTCACAGTTCTTAAAATACACTGGTCAGGCGTAACATTATGACCACCTGCCTAAGATTGTGTTGGTCCCTCTTTGGCTTCCAAACAGCCCTGAAACGTCGAGTTCACTAGACTCCTGAAAATGTGCTGTGGAGTCTGGCACCAGGATGTTAGTGACAGATCTTTTTAGTCCTCTAAGTTGCGAGGAGCAAACTGGTTTGTCCAGCATATCCCACAGATCCTCGATTAGACTGAGGTCAGGGAAATTTGGCGTCCAAGTCAACACCTCGAACTCAAACCTTTCCTGAACCATTTCTGCTTTGTGGCAACTCACAGGTGACCACCAATCACCGACCTGAGGTTTCCACAGGGTTTATGAACCTGATACTCTCACCAGTCTGTCAGACTTGAGAAAGCCCTCTGGAATGGAAGGGTAAAACCAAACCAGTCCAGTTGTCCTATTGGAGTA
Organism: Microctenopoma steveboyesi; assembly: GCA_032359275.1. Taxonomy (NCBI): domain Eukaryota; kingdom Metazoa; phylum Chordata; class Actinopteri; order Anabantiformes; family Anabantidae; genus Microctenopoma; species Microctenopoma steveboyesi. Next base: position 3,122,428 of record JAUMHF010000019.1, on the reverse strand, counting down.
GGACTGGATACCAGTCTTATTGGAACATCGTTTTTGAGAGAACCATGACCTGCATGAGAAGCTTCACAGATATTCACTTGCTTCCTAATTTATTTCTCTCACTGTCCTAAGTGTCATGATGAAGAGATAATCAGTGTTATTTACATGAACGGTCAATGCTCATAAGGTTATGCCTGATCAGTGTATGTTCACACGTGAAATGAATCGCTCTTCAACACAGAATCTAAAAGGTGTTTCAGAATACTGGCTGTGCTGCCCTACGTGCTGCAAATAGTACTCAGAGCATTTACTGGGAAAACCAGTTTTCATTCTGTAATGACAGAGACATGATGATGAACTGGCCTCTAGACTACTTCGTGCTGGTTTCTTTGTCTCTGTCATTACAGTCAATTGGGTGACCACATGCACAGTACGTGGCATTCTCAGCCACCGGTCCACCGCCATCCTGAATAAACATGCATAAGTAACACTGGTTTTGTGTGCTCCGTTAGTGTCGTTTTGTATTTACCTTCCAACGAGTCGGAACCAGGGGAAACGGTCATAAAAGGGGTCACCTCCTGTCATCACATTTTCACCGTCTTCAGTGGTATTGTTGGGCACATCAGCAGCACGGTCATACATCTCTCTCATGAGATCGAGCCTCTGCCTGCAAGGAGCAGCAACAATTACCACATGGAGTTAATGAGAAATTAATATGGGTTATGGTTTCCCAATGAACAGAATGATCTGTACTGAACTGACTTTATGAGGAGCAGAGCAGTAACAATAGAGAAAGGTTTCTTGTATGGCTTTATGTTATCAGACAAGTGAAAACTTGTGCACATGCCTAAGTTTTTCTAGTGTCCAGTAGTGAGTGGCTCCATTCTTTTGATCCTGCACCTCCACAGCCACAGTGGTGCGTGGGAAGTGTCTCTTCTCTCTGTCTTTCTCTGGGGGCAACAGGTCTGGAGGCAGGGGCGAATAGAGCGTATCTGTCAGCAGCACAAACTGGAACTGGACCTGCAGATCAACACAAAGCATTGGTGCAGTTGAAGACGATTTTAAGAGAAGATTTTAAACAGTCAATTAATGAAAACAAGGGGATGTAAGTTAGATGCTGCACCTTCTTCTTGAGTTCCACACTAATGGCATTGGCCTCTTTAAGGAAAATGGCATTTCCCCATAGCAGGTCACGGAGGGAAGTGAACTGGTAGCACCTCCACTTACGAAAACTCCACACGGCTAGTTCCCTCTCCCTCTCTGTCCAATGTACTGTGGGAAAATAAAGAGCCTCATTGGTAAACATTTACATCAACACAGACATGTACAGGCATCTGTATCCAATCATTGGCGCTACCTTCTTCTTCAGGCTCCTCCTCTTCCTCAGTGGCCTCTGGGTAATAACGATCCACCTGTTTCTGAAGAGCCTCCAGCTTGCTCTCATAATCCTAGAAAAATGATGAATGAAGACCAGCGTCAAACAGTTTGTTCCTAACATGTATTAATAATGAAAGAGCAGAGCTCAACTGAACAAGTGAGTTATTTATTGGTAATGATTTACATAAAGGTTCATTACAAACGTACACCACAGAAATGTCTTTAGAATAGAATAATAATAGAATAATTACATGTTTCCTGTAAATTAAATTCTTTTTTTCTTCTTACAACATATCATATTTAATAATACCATCCTGTAGATACATCTGTGAATATCCCTGTATTAGTTCAATCTAGCTTCTTGTAAATGTACTCATTAATGCCAGTAAAACCCAAATCTACGCTCTGTATTCATGGCGAAGCATCTCATTGCCGTACCAGTCGTTGCTGCTCCAGAAGGTTGTTTGCCTCCTCTCTTTCTTTGCGATACTGGTCCTCCAGCTCCTGCAGCCTGAAGACATCAAAAGGGACTTCAGGGGGTAGTGCAGCATCACAGAGGAAACACTATGTCTTTGTTTGTGGAGCAACATGCCTTTTAGTGTACACTGAGATGCAGACTTGTATTGTGACAGGTGTTAACTTACTTTCCTGTTGTCACTGTCTACAATACGGTGGTGAGGTGCTTTTTGCTATCTACAGGTACACAGCCTTGGGTGTAAAAAGTAAAACGTACCTCTGTTCCATTTCCTGCTTCATATCAATGCCTTGTTTATCTAGCAGCTCCCTCTGGGCAAAGGCCCAGTCCACAGGCTCAGCAGGTGTTTCAGCACAGGGGGTCCTCTCTCTCTCAGCCCTGGCCTGCACAGGGTGGTTGAACCGGAACACGTGGCTCTTCCCCAGGATGATGCGATTTCCTTTAAGGGTTAAAAAAACACAATATAGTGTGTTAGATAGACACATATGGGATGGCAACAGGTTGCTAAGCTATGGTGAATGAAAGGTGAAATTGAGAGAGCAGCACCTGATCTGAGGACAGTGGGCTCTGTCACTCTCTTTCCGTTGACATAAGTCTCAGCTCCTTCACAGGGCTCGAGGACAACCGCTGCACAGAAACAGACAGGACAATGTCAGGCTTCGCTTCCTGACAGTCAATACTAAACTCCGATGTGCACAGTCACAGTACAAGTCTGCTAAGCAGGATTAGGATCACTCACTTTCGCCTGTTGGATCAGAAGTACTAGTAAATGTGCAGTGCTCGTCCTTGATGAAGTGGCCACTGAGGACTATGTCCTGGCGGCTACTAGCGTCCACACGGCCGACCCTAAAAAAGGAATATTAATTAAATAGTATTATATCTTTTTGACTCTTTGTTCTTCCTGAATACCAGCTCAACTCTAGTTTTACCTTAAGCTTTAGGTTAGTATTACTCTATAAAATGCCTGTAGTGTGCTAACCTGGTGATTCCATCTTTAATGTAGTACAGTAGGCACTCAGACATCAGAGGATCCTCATTGAGGTTCACCAAATGGGGTGTCTGATAGAGAAAAAGAAAGCATTTACTCCTTCAAGAGAAACAATGAGTAATACACAGAAGCCGCGTATTAACCGTATGTTATTTGAGATGTAACATATGCACACTGTGCACATCAGTGACCCAAAAAGCAATCTCTCCCAGCAGGACACATCAAACAATCCCATGCAGTGAAATTCACACCCCGCTGCTTCACAGCATGACTATGTTATGGGCTGCAGGGAAACAGCCACAAAACACTAAAATTGGGAGCAGTAACATTACTATTGTTGTAGTATCTCAGTTTTTACGGGAACCCAATGGTAGTTGCTGGTGTCTTCTCCTTGTAAGTCGCTTTGGATAAAAGCGTCTGCCAAGTAAAGTAAAGTACCCATTCCCCCATGTTTACAGCCATTGCTGCCTTCAGCAGATGGCGAGGGACTGTGAGTAATGAAGAAAATTTAAGATAACACTTAATTGAAAAGAGAAACCCTCATCTGATCTGCCTCGGCGAGGCGCCGGTGGAAGTGGGACTCAAAGCACTCAGAGAACGAGGCAGCTTTAGACACTTCACAGCTACAAACCTCATTGGGGGAAAACAGCCCAACTGTGTCGATAAACACAGGCTGGGGCTTTCTGGGGCAATCAGAGGGCTTTAGGGTAAATAAATAGACATTTTAGTGAATAATTTAACTGTTCTGATTTAGATCACAGAGGTGTCTAATACTCTCTTACCTTCTTAGGGGAGAACACACCAAGTGTCCCACCGTCTTCTCTCATAGCTACACCCATTTCTGCCAGTAAGGCCTCTCTGTGGAGGAACGTCAGACGTACACCGAGCATGATTTGTTAAAACCTTTTAGCATACTTAAAGTGGATACGGCATCCAATGCTGCATGCGGTGTATCTCACCTTTCCATTCTGATGGCTTCTGTTCGCCGAAGCTTTTCCTCCCACGTCTCATTAAGTTCTGCAATGATTTTCTCTGTTTCCTAACATTTCAAATGAAAGTGGTCATAAAAAGACCTGCCTGGTAAAGGTGATACATCTTTCTTTTTCAACAAATCCCATGAAAAGAGCAACGGCTAGAGTTTGTTGCTGAACCACTGTTTATAACAATAAATCTGTGGATGAAAAACTTTCTTATAAAAATCCATGCAGAGTTTTGCCAACACATTGGTTCTGGTGTTTTATACTTGTCAACAATTCCGATTATCACCAATAAATTATAGATACCAGGTGAGTGAGACTTCTCTTCTAATGTGCAACAACTAAGCCAATGGAATATCTAATATTACCAAGCAGTACAAGTACACTGTGCCAAAGCATGTTCACCTTCAGGCGTTCGATAGCTTCCTCGCTGCCTGGGCTGAACATGATGCGGTCGTGCAGACTGGCAATGGATCCAACACGGCTGGACAACGCGGAGAGCGACGGAGAGGGACTCATCCCCGTCATGGCATTGGTCACTGTGGAGAGATCATCCCTTTGATTCACAGCTTGGTCTTTTTTGTTATTGTTCTTGTAATCGGATAGGTCTGTCGTGGTGGGAAGGGGCGCAAGGAGTGTACAGGAAGTGGGTTTGGGGTATTTGATAACAGGGAATAAAGAAATTGAGAAATGCAGACAGATAAGGAAGAGAAGGGAGAATAGAAAAGAAAAATAAAACACTGAAAGAAGATCTGTGGCTTGACACAAACCGAACTGACAGAGAGAAATTTGATCTGCTTGCATACATGCAAAGGCAGCACCAGCGGAAAGCCATGGGGAGACGAGCCCAACGTAAAAGATACAACACGGAGGCCACCCAGCCATGACCAAAATGAATGCAGCTATTATACAGAAAGCAGAGCATCATATGCAGGAATATTCAAACCAAATGTTAAATTACCGCTTCTGTTCTCTGCTATTTAAGCTAGCAAAAGTAGCATAAGACAGGGGTTCAAAAGTCCCATTTAAGCATAACAGCTAAAATTAGTCATCGTGTATGGAAAACAAAGCGCGACAAACCAGGACGTTGTACCAGCAGAAACATAATGACTCATTTGTAATACGGTCAAATTTCCCACAGAACACACTGGGAGACCAGAACTCCCATTTAAGATTATTATCTCAGAGCAGCTCAGCGTGCACTCATTGCCCTGGATATTTAATCATAAGTTGTACATTTTCTGTTTCTAACACATATCATTTACATCATGTTCCCTGTTTTGTTCAGCGTGTAATCTTGGTATTGTTGTGGCACCTTAAAGGCTTGCGAAAGCCTTGACATAATACAAAATATGAACACCGCAGGCACTGCTATGGCAACACAGAGCAGTAAATTGGGAAACTGTATCACACCCATCCATCTGGACAGGTCGCTGTCTGCCAAGTTAGATTACATAATGTTGCCGTTGCAGTGTAGTTAATGAAATTGTGTATTATGGAAAGAGAGTAAAAATTCATGGCACAAAGTAAGATCGGAAAGATCCAGTATTATGTAAGTGATTTTACTCTGTCTGTGAGGGGAGGCTTCATCATCATCTTGTGTTTATCGTGTGCCTTCTCACTGTGTTTGCCAACAGGAGGCAATAACTCCAGACAGACAGTGCCATGAGAATGTGAAGCTACAGTTTACACATCAGGGATATTACAGATAGGCTTGAATCATATCGCACTATGTTCCATAATCATCCATATATTGTATTTTTCTTGCTTTGAAGCATTATGCTCTGTCCTACCAATGCCACAGCACATAACCATGGATCTCTACAGCACCATGACATGACACGTATTATACATCCCATAAAGACCTAAAGATCAGAGTCAGAATGAAAAACTCACAATAAACTACAGACTCGCACAGAATGATTAACATTAGCTTCTTGTGTAACGATCAATTGCTCATAATACAGTATTTTGGTGCTGCAGAGAACGCAGTATAGCTATGATTTACTGTCACGGTAAGCACTGGTGATGCCAAGCTGCTACAAGAGCAAAAGCAAGATTTAGAAAACACACATTTCAAACCCTCTATCTCAGCACCAGATGTTTGATACGCTGGGAGAAGAGAAGACAGAGTGACAGAGAGATAGAGAGAGGAAGAGAGACTTTAGATTAAGAAAAGCTTGTGCATTGAAATGTTCACGGTGCCTAATAAATAAATCAGTCCATGATCCAATACAGTACATAACTCAGATATTTGATCTGGAATAAATGACTGCTCACTCTCTATGATGTCGCCCAGGCCCTGGGCGTAGAGGAGATCTTTCAGACGCGACACCTCTTCCTTGAGTTCACGCACCAATCTGTTGTTGGGATCCTCATTGATGACAGCGTTGCAGCGAATCTGTTTGGCGCGGTCTGCGTACCTGTGGGTACAAGAAATCATTGACCAGATGAGGTAGGAGGATTCAAAGAAAGGTGCGCACACACACACACACACACACACACACACACACACACACACACACACACAAACACACAAATGCACACTGACAATTGCCCTGCCATCAAACATGCTCAAAAATCTGCAACGGGCCACTGCAGCTGCAACTCATAAGCCGTGTCCCTCTACCTGAGTGTGCTGAGGGTCTCGTCATAATTGATATCAGCTGGACTCAGAGCGGCCACCATGGCAGTACGAGAATTTCCCCCTGAAAGAATGTAGTAAAGAGGTTGATCAGAAAGCTAGTCTTTAAAAAGGTAATGTAAAAGGTTAGGTAATAAAAGTGAGGAATGCTGTGTTAATACCCAGGTTTTCTCTCAGCAGCCAGGTCAAAACAGAATCTCTGTAGGGTATGAAGCTTTCCACCTTTTTCTTCTTTTTATTCTGTATACAAGTAACAAAAGCAAAACTCTCACATTTCTGTATTTGGCTTTAAAAAGAAGAAATAAAGTAGAAATTATTTGAATAATTTAGATAAATTACCTTATTTGGCCCAGAGTCCTATGTGAAAATACAAAGCAAATCTCACATGTTTATCTTTAATAAAAAACACCTGCCTTACTCAACAATGTAGAGGATAAGACACAGATCAAATACATACCACTTCTGCCAAAGCAGAGATGACTTTTCCCAATGTAGTTAGAGATTTGTTGATATTTGCTCCTTCCTAGGACAGAGCATAAGGTTTAGAATGAGATTTATATGAAACACAATAATCTACAAAAGAAAGTCAAGGAAATTAGTTTTTGAAACTCTGTTGAATATCAAGGAAAACATTTTCACCTTAAGCCTAGTCCCTTTGGCTCCAGTAGAGTCCGCCCTCTCACTGCCAGCCAAATCCACCAAGCTTATTTTGCTGACCTGCAACAGAACGACCAACACATCAGCTGATAAAGCTATTTATCTCTATTCCAGAGACAAGTATCTTTTAAAAACAAGGTTTTAAGATGACCTTCAAGAAATCATTGATTTCCAATTAATGCCAAGATAAACAATAAACCTGTGAAACCGATCAGATGACGTGTAGATGATGAGTGGCAGCAGCTCAAGGTTAAAGAAGCTCACTCTACCTTCTCAGAGGTGTTGTCGGTGTCGGCGTCGTGACGTTTCTGAGTGAATATGATGTTGAAGACAGCGTGAGAGCGACTGCTTGTCTCATTCATGTTGGTGGCAGCCACAGTCCTGCAGAGACAGTGAATACATTTTTATCAGCTTCTTGTTTGCCCCAATGTTCCTGCAACGAGGAGGACATCTCTTTAAAAGTGCATGAAGACGCAGATTGATCAGACAGCTCCATCACCTAGCTTTGTTGCCAGAGTCCATCAGGTCCTGGATGTCATTGTAGGAGGTAACAGCCAGCTTGGACAGGTCCTCCACGTAGGGTCCCATCAGAGGGTGTTCTCGTACACGCAGGTTCCCTTTGTTTTTGGGGTTCAGCAAGTCCCGAACACGTTCACAGTAGATTTCCATGTAGCTCACCTGTTCATATTCATAGAGTTAGCTTTAAAACAGTCACAGCTCTGACAAACTACACGAACAGCCGAACTTACCTCCACAGAGTAGGACATGCTGTTGTCCGTATTGTCATTGATCTTGGTGAAAAGATCTTCGCACATCTATGAGGACGAAGACAACATTATTTCCAAAATGACTTTGTCTGAAAAATTCTTTACCCTATTAATGCTGGTCAAGAAAGCACGAGTCTTTACCAGGGGAATTATTCCTTTTTGGTCTTTAACATCCTGTTTTCCCATCATGGTGTAGGACTTGCCAGCACCTGTCTGACCATAAGCGAAGATGCAGACGTTGTAGCCCTCGAAAGCATGCAGCAACATCTCCTCTCCAATGTCTTTGTATACTTGCATCTGAGAGGCGAAATTGACGTCTTCAGGCTGCGGACAGACATTGATAATGAGACACGTAAATCTGGAAACCTGACAAACGCAACACTACACGATGCACCAGTAACCCAAATGCGTTTGTGTGCGACAGAGATGGTGCAGAAACAGTTACCGAGGTGTGGGACCAGTAGGAGTAATCAAAGTTGAAGCTCTTGTTGTCTTTGGCTTGCTTAGGGTTGACGATGGCTGAAAGACAGAACGAGTAACACAGGTCAGATGTGGGGTGAGAGCCACACACATGAAACTGTATCTGAGCTGGTTTGGTGTCATCTGGTGCTGATAGAGCTCAGAAGGCCTCAGTCCCCTCTCTCTTCTGTACCAGCGGTGATCTCGAGCAGTGAGAAATAAACTGCAGAAATGCTGGAAAAACATTCCCCCCGTTGAAAGATAGATAAATACGTACACTGTGTTATATCGGCTGCCCTTCATATCAGTGAAAAACTGAAAATGGTTGCGATTTAAACATGTTTGCAAAGACATTTCATTTTTAACAAACTAACAGGAATATAAGAACTGAAATGATTGTTTTCAATACTGAATAAATCACTGGGCTACAGCGTCAATAAATCTCTGTTCGTTTTGTTGCTCCAAGTTTAAAGATTAACATTTTCAAATGCTTCAAATTTTAATTTGTCATTATAAACCAAACTCTGTACATGCGAACTTGAAAACATCCAAACAAGATTAAACGTCTTCGGTGTTGCCCTGAAGCTGGCCCTGCCTGTATACGTCACAGTGAAAAAGTTTTGGTTAAACACCTTCGCCATCCTTACTTTCTAGTTTTAGATACACGATTCGGCCTGATGGTGGCACTGCATGAAAAGGCCGTGTTGTTACCTGCCACGTCTCTCTTGTGCAGTGGCCATTTTAGGGCAGCTCAGCTTGTCAGGATCAGCATGAAAGTCTGAGTGTGAAACAGCAATCATAGTGAGCCGTCATTTGTTGCAGGCCGTGACACAAGTGTTCACGTACCTGAACTTTTGAAGTGACTCGACTCCAAGTTTTATGCACTTGATGAACATACAGTTGTTCGTACTAAAGTATTGAAGTGAATTCTACAGCACAAAGTAGTGTGGACACTAGGTAACAACATATCTCGTGCAACCTGGTGATGCCAACTATGAAACGCTTCCTTGCTCCCCGAGCTCTAGGAACCATTTTCTCTGCTAATGTAGATGCGGTCGATAATAAAGGAAGGAGCCCAGAGCTAAGTACACTCTCATGTAAGTTTACGCACAATTATTTCCTCAAGAGGACACAATATGATTTCCTCTCTCTTTCCAGCTGTGATATACTGGCCACTGTGGCTGACTTATGTTTCAGAGTTCAGGTCCATTCCTCGCAAGATAAAGATGCAAGGCCTCATTTACTGAGCATGATCCAACATCTTAATTCAATTCAACTATTTTGCACCTAAAATACGTGAGGTTTGCTGAGTTCAGGAATTAACCTTATGTCATGGTCACTATCAGAACTTTATTTTGAAATCCCCAATACTTCCTTCCCCATTCATTTCACAGTATAATCAGCTTCAACGTATCAGCTCCTGTCTGTTCTCTTTTCCAGCCTTAATCCTGTCGTGTGAGCTTATGCTGCTTTCTGACTACTGGATAAAATATTCTCTCGTTTGTGGACCTCAATATTTGCTTACTCTCTGCTCCATGACTTTGAAGAAAACTTTCTTGGATTCTTAGATTTTCAGTCTCTGAGAGTTTGGAGGAGTTTTTGGTGTCAGGCTGTGTGCCCTTCTGTATTCTCACTCCAACCCCTCTAATTACCACAACAACACTGTAGGCCACCATCCTGTCTCCTCCTGCTGGTTTGCCATGTTGTGCTCACTTCCCTGATGTCTCCTCTCACGTCTGGCCATCATAAACCACTGCTTCAGCCAACTGATGCAACCTTCCAGCTCCTTCAGACAAGCTCTCCGACCTTTGTTGCCTGCCTTATTCACCTGTGTCTCTCTTCCAAATCCTGTCTTTACGCCACCTATTGGTTTGAAGGTTGGGCGGTTCCTGTACTGAGGCCCTTCTGCTGTATCTCTACTCCACACACTGACAGTTATTGAATTAAGTTTTCAAGTTGTCATTTTCTGGTTGCATAAAACATCTAATAGGTTTAGTAGCTTGTTTTTACTCAATATTCTTGATGTACACCATTAATCCCCACCATCAATCCCCACCATGATGTACTATGCACAGTCTGATGAAGAAAAAAGGGCTCATATGGTGAAAACAGTGAAGGACCTGTTTGGTTTTTTTTTCTAGTTGATCAAAATGTAAATCTGACCACACAATCAAATAAACCTGAAAAAGCGACCTGCATAATCACAGGTTATCATCTACTGCATCTCACTTTCAGCCTGGTAGCTCAGTGGTTGAGGAAGAGGGCTGGGATGCAGGAATAGCGGGATCGATTCCCAGCTGAGTCACCCAGCCCATCCCCCATACCAGGTGTGTCCCTGAGCGAGATGCCCAGCGCTAGCTCCCCGAGCACCGCCCGTGGCTGCTCACTGCTCCCCCCAAAGGGGGATGGGATACATTTTATTGTAACATGTAAAAATGTATCAATTGTATCTTTTTTACTATATTCTATGTTTATTCTGCTTTTTTTATTTTTTAATTTTAATCTCACCCATAAATTGAAAACTATATGAGAGCACCTGACTTCATATTTAATTTCCCAGAAGCACTATGACATCCTCTGGTTGTTGACTCATCTTTGACTATGCTCTGACTCATTCATGGGAGAAAAGCGCGTTCCCTTCAGACAAGGTAATTACTTCAGAGTGGCAGTGACTGGCAGTGTGTATGAGTGTTACCATGGCAGGGTTATCTGTTTAAATTGCATTCAGTATTTTGCTGACGTTCTCGGTTGCGTGTCCTCGCCATCCGGGGCCAGCATTTTATGGCCTCTCCCATATTTACCATATCATACTCCGCATTACTACAAATCTTCTCATTTAATAATTGTTTTCATTTTGAATTGAAAGTGATGGCTCCAGGTTTAGAAGTCACGCCATGAAGAACAAATGTGATTTGACAGAATACAAAATTTGAACCAATTTTTGTACACTACGTACATTTTTGCCATAAATCTGACTTTAAAATCTGACTTTAAATATAAATCCCTGATCTGTTTTGATTTGGTAAGTTGTTTTTACAGCCTAAGTCTAAAGAAATTATTCATGATATAATTAGTATGCACCGTTTTTTCTAACCTTATTACTGCTTATCATTATCACTACCATATAATTTATGCTAATTATAGCAGCAATTATCTGCTAGTTTCATTTGAGCTCCTATGCTGTTACACCTCTGCCTCCTACTGTGGCAAACTGCATGCTTGTCTTTGAAGCTGGCCCAACTCTCACAGGTGACCTGCCCCAGTTAAAAGAAGAGGAAATGTGGCTCCGTCAGCAGGACTGCAGTCATAAACCCACTGACCGAGGCTGCAGAAGAAGGTTCAGAAAGACCAAATCTATGCAAGTGGCACTCACTGTCGACGTCATACTAAAAACAGCATCATGTAGCAGTAAACATTATGCTAATGATTCTCATGCTAAAATGTAAAGTAGCATGAATCCACTAACTTCTGCCTAATTCATTACAAACATTCACACTGAAGGTTAATTACTGTGCATACACATTTTCAGTAGTGACAATCTTGTATATGTATTTTCTGCTTGTTGTATACTAAAAATAAATGTGTATCTGTCCACCCTCTAAAGAGAGGCCCATTATAGCTTCAGGTCTGTCCCCTGCATCTTAATTAAGGACGGCGTGGGAGGGAAGATTTCTCAAACAAGATTGCTGCCATTCTTCTGCTTTGTGGGAACTGGGCTACTGACCCCCACTAGAATGTCAGAGAGCACAAAGCACAGAGGGATGCAAACACAAAAACCCAGAACTCCTTTTTTCAGCCCAGACAACAGAAGGACAGCAAGGCATTTATACCATGGCTCTGTACTCCCTCCAGACACTGCAACCAATGGGCTTTTTCATGACATCAGCTCACATTCTCCCGTTCACGTCCTGTGCCATTGACTTAGTTTGGAAGAATACGGTCTGCTCTGCTGAAAGCCCCGTGATCTCACTGAAAGTGGATCTGGCCAACATGAAAGTAGGCTTTCTGTAGAAGTGTTAGACCTGACTAAAATCTCATGTTTAAGGGTTTTTAATGGTTCCCTTGATCAGCATGGGATCCAAACATGGTTGAGGATAAGCACAGATAAGGCTGTGGCGGCCAGCAGCGTGAGCAGGTGAGGCAGAAGCAGACTAACAATTAAGGGCTCGGGGACCCGAGAGATTTGACTGAAACATTAAAGGTAGAGGACAAAACTTACAACAGTAAACTCTCTTCCCAGAGAAGCATAAATGACAGCTGGTGAAATCTGCCCGTCCAATGCAAGCAGACAAAGAACGAGCAGAGGGACAGTTAGAGGCAGGACAAGAGGAGGGAGGGTCAGCTTGACCCAGATCAAGGAAGATTGGCCTAAACAAGACTAGCTTGACTGGAGATAGCAGAACAACAGATGAGGCATTGATTTGCTGATGGTTTGTGGACCCAAGATCAGCACAGCCTAAATAATCAACAGTAGAAGGCTGCCTATGAGGTGAAATCTGGTTCCCACTTCTAAAAGGTGGCAAACATAGCCAAAAATCCTGAGTTATCCCGTCCATTTCTTAACACAACGGCACACCGGGGCTCCAGCAGCCAGCAGGTGAATTAAGAAGATGATGGAGATCAGCAGGTGAGTGGAGAACATATACACACAGAACAATACAGACCAAATCCCAGACTTTACAAACCATCATTATGCCAAATCATGGAGAGTTTAAAGAAGAACAGTTGAATGTTTTTTGGGGGACTGTGAATAAAAAATAAGATGCAACAAATCTCACAGTTCAGTTATGATGTCCTAAAAAAGCAACCCAGCTTGTTGTCTAGTCAATCATGACATGGGGAAGGAGGGGCGAGTTGGCTAAATTAGGCCAAACGGTAAATATTTTAGGGAGCCTCATCCATTATTGACGAATTGCTTTACCTTGCTAAGCAGTCTACATATCGAGTATCTTTCCAGTCTCCTCTCGACCAGAGTTCTCACTCTGTGCACTGTATAACCCGAGAAATGTGGGGCACGCACAAAAACAGTACATGCAAAAAACTCATGCGTCACAAGGCCACAAAAACTTTACTGTAGCTATTTTTTTTCTTCAATACAACTGTGAGATTATTTTACTAGCATGTTTATTTTTAATAGCACAATAATTGAGCTTCCTCCAAATGTTCTCTGCAATTACTGTCAGTCATTTGTAAAATCTGCATCAGAGGCAGATTTGAATAAAAAGCTTAATTCCAAAAATTTAAATAAGGAGCCATTTTTAAACCTAATCTGGCCACAAAAATAATTAAAAAGCCTTTTGCTAAATACTGCAAATATTGCAGGGAGATTATGCCGCCTAGAGCATGGTGTTCAAGAGATTTCCAAAGCAGGTGATCTTAGTTGATATTTTTCTTTAATGCTGACTATATTTAGTAGCTAAAAACATGAACATTACACTGATTCATAAGCATGTGGTGTTCCCTCAGGTAACATGTATTATAATCGTTGGCCACCAAAAGTAAATCATTTCCCATTTTGAATAAATGTTCTGCTCCTATCATGTATCTTGTTGATCTGAGATTTGCAAAGTCACCACAGCCCCTACACAGAGGAAATGTATCTACCTCCACAGGAAGGTCAGATATCAAACAGAATTCACACGTTCTAGTTCTGGAAGAGGCCCAACGGCTCAGCCAGCAGAAGACAGAAAGCAAGCACAACATTACGATCCACACGGTGGGAGATTTCAGCTCCTGTTGTTGAGTACTTACTGGTGGTGTTTCCAGACATCTGTATGATACATTTGCTTTCTTTTCCAATCTCCCTTGAGTTGAAGGGGCGGACACGCACTGCCACCTTCACGGAGGCCCCTGCCATGGTGCTGTCTTCGAAGCACCTCGGGGTGCCTTCTTTAGTGCCCAGGTGAAGGACGTGCAGACCTGTAGAGGGGAGGAGATACTGAATCGTGAATAAGATAATTCAGTGTTGTTAGCATGTGCCACCTTTAATGGGGCGTGTTACGTTATGTTATAAAAAGTAGGTGTAATTTTGACGTCTTCTTGGAAAAATCGTGGAAGCAGAATATTACACGTTACGGTTGATGTGAGCAGCACAATAGAGGAGGGCAGGGCTGTGTTGCTGTAACGTGAAAAGACCATGCATGGTCAGCTACCGCCTAATAAAGCTCGCAGCAACAAAAGAAGTGCAGCAGCAGCTAAATGTCAGGCTACGTCTCGGGATGACAATGGCACTGAAACCACAAATCCAGTGTCGGGCTCAGCTCGATTTCATGAAAAACTCATCAGGCTGTCTCCTAAAAGACTGAATATGAACGTTAAATCACTGTGTGCATGTGTGCGGTGGCACTGTGGGTGTATTAAGAACAACTGTGACTCACCATGTGAGGGGATCAAATTACAATCATTCAATGTTTTCATCAATACGTTTTAACGACATGACACAATAAGCCTGCACTTCATGTCTCTAACGGAGAATATAACAGTGTTGTCTTTTGCTTAAATGATGCCCAGTGTTTTGCTTAATGTTGATGTTTGTCTTGTTTGACTGTCATCATCTTCATCACTCTGTGTAAATGTGCTGTGTCACCCTGCTTCCTGGTACAACCTCCACCGCTGACACCTAAACGGATTCATTTGCAGAGGAAAACTGAAAAGGTACGTTTTTAGGGTGGACCTGTCTCCGTAGCTATACTGAGGACGCATTGGGATTGAAACACACTGAATAACAAAGACAATTCACCATCTACCTTCAATATATCTGGTGAAGTAACTCACTGGATAAAGTGCAGACTACTTGGCCACACAACTTGCACCATGACTGCTATGAAAACGGTAGTTGGACGTTAGTCTACAATATGTAACGTGTTTGTTTTTTATAATCTGTCGATAGAGATCATGGATGTATAAAAACAGATCCTAGAAACATCCTCTGTGCCGCCACCATTCAAACAAAGACATAGGATGATGTAAAATAAAATACTCTGACATTTCAGCATGACGACAGCGGAATACCATCTGTACTCATTCCAAATATTTATTAGTCACTGATTTCCTTCATGTGCAAGACAGTGAACTCGAGTCATAAACCAAACGTGTGCGGTGCCTTATTTTGATGAGGTTAAATTTGACATGAACATCTCGAGTGACTCTCTGCTCATTAGTTCTTGCGTCATGTGCAGAGCTTACGACGTAACACTTCACCGTCCGAGGCTCGGAGCGTCTTTCCTGTCTGACTCTACCTCTCTCCCAGTGAAAGGGCTTTTAATATCCCACCCTTTCGGACTGTATAAAACATTCGCTTTCCTCTGTAACGTACTTTATTATATTATAGGCGCTGATGTATTGTCGACAGCCTCCTCCACGGCCGCACCCTGTAGCCCTCACCTCCCTGGAGGTTTCATAAAGACCGTGTCGGGACAATGGAGAGAAAAACAAACAGGTGAACCCACCTCTGCGGGGCCAGTGATGTCCTGCTCCTCAGTCCTGCCCGGTGCCTTTATTCTCCGCTGCTCTCCGGCTCTGACACTGCCCCTGCTACCCGCCTCTCCTCTCCATTAACGCGGGCGGCGCTGAGGTGTCTCCCCTCGCTCCCCCACCACCCTCTCGCTCGCCCTTGCCTGCGGGGACCGAGGAAGGAAGGTGGCCGGCTCGGCTGTCGCGCTGCTCCGCCGCTTTCTTCACGCTGGGAAGCGGTCAAAATGGCTCTGTTGTCTCCGCGTCTCTGGCAGGGATGCTCAAGCTCCACCGAGCTGGTGACATCAGCACCGAGGGAGGTAACAGCATCAATGCAGTAGTGGGAGGAGGGGCGGGGGGGGGGGGGTCAGGGAGATGGGGTGGGGAGGGGAGGGCCAGATTATGGTCCTACTGGAAAACACCGGATAAAAGATGCTGAGGACATATATGTTCAATTCAAAACGGAGAGGATGTGAGAATCTATTTTTCCAGTGATGTGAAGCAGTGCACTTTACGCCCTGGACCGTTTTGATTGCACTGGACATTTGTGGTGAATGAAGTTTAGTAGGTCAGTCCCAGGACATCAAGCTGACACAAAGCTCGGGTCTCTGCTCCATGGAAACTGTTTGCTCAGTGAACCACACACCTGCTTCCTCTGCAGCACTGGACTCTGAGTTAAATGGTGTCACACAGTCTGATGTCATACAAACTGGCATGTAGAGGACACATTGACTTGAAAAAGCACTAATGCTCCCTGCATGAACAAAACCAGGAACCTCAAGCTGAAGCAGCTACATGTAATGTAATACACCTGTGTGTTTCCCCAGTCTTTCCCAACGAGACACACGTCACAGGAGGAAAAACACGGGAATAAATACCTCCGGCTGGATTTTATATGGCATCCTGATGGCTTGTTGTAACACTGTCATGGCAGTAGATTTAATAATATCAATAATACAGTGTGTTTTCATTTAAATGAACTGATCAATGAACTGATATTTAGTTTTACATTTCTGGGAGGGTTTCCATGAAAGGCATGCACAATTGATAAGGGACAGGGCGGCTGTGTGGGGTCTGCTTGTTCTCATTATATCCGTGTAGGTTTTCTCCAGGGTTACTGTGAATTGGTGACTCTAAATTGTTTATAGGTGTGAATATTTCTCTCTATATGTCATGTGATGGACTGGTGACCTGTCCAGGGTGTACCCCGCCTCTCACCCAATGACAGCTGGGATAGGCTCCAACCCTTAAGCAATTAGGATAATGGATGGATGGATGGATGGATGGATGTGGAAGGTATATGAAAATGGTTTAGTCTCAAGTTTAAATGTACAAACATCTCATTCAAATTTTATACTATATAATACTAATCAAAATTATGTAAACAATTCAGTATTACTTTACCATAATTGTATCACTGAATAATTTGAGGGGCGAGTCATTCCTTTAACACTCATGGACCATCCATCACAATAAGAGTTTGGGAAAATGTGTAATGTTTTATAGTAATTCTTCTATTTGGTCAGAGAGATCAAATCTGTTTTTAACTACAGTAAATATAAGAAAAGATTTGACGGTGAACAGGCAAGATAAAAAGGAACCTCTCAAGATGTGAAGATGCCTTTAATGTCAATGTGTCCTTGTGCAAATGATGTGACCCACACATTACGGGACTGTAATGGTTTGTAGGTTGTTGCTATTTGATTAATATATATTCTGTACAAAAGCATTTCCAGGTTTCTGCTCTAATACAGTTTATCAACTATCCGTGTTCAACTGTGCTTAATCTTTTTTTTTTTCTTTTTTTTTTCTTTAAGCCTTTTTTTTATGTTGTTTTATGTATGTTTTATGTTGTATAACAGTTTCTTCTTCAGTTCACGAAGCATAGCAGCAGTAAAGGGTGGTGAACAGGAACTCTCTATCTGGTGGAAGGATGCTTTGGCTTCTCAGGTTTCAGGTTGAGTGAAACAGAAGGCAATTCGTGTTTTGTGACCTTGCTTTTTGCACAGTCCTACTGCTCCTACTGCTCTCTCTCTCTCTCTGGCAGACACATTTCCTTCATGTGTTATATCTCTCCTGGGACCTCTCTGTCTCCTCCACTTCAAACTGATGCAATTGCTTTATTTAATTCATCAGCATTAAGACTTTAAGGTATAATCCATGCAGTGAAATAGTGCGCTGATTGAAGTGAGCAGTCTGCCACCGCCACACAGGAAAGAGAAGCCGTGAGTGCGAGTGGCAACAGATTAAAAAGGATGATGTCACCCCCCCGAATCACCATAAACCACACGTGAAGTGCTCCTAAATACAGCTAAATAATCCTTGTTTCAAAGTGAAGCAGGCACAACTGCAGGTTCAGGTTTACCAATGAGCAGAAGGAAAATGTAATTTGACTGTTTAGCACCGGAGTCCGCTACACGAAGACGGATGAGGAGCTCATGGTATTGTTTCTGCCCATCCTTCCAGCTCTGTTCTGCCATGTCTAAATTCAGTGGCACAGGAGTCTCAATAATTTATGGTTCGACTGAGCTGCTGCCTTGAGCCTAGTGTGACAGACATGTTTTCTTGAAGACTCTATCAGAGCATGTGGAACAAATCTTGGCCTAATCACATTCGGCATGACAACAACAGAGGCAACGGTATCATCAATATCATAATAAACATAAAGATGATCCACTGGATCCTCACCATGTGGTCGATAGCAAGATTTTTTAAATCAAAGTTTTTATGAGGGACAGTTTCAACATACACACCTCACCGCTGAGTAACTGATAACAAAGAGCCAGTTTCACTAGTGGGTGATATTGTTACATATGACTGCAGGTAATATACAATTAAAGAGCTCGAATTAATAGTGCTGGTTATGCAAAATAATATTGGACACTATTTAACTTGGTTATAGTTATTGATGCATAAACATGTCAGTATCACTATATTTTTAAAATATTGCAGTTGGTTTTCATTATTTTAAATACTGACGGGTAGCTTTATTTATAACAATCATCACATCATAACAACCATATTACAACAAAAAAATGTTTTTGTTTGTAATAATAATAGTAACTAGTATTTAAAGCTGCCCACCACTGGGTATTCATGTCTAGTTCTGATTTTCAGCTGTCACTGTGATATCACATGCTGGATGCTGCCTGTGAGATCACCTCCCCCTGCTGGAATAAAATTAAATTGTTCTCTGGACAGTAAAACAAAGTATGGCAACCAGGCGTGATTGCAATAACACATGAAACAGTAATTATACAGGTTGATTAAACCCTGTTTAACTCATCAGTACAGACTCATAATGAGGACCTCCTGCAAACCTGCACTATATCTCCTTTCGGCAGTGACATCCTCCTCTGTCTTCTGTTGGTTTCAGGACGAAAAGACAAATACCAGTTTTCTGATTAATGGAGAAGTTTATTGTTGATTTCATTGACATAATACACCATCATCCTGGCATGTACCTTCCATTTCCACATAATCTGACAAAAGGAAAAAAACCTTTCAAATGACAGAAGAATTTGTTACAGGTTTTAAGTGACATCTTACAGACTGTTCACTGTTACATCACTAACACTGCACTGACCACTTGCACTGTGGTCACCTCAACATTTACCACACTTTACATCCATCACAGTCACAGGGGATGAGGCCTTGTCTGGGCAGTTTAGTGTGAGCAAAACAGGTCTGTCCAGAGTCCTGAATGTGGGATGGAAAATACATTTTGTCCTTGCTGAAGCATTTGTAAATGAAAGTGATCTTGCTTATATTGCTTGGATGACCATAACCCAGAAGGCAATACCCTTCACAGAATAATCACTATAATTGAGTTATGAAAGGGGTGGAAATCACTTAATACAGAAATATTACTACTTGTCCAATTCAATGTCACACTTTAGAAGCAGCTTGATCACTAACACTGCTTTCTACTTTGCTGGTTATCAGAGGACTCGCAGGACTCAAACTAAAACAGCAGACTACAATTGATACAAGTTCTGTATCATGATAAAATAATTTGTTACTATAATGGAGTAATTCAAAAGCATATATCACTAAAACACCATTAAAAATAAGTCACTAGTAATATATGTTTATTAGGCTGACATTTAGCAGCACCTTTAAGTGGTAACATTACAGTACTATGTGCACTGTATTACAATACTTTGATGTATTAAGGATGGACAAACAGGTACATTTGACTTTACTAGTCTTAAAGCCACTGTTACCCTGTCATACCATGCATAGTGCACAGGATCAATGACCCATTTTTTTTAACATAATACAGTGATTTTGCAATTATTCTTAAGGTATGATTTCCAACTACTTCAGTGTGACTAAACCAATGAACCTATTTCATGTTATTTAACTAATTCTGTGTGACTAATCGGACAACAAGTTTGTCACTAAAGGTGACCCCCTAATTTGAATTGGTTTAGCAAATTGATTTTGTAAACAGGAAAAGCACTTCTTGTTAAATAACAGCTGAAAATTAGTCTTGTATAAGAAGATAGAAAATCAAACACATTTGTCTAAACTTTTCCTTGTCTGTTTTATATGGAGCGTGGAGAGTGACACAACTGAATAAATCTAATAAGCATTTAAATAGTGATTTAAATTTGTCATTAATTCACACATTTTTTTCACTGTCTCTCTCTCTCTCTCTCTCTCTCTATATATATATATATATATATATATATATATATATATAATTTATTGAAATAAATCTGTCACCCTTGACCCATCAAACTCAGTGGGTAGGTCTATAACTGTTTTCTAGACAGATGATTGGTCTGGACTCAAGAACAGTTTCCAGGCACGGTGTCGGTGCTGCTTTTCTCCGGAGCATCGGAATGACTTGCTAATAGGTTGGTGGGAGACTTTCTTAACTTGATATTGAACCGGGAGTGACCAATACAGAATATGTGACCAGTAAACCAGAGGAATTTATTAAATTTCTTGGAGTTTTAAGCCTAGTTGTCTGAAAGCAGAAAGCGCGTGTGCGTAGCTTCTTTGATTTACTTGGTTTAGTGCAGCAAGTAAAGAGAATCACTGTCACTGTCAGACAGTGAAAAAAAAAATAAAAAATTCAATGATATGATATAGTTGGTTACTTAGAAAAAAAAGTTTTAAAGTATTTCACTGTGTGTAGCAACACAGGCCATGAAAAAAATAAATAGACAGTGAAAAAAATTTTTTTTTTAAATATCTAATAAATTATGTGTAAATTAATGACACATTTGAATAGCTATTTAAATCGCTACTTAAATGCTTATTACATTATTCTATTGTGTCGCTCTTCACGCTCCATAGTTTTATGCATTGTATGTGACAAAAATTTGTTCTAATTTAAACTATTTCACTATTTGTGTAAGAAGTCAAAATATTATTAAAGAATGTGAAACACTATAACCTGTATCTGTTATTACTTGTTGCAAATTTTCCATTAAGGGAAATATGATCTCATTAAAGCGTTAATTTTATGCTTAAAACTGCTCACTGGAGGGTGGCGGCATAACTGAAATACACAAGATAATGACAAAAAAGTTTTACTAGCTAGCTAATACATTCAGTGCAGAAAACACTTAAATGAACAGTTAAAAGATTTGAAGAAATACACTTATGTGGCGTCTTGAGCAGGGCTGAGTATTGATATTGATTTCATCTGTGTACCCAGTTCAGAAATAGGCTGGAGAAGTGCCTAGCTTAGCTTAGCCCATAGACAGGAAGTAAGGGAAATAGCTAGCTTACGTTTGTTACCAACATATAAAATAAAATCACGTAGTTGGGGCCACAGCCTCGCAACATTAACAAATGCCAAGCATATGGGTGTTGTTAACTCATTTGTTGCCAAAATGCACTGAAATTATAGTTTTTTAGCCACGTTTTTTACATGCTGTCTACATTAGCATCTATTTTCGGTCTTGTGCTGAGCTAGTGCACACATACTGTAACTATTTCTGTACTGAATGCACAAAGGTGAGGCCTGAATGTGAATAAGCTAACTAACCACTGTATTTTTCCAAATCCTTTAAAGGTGAGAAACACAGGAGCATCACTAGGATGTCAAATAGTTAATTTTAATGGCTTGAAACGTAGTGTAAAAAGCCTCGAGCACAGCTTGAGCCATAGCAGCTTCTGCCAGGAGTCACTGAGGCACTACTTCCTTCAACGAGGCCAAGGCTGAATGGATGCGGACATGGAGCCTGTTTTCAAAGTCATAGCCTGTAAAATCCTCCTAAAAGTATGAAATAATGAGGTGAACATGTGATTCACTGTATTTCTAAAAACAAATACAAAAATTATTATATTATATTATATTATATATTATATATAACTATTTTACCTTAGCTTGAAGTAGAAATGATCTTCCCTTTCCCACTGTCTGGATTGCAACACAAAATATAACATCATTTCACATACAAATTCCCCATGAGCTAATCCCAAATGCTAAGTGTGGCAAACTGACCTCTGGTTTTGCAAGCAGTATACATCCCAGCTCATAGACGGCATACGGTGGAACATATGAGTTGATCTGTCGTCCGTACTCATCTCTAGCAGCCAGCTGAAAGGACTGCATCAAAAAAAGGGATACAAAGAGCGAGCTGAGTAACATTACCAGTGTAGATCATCTGCAAATCATTCACAGCTCATGCAACACTGCTACCTGAATAGCATCTCTGATATTTCCATGACATTTGTGAATGGCACCGAGCAGGAGATGTTTCAGGCCTCTGCATGAAGCCTCGTCTACACTCTGTAACACT
This sequence comes from Microctenopoma steveboyesi, assembly GCA_032359275.1. Taxonomy (NCBI): domain Eukaryota; kingdom Metazoa; phylum Chordata; class Actinopteri; order Anabantiformes; family Anabantidae; genus Microctenopoma; species Microctenopoma steveboyesi. The sequence goes on along the minus strand of JAUMHF010000019.1, from coordinate 3,099,889 downwards.
GAGAAGAAATGATCACATAGCTTGACGGGGCTGCAGCTAATGTGGTTATGCTGGTATAAATCATGAAGGTTAGACTAACCCTGATTCATTATCTGTAGCTTGGATGAGGAGCAGTTTGGAAGCGCTTTCCATAGATACAGCACTTCAATTACACCAAGGACGCATAGCTCTCTGGTGGGCAAAATCTTTCTCAGTCGCTCCGCCTGCAAACGGGAATCAGACAGGATCAAAATGGCTTAGTGACACATTTGTGGCAACTTGGAGAGAAAGGGATAAAAGTTGCAGCCAACCCCACCCTTTTGACTGCAAACTGCTCTATCTGGTTGTTTTTTCTCTTGAACAACTTCTGAACGTCTTTGAAAACTCTGCTTGCTCCATCCAGGTCACCAGCAGCACCTTGGCACACTGCAAAATGACAAAAGTGATCATGTAGAACACAGACTACAAACTTCCCACAGTTGTAACTATTGTTAGTGTGTGTGAAGCTCACCTCCAGTCAAGTAGGCATAGTAGCACTGTGACCAACGCGACTCATTCTTCAGCCTTTCAAACGACCTGTACGCATCTTCGAAATTTAACTCTATCATGCTGCACCAACCTGATACAAAGACAAGCAGACCACACAAAATGAATCCCACGAAGGGCTGTGACTGTATAACACAACCAACATGGTGAGGAACACGTACCAATCTCATAGAGACACACATGCTGGATCTCTCTTTGGTCTGACGCAAGCTCTAGTGCATCATGGAAACAGGCCAAAGCACTGTTGATGTGGCACTGAGGACAGAGGAGAGAGCATACAAACCACCAGGTAACAGGAATAAGGTTGGACACACACTACATGCACGTGTTGAATGAGTTAGACCAGAATCACACGCTGGATCAGATGCTGGTGAGTAAATGAACCTTCTGTCATGCATATTATGTGCCTGAACAGAGACTAGGAAACTCGCTGATGGAGATTCTTTATGTGTGTGTATTAGACAACCAATGTATCTGTCCAGCATTACAAACACGAATACACAATTACAGTCCAATCTAATGAAGACTAACATCTTGATAAGGTTCTGCTTAGCTGCCAGCACTGTACATACCTCTAGCCTCTGAACACGCCCTTTAAAGAACATGAAGAGCGATGAATTGGGGTAAACCACCGACTTTCTCTGCAGAATAGCTTTGGCCTCCATCAGCCCCGCGTGTGTATCAGAGCCATCAAGAGCAAAGAAAGGTAGCACTACTGTGTGATACCACAAGAGGGCCAACCTGTGTAACACATTTGATTATAATCAGTATCAATGTTGGCAAAAAATTTAATTGTCAATGAATTGTCTTGTAAATGTTCAAATTTCCCGACAATGAGCTAAAAAATCTTAAAACAAAATGAAATCTAAATATGTTGCCGTCATTCTCTGAAATCGCCCCATCCAGGCATACTCACGTAGCTAGTGGCGCCTTCATGTCCTTGCTCTCGCTCGCATACATAAGAGAGGACAGGCCCTGGAGCCGGTCGCCAGGGAAGCCCAGCAGGTTGATAATCTTGAGTAGGTGCGGTGGTACCATGGAAATGCACAGATGGAAGAGGCCATAGCCAAAGCTGACAGAGCCCTTTAGCCGGTCCAGGGCCTCAGTTGTCACGCTGTTCTCCACTGGCGCGTTGTGGTTGGCGTTGTCTGCTGAGAGGGACTCCTGGCTGACGGAGGACCTCCGCTGACAGGCCTCCTGCAGCTGGCTGATGTCACTGTGGCACTTATTGTACATTTTCCATGCCTTACGAAGAATCCAGCCGCCTTTAATATATGCTGTTATTAAGAACAGTTTACGGAACTACAATGAGGGAGGTTGTTATAGAATGTAGTCATTGATTAATCTAAGTGGTGTACGGCTGCCACTAATGAACATATTCCTGATTAACCTACTCAACATGTTTTAGCCACACTAGACTGAAATATCTTGACAAATATTGTACCCTGAGCGAATTGTTATATTCTGTAATCTTTTCATCATCTTTCCTCTTTGGGTCATGGACAAATATTCGAAAAGCAATAAATATATGATATAAAATGATAAAAAAAAGGAAATTATAGATTAATGTCCTGCAGCTGATTGGTCAGCTAATTAAGGATCCAATATATTTAGCATTATGTTGATTATAATCCAGCATTAATACATTAAAAATTAATTACACATATTAATACACATAGCATTATCCACTTTTTTTATTGCTCATTAATATATATAGAGATGCCTCTAATTCAAAATACATCGTCTGATCTACACTATCTATTTGTAAATGTACTGCACATCAAGGTCATAAAGATTAGCTTTTAGGTGAATTTTTACTACCTGAGAGTTCTTGTTTGACAAAAGAGAGCACAGCAAGGTACACTTGACAGTCTGCGACAATAATTTGTCTCTGCAGGCGGTCAACAACAACAACACCAGACCTTTGGGAGTCCATCTAAAACAAAAAAAAAAACACACACATTTAGTAGGCAGCATATAAACACACCCTGCAAGATTTCTGCACGAAGTTGGCAGGCAAAGAGAAAATGGAGTTTCCTGACTTGACCCAGAGCAGCTAGACAAGCCCTTCATCCGTCACTCAGCTTTCACAGAAGTACTAATTAGATCTGTGTGTGGGTTTAGCACAGTCTTGGTGGTGTACTGCAGCCTGGCTGTGACACCAGGAGACATCACCAAGAATATTCGCACAGAACGTTTTGCACTCACGCTTTTCTTGATCTTGTTCCTGATTGTCTCTATCACTCCGGCACTGTCGCTCTCACACAGTTTCTCCGTGGTCCTCAGGTCATCGCAGGCCATTTGCATCTTTTCCTCCTCAAACGTCATCATGGCATTCTGCAGTGAAACGCAGCAGGATCTTCGATCAATGCATGTGACGGATTAGCAAACGTTGCATCATGTAACTAGAATTGTTTTGCAGAGTATATCTGTGCTGGAGCTGGCTCATAGTCTTGTAGTGTGTTGAAGGAGTGTTATGTAATACTCCTTAAAAGCAGGCAAACACAAAGGGCTCCTTCTGCGTTACAGTGAATGGAGGAGCACAGTGACATCTGTGCAGCGGTGTGTTTGAGGATGAAAGGACACGACGCAGCTGAAATAATCTGACAACCTTTTCTGTGATGCTGCTCCAACCCACTGAGCCACGGAGGAATTTATCACGAGTAAACGTCGGCACAATACTAAATAACAGAAATAGTGATGAATTTTTGGTTTTTCATTCATTGCATTTTATATAATATGAAACCATAATGATTAGATGTCAACACCCCCCTTCAGGGGCATGTAGCATCTAGGGACAGAGGATGACATCACTTCTGGCTTCATGGTGCACCGGTGTCGACATGAGGGGACAGAGGGAGTGTGTGTGTGTGTGTGTGTGTGAGGCCACTCTGTGAACCAGTGATGGATGCAGTGTTATAGTAATGTGCTTCTCTACCAGAGCAGTGCTGTTCTTGTGAGGAGGACGCATCCATTATGTTAATGGGTTGAAAAGGAAGGGTGAGGATGTCCGTGGTGACATGATGCATCCAGCTGTACAGACAGGAATTGATCAGGTCCTAATATCGTGTGCTATCCTCAGGAGGAAAGATAAACTCTGTTGCTATAGCAATCATGTTAACAACTGTTTTGCTTCTTCTTAACCATAACATGATGCTTCTTCTGACATTGTATGTGTTTATTTTATCACTAGCTGAGGGGAACTCACCAGGAAACTGACAAAACTGGCACCGAAGCTCATCAGAGGGCTATGGGTCCTACAGCCAGAGAGAGAGAGAGAGAGAGACACTGAAACAAAAACAAACACGCTGGCACATGTGCCGGAGCAGGTGCAACTGGAGTACCCCTGTTCAGCTGTCATGACTGAAGTCAAGGTGATGATCTGATTGATTTAGTTTTTAAAGGCACCTGTCCCAAACAGGCTTATATAAAGACACGTAAACTGTCACCGTGGGTAACCTCCATCTATAACAACAGGGTTCACAGACACACATAACATGCTCCAACAGGTGACTGACGTATTTGAAAACAACCAAAACATCATGTATCTAATGTGTGTGCAGATATGAGTCCGTTTCATTATTATACTGAGGTTATGATTTAAAGCCAGCATGGAGCACTGTGTCGTGGTCTTACCTGTATCTCCTGAAGAGCTCGTCGCTTTCTCTGAATCCGTTGTTGAGCAGCATGTTTATACCCTGCAGAGCCATCTCAGCATCATCTATGTGCTCTGCCTTCTCCTCCACCTGCTGCTGCTGCTGCTGCTGGGACTGCTCGGGACCCGCCATTGTTTATACTACAGCTCTGAGGCTGCTGGAATAAACCAGTGCGACGAAGAACTAAATATGATCCGGATTCTGGACCGAACCAAACCCGCATTGGTTTATTTCCACTGATGGAGGAAAACGTGTGAATAGAAACGCGCCTCAGGCTAATTAAAGAATATAATAATAATAAATACAACTGTGCACCATCTGCAGGCACCAGACGTCTGCGCTCCTCTGGGTTAGGCCGACGATGCCCAGACGGACTCGCTTACACTGCGCTCCAGTGATTAACAATTAGCATCGCATTTGGTTGCGTCTCTACAAGCGAACACACCGTTGTTCCTCAGCAAATAAACCATCCGTTAGTTTCCACCCTGCTGCTCTCAGCATCCCGTGTATTACATAACGAGGATCCGGGCTGCTGTGCTGCCAGCCCCACGTAGCGCACTCGCCGAGCGGCGTGGCGTCATTACGCACAGCGCGCCGCCGTCAGGGTGGAGGGGAGAAGCCCGGCTCCCTGTCTGTCTCCATCCTGCAGCCTCCGTCCGCACCCGCAGGCCCACCACCTGTCAGCCAATGGACGCACAGACTGAGCAGGCCGCATTAGCGCTGCTGACAGACACGCCCTGGTTTTATGAGTTTTAAATATGGAATCAAATCTGTCTGCAGACACACATCTGTGTAATGCACTAAAACACGATGATTGGATCAAAATCTGATCTCAACATTAAATAAATGACTATCTCCTCTTAAAAATAATACCCTTAAATGAACATGTTAAAGGGTCTTATATCAACAGTCAGGTGTCTGTGAGAACATTAAATAAAATTCATATATTTTCTCTATGTAAGGAGAAAATATACCTTCTTGTTTTGCTTTCACTGAAAGAGATAGATGCAAAATACTAGATGTTGCAAACATCACCTCATATAAATTGTTCATGGTGGCTCAGGTGAGTTTTCGTACCAACACTAGGACCTATCATCAAATCATGCTGTACATGATTTCATCTGAAATTCAGCATGTCACATAGCAAAGTCAACCAGTGGCCTATTTTTTGAACTGTTTGGCAGGGGGTGGTGCCTCAGCACTAGTCCACTGAACTGCCAACATCCTATTTGAACTGGAGCAATGTTCGGAGAGTTTATTATACTCATTAACACTTAATAAAAACAGACATGGAGCTCGGAAAAACAGTTAGTGCTGTGAGGAGTAAGAGAGTGCTGATTGGCAACGAAGTTTGTCCTGCTGTCATCCTAATAAAGGATGGGAAAATCCATCAAATACTCTCGGACAGCAACTTCTCTGAGGATGTTGGCTGTGAGGTAAGCTGACTCTGAACGCCGTTCACTCGCCTGCTGGAATCAAAATGAACCAATGAATGGAGCATATCGTGAGCAGGGTCATGAAGGCAAGTGCATTGATTTGATTTGTTTCACGCTCAAATGTTTGGTTGATCATGTGGTGCAAACTGCTGTAGGTGCTAGACGTGGGCCACAGTGTGGTGATGCCAGGCATTGTCGACTGCCACGTTCATGTGAACGAACCAGGCCGCACCACCTGGGAGGGTTTCTGGACCGCCACCAGGGCTGCAGCAGCTGGAGGGGTGACCACCATTGTTGACATGCCGCTGTAAGTTGGAGACTTTCTTATCTCAAAATCAATCAGTACCCGCTGTGTGACTCAACCGCGGGTCACTGGTGGAGGGTAAATGTTGCAGAGTAAACATTGTGAAAGAAATGACTTTAATTTATCTTCAGGCAAACATCAAACGCAATGTATTAGCTGTGAGGTCTTTACATGGCAGAAAAGTCAGGATGAAATAAGAATGTGTCTACATTATCTCTTCTTGTCAACTCAAGATCTTAATGTTTGTCACTACAAAGCTGAGATGATGCTGCCCCGTCTTAAAGCTCACAAATCAGAAACATTTCTTTAGCTACAGGCCAAATGACAACATGTAAAGATAAATAAAATCAATCAAAGTGACATATATTTAATGTTATATGTACTATAATTTGTTCTAGGCGTATATTTTGATGCATGAAATATAAAATGCATGAAAACAATTCCTGTCTGTCAAAAGCAACAGCACTTAAAGCTGCACTAAAAACTAAAGATTATTTTGGCAAAGTGACAAAACATTTTTCAGAACATTTAATTTTAAGCGCCAGCAGTGAATTTTTTTTTCCTTTTTGGTTCCTACAGAAATAGCATCCCTCCAACCACCACACTTAGTCATTTTTATGAGAAGCAGCAGGAGGCAACGGGAAAGTGTTTTGTGGACACAGCCTTCTGGGGAGGCGTGATTCCTGGCAATCAGGTACGAAGTGAAAATATTTCCAGGCAGACTGTACTGAAGTAGGACAGAAGCAAACACAAACAACACTTTCTCTGTCTCCTGTCAGCGAGAGCTCCGGCCCATGATCCAGGCTGGAGTGGCTGGATTCAAGTGTTTCCTGGTCCATAGTGGGGTGGACGAGTTTCCCCACGTGACCGACGCTGATCTCCATACAGCTATGAAGCAGCTGCAAGGCACAGGAAGTGTCCTGCTGGTAACCTGCAGCATCCATATCATCAAACACACTTTGTGACCAATATATCTAGTAGCAAGAAAGTAAAGGTCAATAGTGTAACTTTTCTTTTCTAGTTTCATGCAGAGTTAGATGTTCAGCAGGCGACAGAGGAGACGGGCGGTAATGAAATCTTCTGTTGCATTGTTGCTATAATTGAATATAAAAGATTGTGTTACTTCACACAGTTGGTAGTTAAAACCATAGAGTTACAAATTCACTGTGCTGTTCCAAATCCCTTTCCATGTCAGACCCATGTCAGTACTCCACTTTCCTGCAGTCCAGGCCAGACGTCATGGAGGTAGAAGCTGTCCGCATGGTCACAGAGCTCTGTCTGCGGCACCAGTAAGGACACCAGCGTGGGAACACATTACTGTAACAACATGCTGGAATGTTAGTCTCACCGTCTGCTCGCTCGTTCTGTTTCAGGGTGCGATGCCACATAGTTCACTTGTCCTCCTCTAAGTCACTGAAACTAATCCAGAAGGCGCGGCAGGATGGAGCCCTGTTGACGGTGGAGACTACCCATCACTACCTAAGCCTGTGTGCAGAGCACATATCTGCAGGGGCCACACAATTCAAGTGCTGCCCCCCCATCAGAACATCTAACAACCAGGTATTGAAACAGATAAAACTCAGACTATTTTGACTGGGACCAACATAGAGCGGAGCCGCTTTGACTATTAGTAGACAAATAATTGTGCCCCCGACATCCCAGGAGCAGCTGTGGGCAGCACTGAAAGCTGGACAGATTGACATGGTGGTGTCTGATCATTCACCCTGCACCCCTGATCTGAAGAAGCTGGACAGTGGAGACTTCACTCAGGCCTGGGGAGGAATTTCTTCACTACAGTTCGGTAACTATTTACTAATGACAAACATATACTGAACACTAGAATGATGTGAATGAATAATTCCATGTGTTGCAACAACAAAATTCTAATTAAAACAGCAGAATTCAAGCTGCCTTTAAAACTCCCAGAATGCATTGTGGTCACTTATTAACAATGCTTATGTCATGACCTAGGTGAGTGTGAGCACACATAGTTCACTCACTGTTCTTATGGAGGTCAGAGGAAACTTTCTTTACACGCTGACTACATTTTACATGGACAGTGCAACAGGGGAGGATCGACGAGGGCGAGCAGGGCAGCTGACCACCCTGCTGCAGGGTGGGGGGGCACTTAAAGGGTTAGGAAATAAAAAGAAAATTTTGATTGTAATTTGGACAATATAATATATATAAAGAATATGCTACATGTCGGTATTCTGTTATTCTGACATAGCAGCAGCTAAGAACGTTAACATGCAAACTGGCAACTAAACCGATTCTTACTGGTCAATAAAAACACTATACTACAGTATGTATTGTGGTGTTTACAACCATAGAAGTCAGTGCGTGTTCATTAGTTTATCCTACTCACATGTACATTATGCTTCGACGACAGAGTTTGAAGGGACACTATTATGTTCGATGTTTCAGGACTGTGTCAGAGGTTATTGGTCCACGTTCACTGATTAAATTCACTGAATGATTCTTTGAACTGAGGAGTGATTAGAGACACACCAGTCAGTGGATGATACCAGGAGTCAGAGTTCTCTGGGGGGTAAACAAGAGCAGAGCTGAGAACAATCATTTACTGTTTTGACACAGACCGAGAGAGAGAGGTGGTCAAAGTCTGACAGTGAAACACAATGTTTCAGTACTCCCCCTCACGGAATCTAGACACCGTGCTGCAGATAAAATCCCACAAAGCTGTTCCACCCTCCGTGTGCTTGTTGATCATTTCTTTTACCATTTGCAGGTTTGCCTCTGTTCTGGACTGCAGCCAGTAAGCGAGGCTTTCAGTTGGCTGACGTGGTGCGGCTCCTAAGCCGGCAAACGGCCCAGCTGTGTAGTCTAGACGACCAGAAGGGCACCCTCGCCCCCGGCTATGATGCTGACCTGGTCATATGGGACCCTGAGAGAAGATTTCAGGTTAGTATAGGACGTTTAGACCACTATTAATCATCGAACGTGCAACCTGCCTTGTTTCATCCCACGTTTCATTTCACAGATTGAAGAGGGAAGCATACATCATAAAAATAAGGTAAGATAAGTCCACAGAAGTCATTTAGTGAACAAATAGTTTGATAGACTGAGCAAAAATGTTTGACTTTATGAATGTGTTTGTGCAGGTAACACCTTACCTCGGCATCACAGTGCAGGGAGTGGTGTATGCCACCATCCTCAGGGGACAGCTGGTTTACAGAGAAGGATCATTCTGCCCTCAGCCTCTGGGGAAGCATCTCCTCATCTCTCAGATGTCCGACCTGTGAAGCATAATAAAAAAAATGTATTAAAAACCCTTGTCTGATGTCTGATTCTGTTAGGAATGCACTACATTGTTTTTATCTTAATTATTATCACACTTCATAGATTCATGATATATGATCATATGAACCGCCATTAGTTTCGGGTTATATGATATGATCGTATGATCATATATTTTTGTTTTTGTGTTTTTTTATTATTATGTTTAGTAGAGTACATCTAGGATATATAGACAATATTTACACAATATATTTTTAATTAACAAAAAACAGCTTCTTTAGGCTAAAGTTACAAATACTGAGTGTGATCTCCGTATAGAAATCTAGAGAGATCAAGGACAAAAACAGGAGACTGTCAAAATCTGATCCTCTCAGAGTTTCTTCTTTGACACACTGGAAGAAGTCCAGCAAGGATCAAACTCAGCATCTAGTACTGTGTGTATCTCAGCCTGGGAAGGAGTGTGCCATCCATGTTGATCAAAGTACAGTGCAACAAGTGCAATGAACTACAGCAACAACTACTAAAACAATTCTCTGAATAGATCACTGTTTAACGAGAAGGAAGCACAACAATTGCTTTTAATAAACAAAACCATATTACAGTTCACTTTTTCACTCACTGTGTACTGTATATATCTACATACGCTCGGGAGACATTAAAGTGAAACTGATTAAAAGTAAAACCATAACACAGTTAAGAGATTTCAAATGTTGTAACATTTATACTGCGCTGAAGATCTGTTGAGGCTCTATTAGTGCAGACATGCAGCAGTGTGACTCAGTGGTCAATAATTAACATCTGGGGGCATGTTAGCTGACGTCCTTATCTTTAAAAATGGGGAAAGCTTCAGGCTACCTGAGCTCATTGTTACACAGAAAGAGGTGACACAAGAAGAAAGCGTGGTGACCTCACTGGTCAGAAAGAGTGGGTGTGCTCAGCTGGGACTTTACCTCACCTGCTTCCACACCTCTTTGAGGTTTCACTGCGCTCGTCACTCTGCTGCAGGCATGTCGTCCATTTCTGTACAGCCACCAGAATGTCTGCGGAAACCTCTGAAGGTTCCTCATCGCCACATGTTTGGACCAGGGCCTTCCAACGTGCCGCGTCGCCTGTTGGAGGCCGGGGCCCGTCCTGTTATTGGACACATGCATCCAGAGATATTTCAGGTAAACAACAATTATGTCTATGTAGGAGAACAGTGTAAATATAGAATCTGTGTATAGGAGCATATTTTAACTCATGATAACACTTATTCTTTATATCATTAATTGTATGGTCATTGTGTGAGTTCTGTTAGGTCTATAAAATAATGAAATCATAGTTGGTATGTTTAAATGCATTATTTTTATTATCATTTGCTCATTTTACATTCTAGATAATGAATGACATCAAAAGTGGAATCCAGTACATTTTCCAGACCCAGAACAACATGACTCTGGCTGTGAGTGGCACTGGACACGCCGCCATGGAGTGTGCCATCTTCAACGCAGTGGAGCAGGGGGACAGTGTGCTGATGGCGGTGAACGGCATATGGGGAGAGCGAGCAGCAGAAATGGCTGAGAGGATAGGTGGGGTTGGAGGTGTTCTACGTTATTCTTTGTGAAAACCCAATTGAACTAACAAATCACCAATGATGTGATGTGTGCAAATCTAACAGGTGCAAAAGTAAATACCATCGCGACGCCTCCTGGTGGCTACTTCACTGATGCAGAGATTGAGCAGGTACTGTGTGCGTGAACTATCAGTTACTAACTTCTGTCACAACCAGTCTGAGTGATCGACCTCTTATCTCACCATAGGCCTTGTGGAAGTACAGGCCCGTCCTGTTCTTCCTCGCACATGGGGAATCTTCCACAGGAGTTTTGCATCCTTTAGAAGGCATTGGACATCAGTGCCATAAGTAAGACGCTTTCCTAATCACATCTGTAGACAAAGATGAGCAGATGGTAGCTGAGTTCTGATTTGTGCCTACAGGTATAACTGCCTTTTTGTCGTTGACTCTGTGGCTTCACTGGGAGGAGCCCCTGTATACATGGACAAGCAAGGTTTAGTGTCTGGTGCAGCTGATAAAAACGGGACCTTCCTGTACTGTGTTGCATGATCTGATTGAGTGCTGTGTATTTACAGGGATAGACATCCTGTACACAGGCTCTCAGAAGGTTCTGAATGCTCCTCCAGGTACGGCTCCCATCTCCTTCAGTGACAGAGCATGGTGAGGAAGAGCCTGTTAGCTGAATACTCTGCAGGCACTAGTTTGTGATATACATACTAGAGGTCTATTTCACTTTGTCCACAGCCAGAAAATATTCAACAGAAGATCGAAGCCTGTGTCTTTCTTTTTGGATTTGAGCTGGCTTGCAAATTACTGGGGTTGTGATGGAAAGCCATCCAGAATGTAAGACAGAATCTGCTCAAATTTCAAATAGTTTGGACCCATACCTGCCACACTGCTGTATATTCATCTCTGTGTGTCTGTAGATATCACCACACTGGACCAGTCACTGCGTTTTACTCTCTGAGAGAGAGTCTGGCTGTCCTCGCTGAAGAGGTGGGATGTGTTAGAATGTAATATTTGCATTTTGCATCCGTCTGGAGCTATAACAGTTCTGTCAGTGAGCAAGCAGCATACTGTGAAAGACATATCACAGTCAGAACATGACAGGCTACAGTTTTATGGTGAACATCATGTTCTTTTGCTAGACATTACTGGACATATATATATCAAACTTTATTTTATGGCCTTATACTGTAAAGCTTATCCACACACCGTTTCAGCTGCACTTTGTTTTTAGTGATAATTAGTAAAAGCTAACAGGCTAACGTGCTGCTAAATACTACTACTACTACTATGTATATTTTTTATTTCACCTATGTTACTAAGGGTCTGGAGAATTCATGGACAAGACATCAAAAGGTGGCTGAGTATTTCCATAACGGCCTAGAGAGCATGGGACTAACACTTTTTGTGAAAGAAAAAGTGAGTTTCTACTTTACAAACAGCCATGTTTTAATATGTGTAATAAGAAAATCCTAAAATGACAGGTTAGGGAAAAGCATTCACTCAAATGTTTGTTTCCACAGAAAGCAAGGCTGCCCACTGTTACCACTATTGTTGCTCCTCATGGGTATAACTGGAAAGAGATCACAACCTACATCATGAAAACACAGAATTTAGAGATTTCTGGAGGGCTTGGACCATCTGTTGGCTTGGTAAATTATGAGATTATACACTCACACATATTTATCACTTGCGTTCATCCAATTGCTTGAGTCCTGTACAAATCATCTTTTCAGGTGCTACGTGTAGGACTGATGGGATGTAACAGCAGCAAGGACAATGCTGACATGGTGCTGGCAGCACTGCAAGATGCTCTGAAACACTGTCATAAAAGCAAAGTGTAAAGTGCTGCTGCTGTGGCCCATGTGTAAAAAAAGTTTAATCTCAGGAATGTCTCCTGCATCAGTCAGTATTTAAAAGGGTCAAGTGGGTTTGTGCTTATGATGTTGTTCACTCAGCAAACAGCAGTTCAGTCTGTGAACAGAGCCTCTACTCGTTATTTTCTACTTTACATGTTCAGTCTTACATAAACATGCAGTTACTAGACAGAAAGGTAAGCTTGGTGGTTTAATATAGGTTTGTTACTGATAATTATTCATTTTATTCAAAAAATCCCATCAGCAGCAGCCTGTCCTAAAAATTAAAGAAACTGAACTGACCCCATCACAAGAAGTCAGGTACATTTTATTTAATTAGACATTTTGTAGAGTGCCAGATCACATTTTATTTCAGGTTCTTTTATCATAGATCAGGTCTGTGAGTGCGCTACACCGCACTCAGGACCTCTGTATAACGTAAAATATCTGCTACAGATAGATAGATGAAGTGAAGTCATGTTTCATGCTATATTACTTACTTATCTGAAACCCTGGGTAAATGCAGTAGTATAGTATGGTAAAACGGGGTGAAAACAAAAATGCATAACTCACCGTTATATGTTATATGTTAATTTCTCTTATTTTGTAAGGACGTTTTCCTACCGTCACTTTACTTTGGGGTGAAATGCGATCTCACTTCCTGTTCCGGTGTTGTAAAGCGCCAACTGCTAAAAATGCATTTCTTCTATGCATCAGTTAATAAAAAGAAAAAGGAAAAGGGAAGCAGCAAACTAAGTGTGAATTATTAAACGAACATGGCCGAAGAAGAAGAAAACTTTTCGAGCTCAACAATATTTGATTCCATATTATGTAGCAGCGGTAGAGGTGGTAGCTTGAGCGTGACCGACAATCTTGGTGTGTTGTGATTGGCTGACCGTCTTTTGGCCTGTGATTGGTTGGTTTTGCTGTGACAGGAGTTGAGCGCGCGCACAGGTATAGTTGAAGGAAGAGAGACACTAAGCGAGCAGAGAGAGAAAGACTGAGCGAGAGCTCCGGGCTTGTTGAGCGTAAAGGAAAGACATTTGCGAGAGGACAAGTTAATCAAATGCGTGTTTTTATGGATGATAGCAGACACTTTGAGAGCACAATAAATTTTTGCTTGCTTCGTTTAGATTTTCTGTGCTCAAAATATCGTTCTGTTCGTACGAATATTGGCACAATAGCCTAGGCCACAGCCTGCTGTCGTCTCTTACTCAAGCCAGGCGCAGAATCGCGAACAAAGCCATGGTTGTTTTAACGTTACGCTCTTTCCCTCCGCGCGGTAGATTTTTCTTTTTATAATGGAAGTAACGACTTATTTTAGAAAATGTAAGAAGTAAAAAGTACAGATATTTCATGTAACATGTATGGAGCAATAGTCAAAAGTCTTAAGAAAAAAAAAACTCAAGTAAAGTACCGATACCAGAAAAAAACGACCTAAATACAGTAACAGTATATGCCACCCCTGACCTTAACCAACTTCTGTATCTGTTCCAGTCTGTAGGTAACACTAAACTACGATTCAGATTCTATATTGTTAAAATTATTTTTTTCTTAGTGGAGTACTTTTTATTTTGTAGTTCTAGTAAGATTTTGTGCACTTATTTAAAGTAAAAGGCTAAAATTAAAGGCTGCATCTGAAGTGTTTTTCTATACAAATACTTGCACATTTACTTGAGTTTGTGTACTTTTTACACCTCTTGAAAGTGATTTTAGAAATGTGCTTACAGATGACTTCGCTTAACAGATTACGTATAAGTTAAAATGGCAATTTAGACATTGAAAGTGCACTCTGGTAGGATACATTACATAACTGTTGTCCGGAACAGCCACATATTTGTCGACCTTCCATGATGTTGGGGGAGGGGGCACATACTTACTGACGCCATTCGGGTTTCTGAACATTCTTCTTAGTCTTCTTCTTGTTTAAGGGCGGCTGGTAACTAGCAAAAGAAGCATTACCGCCCCCTACTGTCCAGGAATGTGGATCAGAGTTACAGTCTTAAATTATTTTATTTGTCACATACACTTACAGTCTTAAATTATTTTATTTGTCACATACACTGTCAAACGATATGCAGTGAAATGCTTAAACCACCGCCCGTGACCTTTAAAATGTAAAAACAGTTAACAAGGAAAATAAATTAAAAAGAAGTCCTGTGCGTTATAAGAAACATGATCCCACACAGCCAAATTGGGGTTCTCGGGATTGTTTTATGCGTAAAATCATGTATGCTTCCTTACTTTAGTTCTTCCTTGATGCACTCCCTTTTCCGCCTATATCGCTGACTGTGCATTATAATATAGGTCAATTAATTATTCTTCGTGGCTGTGGTCACAAAAGCCCTTCTGTACATTCTACAAACTAAGAGCCCTGATACGAACCAACTCGTCAAGACCGAGAATATGTTAGGAATTTAAGTGCCAGACAACTGTCACAAGCATTATAGCAATATACGAGACTTATGTAATTATCATTCCCGCTTTTTTTCCTTAAATTAGCGTCAACAGGAAGTGCGCGTGTAACAGGGCGCGTACATTTCGCGCGTAAATGTACGACTCCTCCTGAGCGTGAAGTTGAAGTCGGCTGGTCTTTCTCTAGCTTCTGAATCCCACGACAGCACCGAGACCCAGCAGCTATGGCCTGTAAGCGAGGAGCGCTCATCGTGCTGGAAGGAGTCGACAGAGCAGGGAAAACGACTCAGTGCAAGAAACTAGTCCAGGCGCTGCTGCAGAGTGGCCGAGACGCGGAGATGATGAGCTTCCCTGGTGAGACTTCTCTTGTTTCTTGGTCGATTTATAGAACCTAGTGTTAGTTTACGTGGCAGACTTAACCCCAAAACTACTTACAACGAGAAGACACCAGCTGTCACTTAATTTTGACTTACTACTAACTAAGAACCATGACAAGGCCTAACCCGTCGAGACAAAGACATGCTAGAAATCGTTACTGTTACCCTTAGCAGTGTCGTACTTTCGGCGTCTTTCACTAGTGTGTAACTAAAATAAATTGTCGGTGTGGCTTCTTGGTGCAGACAGGAAAACAACCATCGGGAAGCTGATCAACGATTATCTGGAGAAGAAAAGCGAGCTGGAGGACCACACAGTACATCTGCTGTTCTCTGCCAACCGCTGGGAGCTGGTGTAAGATCCTCACTTTATTTCCAACGATGTACCGTTTCCTCACCATAATGACCGAAACACTGTTGGCAGAACATTAAATGTCACCTAAAGTACAAAAAATGGCTCCGATGACCCCGCCACGCTGTTATCCGTGTATTAGAGACGGGACGTCTGACACGGGACCTGCTGCTTCCGTGTGCCGAAGGAGACTGACTCACTGAAGCCAGTGCAAAGCGCTGTAATGTGTGACGTGCGCTCGTACGCGGCTGCGTCACACGCCGGAAGTGAGGTGACTGTTCGAGTCTTGGGTTTTAATGGAGGGGGGCTGCCCAAGGACCGCAAAGCTTTCTAGAATGTGGACCCTGATCCAGCAGGAGGCAGCAGTGCACTGAAATGAATGCGCGCTGAAGAAAATGTAAGGGTGTATTCTCACCTAAAGCTAGTTTGAAGCGCAAAAGTTGCATTATGTTAAATTATGATTTGCGTTTAGCTAGCCAGCTAACGTTAGCATGGCGATGGATACAGTGCTACGTATGACAAACGAGAAGAGGGATATCAGCGAAACGCATTCGTATGAATACCCTCCGACGAATAATGAGAAAAACCTCTTGTCTCTCTGAAATGCTACGGGGAAAAAAAACGTAGTAAGAAACGACGGACAGACAAGTAAAGTACAGGACAACATTGTCCAGACCATAACGGATTAATGAGAGATCTGACCAAAGATGGCGAAAGCATGGTAAAACACCGACAGTAATAATACTATCAGCGAGGCAAAACGCCAAGATCAGTCATCACGATTTTTATATCGAGGTCGGCGAGATACTGCGCGTGGAAACATGCTAAAGACGATGTCAACCCGAAAAGAACTGGCTTTTTCTTCAAAGAATACCTGACTCCCGGAGACGAGGCGGAACCGGAGGTTGAGAAAGCGAAGAAGCTGACTTCATTGGAGTGAGAGTGATTGTTGACTGTAAACAACTTAAAATGGGATGCCGTAGAAAACTCTCGTTTACATTAATCTAAACTTAGATTGGAGTCTTTGGCGCCGTTTCGTTCGTTGTCTTACAACGCAACATGCTCAGTGTCTCCCCAAATCAAATCTCCCGCCCTATAGTCTGTGACAGGTCTTTAATGATGGAGAACGTACATGGAAGAAAATCGTCTTGTGTATTGGAACACTTTGACCTTGTGTGCACCACAAAGGTAGGTGTTTAATAGGTACATACAGAACATTGTAGCAGTGCTGTACGTGAATAGCCGATTGTGTGTTTTGGATCTACACGTGTGGACAAATTATCATCATTGTTGCGCTGGGTTTTGTTATTTCAGAATTTTGAAAGCAGCCATGTAATCTTTGAGTCGGTAGCTTACCACAATGGAAAAATCCAACTGTGAATTGATCTGCAGCTGACTATAGGCCCAGCAAACTTAGGCCACAAACCCATCTGACCAACATTTGATAAAAACTGCAGTGCACAGCTGTTTACAAAGCTTAATGGTCTCACACTTTGATATCACAGTGACATCTGGTGGCTTGCAAAACCTACAACAGTTCCTCAAACCCGGCAACAAAGTTCTATAGCACCTCGCTGATTTTCATTATAAATAGTAATATCAAATATTAACAGGCCTTATTGTCACAGAGGTGTTTATGTTACAGTTCATTAATTGTAATGTGATGGGAGAACCGTATGTATTAAATTAAGTTATTGCATTATCACCCAGTATTGGGTGGAAATTATCTCAGGCTAATGATTGTGTGCCTATTACATATGTAAGCAGCAAAAGTCAGTTAAGTGTTTTTGAAAAGGTAGTGATGTTTAAAACCTGGGATGTCATCAGTCACATAATACTCATTTTGTACAAATGGACACAATGTGCTGGCGAGGCGTCCTTCACACTGCACGACTAAAACAAGCTTTATGTATATACTGTACATGTATAGTCTTTAATGACTGTTTGTTAAAGACATGAAAAGCTTAAATGTTTGTCAGTTTAGAAATGATGTCTGACATTTGTGAGTCTGAAGACCAGATCACATTTCCTGAAAAGTTGCTTTTTCATACGACTTATTTTTCTGACAGGCCATTAATGAAGAAGAAGCTGGAGCAAGGTATAACCCTGGTTGTTGATAGGTACGCCTACTCAGGAGCTGCCTTCACTAGCGCCAAGCCGGTGAGTTTTCTCCCATGCTTTCTAATGCTGCACCCCTCGGACATGTTTCGATAGAAGTAACCAGTAACTTTGATGATATCCTCAGGGATTCAATCTGGAGTGGTGCAAGAAATCCGACGTGGGTCTACCAAAACCAGACCTTGTCATGTTCTTGCAGCTCAGTACTGCTGATGCTGCTCTCAGAGGTCAGTTTGGAGAAGAGAGATATGAGACGTGTGTTTTCCAAAGAGCGGTTCAACAGAGATTTGAAGAGCTGATGAGGGATACTTCGGACAACTGGCAGGTATGAGTTGGGTCTGGGTTGTGAATTTATTTCCATCTGACATAAGAAATAGATTATATTACAAGTATCATGATCTGAATTGTCTCTTCTAGGTAATTGATGCTTCTCAGAGTGTTGAGGAGGTGCACAACGACATTGTAAACCACAGTTTCACGGCGATCAACAAAGCTCAGTGCACACGGCTTACAGAGTTGTGGCGTTAAGTTGGACCCTCTGCGTTTTAACAAACACTCAAGTTAAGTTCTGTATAGAAAGGGACACATTTTTTTCATAGAATAGATTGTATAGATGCAAATGGATATAATTTTCAAATAACCATCTCATTTTATTTTAGTTTGATTCTTCTTACATGTGTATTCTTTTATTTGTAAATATTGTGTTGATTAAATAAATCTTCAAATGAGCTAGTGTATAGGTTCACACTTGGCAAGAAAACAGCTTTTCTGCAGATTTAACTAAATTTGGTTTCGTTACAGACTTCAGGTATTAGTGACAAACTGCTTAAGCCATGGGCATCACAAACCATTGTGTTCTATACAACATAAAACTGTTATGGCAATTTTACTTATGGAGTCAGGGAAAGGCACCATATCACTTCAGAATAAACATTTAAAGTGTTAAGACTCAAATGGATGTTTGTGAAGATGTGCATACAGAATTTATCCTGAGCTCCTGCTACGGCTTCCACCAGGCAGTCTCAATGTTGGATACAGAGAGCAATCGGGGGCTGTTAAGAAGAACGCTGTGTGACACACACTGACTAGGCCATCGGAGCTGGACCAGGTGAAGAGGTCCCCAAATAACGTTCATCCCCTCGGGCTTCCCTTCTGATACAGAGAAGAAACAGAATCTCTTGCCTACTGTCAACAACAGTAAATCATTGTTCATGTGTCCCTCACAGGGAAAGGATTTCAAACTCTTCGTCCTCTGAATCAAAAAACCGCTCCAACCGATCTGAGTCTGAGAAATCTGCAATGTGAATGTCAACACATTAAAAAAGGGGGGGGGTTAATTTAAACGCATTACTGCATTTCTAAAATGTATCCTGAAGACAATGTGCAGTTTATTTACCAGGTGTAAGGTTAAGGGCATCAACGCTGACCATGTGAGAGGGCTGACTATCTACAAGTTCAAACATGGGCAGTCCCCCTCTGTTGCAGGACAGCTAGAAGAGAGAGAGCGTCATTATACAACTGTTATAGAGGAAGCAAAAGGAAGAAACAAAAGAGCAGTGTTCATATAGACATACCCTTCTGATGCGCATACACCAGTCATCGAACTCGTCTTCCGTTCTACAGAAAAAACCCTGGCAGACATGAGCAAAGAAAAACAATCAGCCATGGAGCATCATACAAAGTCTTCAGCTTGATCACGTTCATGACGAACAGTATTATTTAAGTTCTCAGCCATTCCTACCGCTGCAATGGAGGGATCCAGTTCACAGATGTGCATGCGACAGGGTGGGTGCTGACAATGGTACGTCTCATCAAAGACCTGGCCGTCTTCACTCGGCTCCACTGCAAGCTGTGTGGTGTGTGGGTCTAAATAGATGAGTTCTTCTCCTGAAAAGACGAAGAGCATTACTAAACAGATTGGACGAATGTGAACATGAATGAGTTTGCTTGCAATGCAGAGCTGTATTTTAACACAGAGACTAGACATACCGACAAAACCAATGAAGTAATGGGCACTGTTGGGTTTTCCACCAATAACACCAAGGGACTGAGGCAGCATGAAGCATTGCTGTGAAAAGAGACGAGTGGCCACCTGATGAATTTGTCACTACTTTTACTCTACACTGACTGTTTTTAATGCTACCCCTGCTGTATCATGCTAACCAGGTAGCACATAGTGGGTTTTTTGCTGTTTACAGCTGTTTGTTTTGGATAAAAATACAGCAAGAATGGTGCAACCGAGCCATCTAAAAATTGGTCAAATAAACTAGCAGGTATTTGATTTTTTTTTAGTTCTAGGTTATTGAAAGCACTGCTCAACCACACGCTCTGAGCTATCTCACCTTGAGGGTTTCGATATAGGCCTCATTTATATCACTCAGTCCCAGCCTTAGGGGTATGAGCAGTACCAGAGGTTTCCACAGAGCCGTCTCCTCCTCAGTCAGGGCACACGCTCCTTCCAGGCAGCCATTGAGCTCCCCAACTCCCTCTGATTCTCCACAAGCTCCTGCAACATCCAGCCAGGGCATACAGAGATGCTCTGCAATGAAATAACAACCAAAGAATTAACAAAATATCTCCCTGGCTTCTGCTGCAAGAGAAGGAAAAAATTTTCATT
Organism: Microctenopoma steveboyesi; assembly: GCA_032359275.1. Lineage (NCBI taxonomy): Eukaryota > Metazoa > Chordata > Actinopteri > Anabantiformes > Anabantidae > Microctenopoma > Microctenopoma steveboyesi. Next base: position 3,079,420 of record JAUMHF010000019.1, on the reverse strand, counting down.
CAGTTTGTCATGTCTGTTGAGGAAAAAAACCCCATCACATGTCCAGGCCTGTCTGAAGTTTGCCAATGACCATCTGGGTTATTCAGAGGAGGCCTGGGAGAAATAACTTCTCAGGTGCTCAAAAACTTATGACAAATAAATTCTTTAAAAATCATACAGTACTTTTTCTTGAATTTTAACTATGAAGGACTACATGGATAAACCTGGTGTAGCAATGTCGAGGTGACATTTGAACATCTACTGAGTGATAACAGGAAAAATAAAACCTAAAAGTTGCAACACAGCTGCACTCACTGATCTCCTCGATGACCACAGTGTTGTCCATTGCCACGTGTACAACTAATCTGCTCCATGTATCAAACACTGCCAGCTTCCTGAAATGAACAGCACACAGTCATGCTCAGGTCAGGTTTTCCAACTTCAAAGGACACACCTTGCTCAGAATGCAAAATTATCTTAAGCTTAATTGTTGGGAAAACGTTAAGGCAATACAAGGTGAGACTGAAAAGAAAAACTATAATATATGATTAATTAATTAAAAACGACACACTCTGATTACAGTACAGATACGATCACAATGACTGAATGTCAGCTGTATTGAAGAGGAAATGTACATAGATATATTTTTTGACAACTAGCATTGTAGAGCAATGTTTTCATGAGAATCTCAAAAAGGTTTATCCAATAGCAACTGGACTTAGTAGGTTTCTTGACGACGTTTCGCCCTTCTATCCAGAG
>JAUMHF010000019.1:3066375-3078593 GCA_032359275.1 Microctenopoma steveboyesi | reverse complement strand
TACTAAGTCCAGTTGCTATTGGATAAACCTTTTTGAGATAACCATGACCTGGATGACTGAGAACCTTCACAGATAAGTTTTCATGAGAAGGTCACAATTTTCTTGGCATCATGGCGAACATTAGCATGTAATAGCCAATGTGATATAACCACCTGCCACCAAGGCCTTTTTGATATTTTAGCTATATTCAGCTTTCCAAATGTCTCTTTCATATCACTGTAAACTGAAGCTAGGCCAAAACAACCTACTTATTAACTGCAGAAAACACTCTAATTGATAAAGTTAAATGGGACGTCCAGTTTCTTTACAGTACTTACTTTAGAACTTGGGCAACTGTGTTTGGTCCATACCACTGGCCTATAGGCTTTCCTTCTCCAACTCCCATTTGAGCTGCAGTGAAAAACAAAAGAGCAGCTTTGTGTAAATGTTTCAGGATTGCTTAAGTTACCCATTATGTAACAGAAATAGTTTAACAGTCACTACTTGCCAATCTGATGGATGGAATAATAGCTGTCTTTTTTGTCAATAAAGGCGTTGAGGATACTGATGTACTCTTCTCTTCGTTTCTGGCCTCTGGCCCATCTCCAGTCTGAAAACAAAAAGCTAGTTATCACGCCTGTGTAAAACAAGCTCTGTTTTGCCATCATCTCCTGTTAGTGCCACACAGCAATGAAATTCAGTTTTCATTGCATATATATATGTGTCTTTGCTTTGGTAGTTATTAAGTTATCTTACCTCTGCCTAAATGTCTACGCATCAAGGCCTCGCCTAGGATCATCTGGCCGCACCGTAACATACATCCCCATCCTGTATCTGACGTTGGTCCTGTCCCACCTGTGGAACATTCAGAAACCATCCATAGGATTGCTGTTGTAACTATTGAAAACCCACATAATGCAAATCTCAAAACGTATCGCGTCGACCGGCAAGCTGCCTTCTCAGTTGCTTCTTTCTTTGATGTACTTCTTTTTTTCATTCGGTTGACACCTTTGTCACATGGTGCAAATGGAACTATCTGCAGCTTAACGTGGCAAAAACAAAAGAACTGATTGTGTATTTCAGGAGGTCTGGGACACGCGTGACTCCAGTTTCTATCCAGTGATATGGACATTGTGGAGGAAAACTACTACAAATACCTGGGAGTATACACTGATAATAAAATGGACTGGGTTAAAAACACAAAGTCCTTGTAGAAGAAGGGCCAGAGTCGTCTCTATTTCTTGGGTCATTCAACAGAAAAATGCTCAGGATTTTATACGAGTCTGCTGTGGCCAGTGCCATCCTCTATGCTGATGCATGCTTGGGCAGCAGGCTGAGGGTTGTTGATGCCAACAGACTCAATAAACTGATTCACAAAGACAGAGACGTGGTGGGGGTGGAGCTGGAATCTCTGAAAGTGGTGACAGAGAGGCGAATGTTGTCCAAAGTAAGGACAATACTGGACAATACTTTCTACCCACTCCATGACCAGTTATAGGAGCACGTTCACTGAGAACACCGAAATAAACCACCAAATGTCATAGGAAATCTTACCTTCCTGTGGCCATCTTTGTTAGCTAGACATCTTTGTTACTTAAACATTCTATTGTTCTTCTGTTTTTGACTTGTTTCTTAATTTAGGGTGTTCTTTATTGTGTTCTTAATTTATTGTGTTCCTCTTCTTTCTTTATATTTCTTTACATTTCAGAGGTCGCTGTCAGTCGTACAAGCATTTCACTGCATATTGTACTGTGTATGATTGTGCACGTGACAAATAATATCTGAATCTCACTGTACTCCTCCATCTGAATAGGACAATAATTACACTCTGCAATACTCCACAGGCTGACTACACATCCAGGCTGCAGTAACTCATGCCACCATAATGTAATATTATCGCTTTACACTGTCTCATGTCAATTATAACATAGTGTTACCTGTAGTTTATAGCACATTTTAGGAATGTCTTTAAAGTGTGGTATCTCTTAAAGTGTCTTTTGTAATATATTTGTAACTTGATGTCTGATCTTTACTTAATTCTTTTCTACTGTCAGAAGCAACTGAGACCTCATAATTTTCTCAGGGATTAATAAAGTATTTCTGATTCAGAGGTGACTGGGGGGCTGCAGTAATACTTAATTCACTTACCAATTGGTAGGAAGTTTTTTCTGTATGTGAACCACAGTCGTGAAGTGACATCCGATAAAATCTCATCTTTCTCTACATAAAAAAAAGAATCAACATAGTACCATGATTTTTTCAGTTTTCTGTTTCGCATGTATTATATATTATAGACTTACATCTAGTGTATGTCTTACCTGTAAGTGCATTGTATTCTTTCCCTAAGATCCACACAGGCTCTGAGGTCTCAGGAAAATCTTCAAACTCTCCAAAACGAAGTGTATCGTACGTCAAGGTAGCTGTAAAAGAAGACATAAGCAACTGTAAGCATGTGGCACGTTACAAAGCGGAGATTGCTTGTGATTGTCATGTTGAAGTTAATAAAAGAGAAGCTGTCAGGAACTAAAAATTGAGTGTCCATTAGTTGCTCAACTGGAAATCCAGGCAAACCCAGGTAGGATGTTCTTGTGTAATTAATTAAAAAGCAATTCATGCTTCTCGAGGTGATCAAGGAAGGCAAGAGGTAAAGCTAAGGAGTAATCAGGTTTGAGATTTCACACTTTAGGAACAAGCCCCCTATAGATGCAAGTCACTAAAAATTAGGTCTACCACAGGATGTGGGGGCGCTACTTTTCAGTGAGAAATGAAAAACCACTGGTCAAATTTGTGACACCAAGCTAAGATAATCCTGGAAACATCACTTTAGATCATAGGGTCACCAACACCCACAGGAGATCATTTAAAGCAGTTTTCATGTGATATCGAGAGATAAAGTAAAACATCAAAAAACAAGTCTAACATCAGCAAAGAGCCACAAATAAACACATGAACTGGGAGTTCCATATTAGTTGTATGTAAAAATGAGGTGAAGTAATAAATAATTAATTAACTTTGTGCTTTTAAAAAAGTGTAATGGCAAAAGCCAATCAGAGTAATGGTCTAACGAGTATGCAGACTTGTTATAGTAGGTAGAAATACTGGGCTCAAAGCCAGATAGAAAATTGGCTATAACAGCAATGGGCCCCATTAAAGGGTAAGTTATAGCTCCACTTAGGAAAGAGAAAACATTTCGGCCAGCGTGTGCGTGTTATTTCCCACTGGAAATGTATTTTGTCCTCTTATTGTTTTACATAATGGTCTATGTGACGTATGCTAACACATATACTAACACAACAGACAGCAGAAGCTGACGAGATGGCCCACCGGCTGTTAAGTTACTTACGCCTGAGCACAGAAAGCTTTGGTTCAGCTATAGGGTTACTATAGCTGTCCTTGTCAATAATACAAGGATGTATTTTGAGTGGAAATGCAATTATAAAACCAGCTTTATTAAAGTGGTATAACTTATCTACATCAGCCTAGCTTTATATCATAACTTACAACAGCTAATAGATTTCCCAGAGCGGGCAATGACTGATCTGATGGTGACAGTGCATCGGCTGGAATGTTCATCTTGGGCGTAGCATTATGTTAGCATAAACAGTCGATCTCCGGACAGAGGGCAAATTATTATGAGTGAACCTCAACAACAACACGTGACATTATTACAGAATACATCTGGGCGCCGTGTGGGAAGTTGTGAGGCTGTACAGCGAGCTGACAGGGCAGGGAAACCACCACATTTACCAATACCAGCAGGCTAACGTTAGTTAGCAGTTAGCTTTAGTCATCACTTTAGCAGGCTCACGTCACCGAGGTTACAAAGAATGGAATTAAATTGGCAGTTCGCTTTGACAGAGCGGGACATTTGTTGCCAGGTGTTGAGTGGTGGTGTTGTGATTCATGTGTAGGTAGATTAGCTTTCTGAGGGATGTAAATCACTATTATTTTGCTATAAAAGCTCGCCTACCTGCATCCATCCCGACGGTCTTCACCCTATCTTGTTTGTTGTTCTCTGCACTTCGACACGCTGGACCAATGGGAAGAAAGTCCTGCTGCGGAATTCTAAGGGAGGCGGGACTTTTCTTAGGCCTCCAATGAAATCGGGGAACGGGGTTATTTTTTTCCCTTTAACCAATCACTAGAAGTTGACGTACCCATGTTGATGCGTGCAGTTCAAGACGTGCATGCATGTGGTGGTTAAACTTAAACTTCCACGTACAAACGCAGCTCCTTTCACATCACCGTGCCTCAGCGGCGCAGAGCAGATATATGCAGGCTGTAGTGAGTGGTATTTTACAGTGATAGACGGGTTTTTTTCGTATAGGACTCCGTCCTGCACAGCAGTTTCTTGTACATATCACCCTACATACACTCATAACTTATTATTCATAACTCATAACGTTTACCTGTAATCTGCACCTGCTGCTCATTGCACTTCTGGTTAGACCTAAACTTTAAAACATTTTAAAGCACTTTAATGCGAAGATGCTGCATATGGTAATAGTATCGGATCGGTATCGGCTACATTGGCTTTGTATTTACTTGGTATCGTATCGATACCAAAGCTTGCGGTGTCAGTGCATACTCAACATGCCTGAATAAACCTTTGGTTTTAAGTGACCAAGCAGCATTTTAACATGTCACTAAAGCTATTAGTTTCTTCCACGAGGAAGAATTCCCAGAGACGTTTGTGAAAAGATAGTTGTTAAAAGGAAGTTAAAAAAAATGGTTATTGTAATCTGATTGGTCTTGAACTGCCCATCCTTTCTATATATAGAAGCAATCTCTACAGACTATAAACTGTATAACCATTAAAACCACCAGAACTGGGGCACAGATACCTGGAATAAAATAGTATTGAATTCTCATAAACTACAGTATGTAAGAATGCTTTTCAATGTTTGTATTATTCAAATAGTAAAGTAAATAGTGATCCCATACTTAATGTTAATGTTTTGAAACATTAACATTATTGTAAAACATATTGCATCTTCACCGTCGTCAATACTGCACAAAAATAACATGAACAGTGATCCATGCAACATCTACATACTATTGTGGGGTGTCAGCTCACACATGTATTAGAAATGAAACATTGAAAATACACAAATCTAAGTTTCAACTTGGCAGAACATTTTTTTTATATTGTATCACTTTAAAAGAAGGTAATTTATAGAGGATTTGTTAGTGTTGTAAATCATCATGTAGACCAGTTACCTTCTAGACAACAGCTGTAAAGTTCTCTCAAACGCTGTAATAATAATTAAAATAGCAATTGTTGTTACAAACTGTTTATTGAGGTTATTATTTACAGTTTACTCAAAACATCTGCTCAACTTGTAATTATGTTACATTATAGTGAAGTTATTCATGGAATAAAATCTACATATGAGCTAAAATTCAATCAAAGTGCTTCAACTCAGAAAATATACTGTATGCAATATAACACACTGTCTCACAGTAAACAAGTCGTACAAACCGAAGTAGTTGAGCTTAATGCATAGTGCTATTATTTTACTTATTATTTACGTTATTCTGGCTGATACAAATGTCGGTGGTAGAGGGTGGTGTGGAATGTGAAAAGCAAGGCAGCCATATGTGTAAATACATAATATAACCTATCCCTTAAACCGGAACAAATGTGAACAGTGCAGAAAAAATCCTATAAAAAATAAAATCCTATATAAGAATATTGATTTGGTAAAACCCACTTCACTATTACAACTAAAAAAGAATATGCATAAATGACTTGTTTACCCCAGTGTAAACATTTGGACTTGTGTATTACAATACAACTTTTATGACACAGTTAGCTTCCTTTCTGTGGAGATAAAAAAAGTATTAAGCAACAACTGTTGGAAGATAAAGGAAATATCTCTTAAGATGTGCATTTTTCCAAATGGACATGTTGATCCTGCTAGATGCTAGCTATTAAAATGTATAAAAAAAGCCTTGCAATACACTGCTCAAAATATTTATATTAGATATTTAATATTTTAATTAAATATATAAATATTATTTGTATATTTAATTAAATCAGAATATAGTATCAAGTCAGTTAGACAGCTGGACAGGGCCTATGAAGGACCTCACCCATCAGCAGGACCAGTATCTGCTCCTTGTACAAAGGATCCCTACAAAGACGAGAGCATGTTCACTCTGATCTAGTGACAGACATGACTGTATGATCGGTTTCATGGTGGGTACGTGTTGGTCTGGGAAGACATATCCAGTAGCTGCAATGACATTTCAGTAAGTTGGACGGATTTTTTAGTTTAAATTTCTTCCCAGTAGGTTGATCTTTTTTAATTTCATCAAATGACGTGGCCACATTACCCATTCCATATACGTATTCATATCCAGCAGGATTACTATTCATTATTTTTTATTCGGATGTGCTTTCAAAGTGTTTCTTAAATATTTAAGCAGTATACAACAAAACAGAAAAGAAGTATTGTTGTTGGTAAAGCTGCATGTAATATAAATCTGGAGTGAGAAAAGCTATAAACCTATAAAAAAATCTGAACATCCTCTCAGACTATTTTTCTGGATACTTTTCCCATAATAATGTTTACATTAGTAAAAAACATAATAATGTTCACGTGTTTTGCATTGATCTATAATGCATTGTGGTCTACTGTACTGCAAGTTTTCTATGGCTAAATTCGAAATGCTGCCTTTTTCCACCACTGGGGGGAATCTAAACTCTCCCAAACAGAAAGCAGTTTGTGAATAAACTGTGCGCTGTGTAAGCAATAACAATAAATATACCAGGGGAAACAGAAAACTAAAGTCTATTGACTGTGAAGAGTTTGTGAATGAAGGCTCAGTGCAAATCAGTGTAAACACGATCCAAAGCAGTGGATGCTTCCGTGGTGGTGGAATCCACTTTCACTTCTCCCTAAGGAGATGTAACACGAGGGCCTTCAGATAATGTCCGAAGGCGAAGGCCGCGGACACCAGCCAGTGAGAGCGGAAGCTGGAATTAGTGTTCACCACGCATTTTGTTACGTCCACCTGTGACAACACAAGACAGAAAGGTTTCAGGTTCTAAATGTGCTCACAGCATTCAAACTCAAACCAAGTTCCCCATTTGTGCTGACAAGTACGGTATATTATTTCAGCATCAAAACACACACTGTAATCTCAGCAACACTCACTCCAGCAAACTAGAAACACCACAGTCGGTACACCTTCATAACACAAAGTGTTAAGGTTTACTCTACACTGACGGCATCTCCCGGTCTCCACGGGAGCCTCGTTTGTTTAGAGCAGGTCTGTTCTCAGTCCTGCCAGGCTACGTGTCGAGGTGTCCTCTGACAAGATGCCAAAACCTAAACTGACCCCCAGACCACCGTCTGGCAGTTTCCCCAGGAGGACAGTGTAAGTATGTCGTTATTATCTGTGCTTGTGAGGGTCAGTTATACAACGAGCTGCGTCATCTAGTCACACTAACTCACTAACTAACTCTACTGTCCTTCTGCATGAGTGGCCTGGTGCTGGTGGCAGAGCAGACAGAGGCAGTTTGTTTGTCAGACAGGCTCTTTCTGCAGGATTCTGCATCCAATTCTCTTTCATTTCAGTTATTAGAACATCTTTATGGAGCTTTTAAACACATCTGAAAGGGTTTAGTTTACTGCACTGCAGTATTTCGAACGTTCCCTGTATAATGTTAATGCAACAACCCTGCATTCTTCATTTTGGGACCTAATATCCATCTAATAGGATTTAATGTTTCTACAGAGCTTCATGTAGTTCTCCACCCCTATGCGGACACAAACACCAGCACCCACACACCCATGCATCTATACAAATGAATAACCTTACCCAGCCCCCTCTCTTTTTTAACCAGGAGGTCAGACTCTTGCGGACGAACTCCCCCATACAGTCGACAATGGTGTGGACCATAGCTGGATGACCATGGCGTACACAGTCCACTGCTAAGGCCCCGGCCACAGCGTACAAAGAAACCACCTTTCCCCACGTCACACCTGGCAAAGACACACAGAAGAAACCTTACGCAAGGCTTTATCCACCATCACTTGCATCCTGCTAACGGAGGGACGAGCGGCTGCTCTTCATGAGTGGCTTAAGTAGGTTTTAGGGAATAGAACGTCTCTGTCAGCATCTCTCTTTAAAGATGGATGAGCACATTAGAAATCGTCAGCAGCCAAACAATACGGGCCTGTGTGCCGGTCTGTCCGAAGGAAAAGGAATCCCAAACACTCACACACAGATTAAAGAGCGGATCGTTTTTCCATCTTGGGTCACATGTTGAGTAAAGCGTTCTGCCGCCACGCCATTTACAGAAAAAGCTTCAGACTATTTCTGTACTGTTTATATGTCCAACTCATACAAACTGACACTCAACCTCATCCAACTTCAGTGACTGTCGCCCTAGAAGCTCATAACCGGAGGTCATGTTTCTCTTTAATGGTGCAATCTGCAGGATAGAGGTCTGTTTTCTGCACTTTCAATGCTGCTATCACCTGCTGAAATAAAGAGGAAATGAGACTTCGATTTGGCTTTTGAGCCCTAGGTTTGGCAGAAACCGTCCCACATGATGATTTATTTTCAAATTCAGGTTTCGGGTACAAATGTTCCCTTAGGTCTTCAACCCCAGGCTGAGAAAACACTGATGGCATTACGTGACTTAAAACTTTAAAGCCACAAAATGTCTTAGATCAGGGTTTGTACAATGATCTATCAATAGATGGCCAATCCTGTGTGTGCTGTGGCCCTCCAGGATCAGGGTTGTCCTCCTCTTATAGACCATATCGTTTTCACATGCTGAGTAGAGTAGAGTAGAGTACTACTCATCATGACTGGTGAACTGGCCATTAAGTGTAAGAGATGCTGCATGTACCAAATGTTTCACTAATTGCAGTTAAGCCATTTAGTCGCCAACTTCTTAGAACACTCCTTCATCCTTTGTGGGTGAAAAACAGTTCTGCACTCAACTCATATCAGGGACTGTAGGACGAGCATTTCAGTGTCTGAAACCTCTATTGACAAACTCTTGCACAGAGGCAGTGGAAGCGATGTTAGGGGAGTGTCGCTTGATTATCTAGACCATTTTCAGTGGTCCATCCACATTTTACGGCTATTTCTATTTCGTCTTAACTGAGTTGCTGCATTGTCAACATGTTTAAATAAAGGCTCGTCGCCCTGCGTTTCCGCATGGTGTAACATGTAGGATGTGTTTTTACAGCATGATGTTTGTGAGTAAGCTTGTTACACATTAGAGAAGTTTGTGGTCACAATCTTCTGCAGCCCATGACTTCCTCTTCAGGCAGAGGCAAGTCTAGACTGTCAGCTTTACCCAGCGTTATCCTGCCAACTGAAACTAAGGCCCGGAGACGTTTTCTTCAGTTTGTTATTAGTAAATACACTTATTAAAAACACTTGTTGTGTCAAACCTTACATGTTAAATTTGATATATTTGAAGCAGTCACTTTTTTTTCTACGTAACTCTGCTTAGTCTACAGACCAGACTAACCTGCTCTTCTTCACTTTGCAGCTGACAATTATCTTTGCAGAAGCATGCTTTGTTACACCCCGAGGAGTAAGCCAGCTGAGATTTTTCGAGGGTGGGGTCCAAACTGTCTGTAATGATCTCTCACCTAATATGGACTGAATAATTTTCCCCTGGAGTTCCTTTCCTGTAAGGGGATAATGACAGCAGCCAAATGTTCCTGACTGACGGGAGAGTCCTGTGAGAAGTGGTTATGTGTAAAAGTTACTGTCTTTACATGAAGAGCTGAAGTTCCTTCTTCCCCGTGACAACCAAATGAAGGACTTCCTCAAAACACCAAATGTCTTCCTGTATATGAGGTGACCTTTTGTGTGCATCGCAGACAAACGTGTTCCCATGTCCAGATCTGCATGCTTGACTGACTGGACCTACCTGTGGAGAAGATGTCTGCTGCCACTGCCAGGAACGCGTCGGACACCACGCCCTCCGACGCCACTGTGATGTTGAGCTGTCGCGCCACGTTACGGTAAATGTTGGGTCGAAGGTACTCCAGCTCATCACCTGACCAAAACACCAAGGCACGACTTAAGGTTTACTGGGGTTTCCGCTGACAGTTTGCAGAGCTACTGACATGTGTTTAAGACACATTCACAGTTAATTTCTCTGTTTTGTCCACACATTTTGATTTCTTGAATCCCTGCCTGAAGCATTTCCCATCAGCTCCCACTTGTTTCTATAAACGCAGTCTCCCCCTGTGTTAGACCCAGAGATTCCAGGCAATTGCATAAGTGCCTGAAATGATGGTGAGCTGACAACCACAAATGGAGAAAACCCAGACTGGAAAGGGCGCCTGCGCCGCGTCACTTCTCATGCTGGGCAACGATCCAGAGAGGAAAAGAATACTGAAATTAAACTGTTGCTGATTTTTCTGGGGATTCCCTGGAATCTCCTCAGGGCAGTGAAAATCCTCCTCCTCAGAGAAAATCAAAGGTTGTCCCAACAAGGCCACGGAAATGAGGTCATGAGTCCTAATAGCTTCCATGACCAACTAAAAGAGACCAGACGTTCTGGAACATGTTCATTTAGACATTACTTTTTATTCCCAGTGTCTTTAAACGAGGCTCAAACCTCTGTTTACCTGAGTTACTTCTCTTCTCCACCAACCTCAGGTAAGGGTGTTCATCTTTTTGAGACACTCTTGTGGTCCAAAGACAGCAAAGACATGAAATGAGTTCGGCTCACACACTTACCCAGCCACAGCAGCACGGAGGACACTTCTCCCAGCGTCCCACCTGACGCAGCCAGTCCGTGTTCAGGCTTAGACCAGCCTATCCCGGCACGGTTCAGCCTGGAGTGGATGTAGTCCCTGCACAGCGCTTTGGCCTGAGACACCAGCTCCTTGTCGGTGGGCGAGCGGTCGAACACTTCAGCCGCAAACACCGAGGAGCGGCGCAACATCTCCATGCCGCGCGCAGCGCCGCGCGCAGCCCAGCTCCTCTTCGGTGACACAGGAAGACTCGTGGAGATTATCCCGCATAACACACGCGCGGATTAGGTCGTGGGCCTCTTTTGATAGACTGGATAAAGCTGTTCTGAGCTGCAGGCTGGAGGGAGAGAGAGAGAGAGAGAGAGAGAGAGAGAGGGAGAAGGAAAAGTTTGACGCTGTAGCGGAGAAGCGATGCGTGAGTGAGTGAGAAGACAATGAAAACGCACTTACCCGAGAGTTAACAGGCCAATAAGCCCCAGCTACAACATCATCCTACACAGGCTGCATACCAGCCTGTCATCGAGCAGAAGACTGGTTCTGATCACCGACAGTCAGCAGAGGAAAAAAACGCGCCGCAGTTCACTGACAGGCAGGCTTTCCTTCTAAGGGCACTTATTGTAGAGTCCAAAGGCGGAGATAAGCAGAGGCACACAAACCCCACCCCTCCACCCCCATCCCAACTCACTCACACAAACCCTAAAGCCAAGTGTTAACCCTTGAAGAGCACTTTGAAGAAGGCAAAACTGTCGTCGTGATGCAAGAAGTGAACTACAGATGACACGAGCGTGACCCCACTCAACATCCTCAGAGCCCACAGTACAGACAGGAAACGACCCACAGGCAGACATGTACACACAGCAGCTGATAACCAGCCAGTGGGTTGATTAAAGGTGTGACTCCAGGATTTGAAATAAATATTGCAATTACTCAGAGGTAATGGAGTGCATGTTGTGTGCTGTAATGACAGGGACACACACCTCCTCCACTCCCCAACAGAAAACTGTTAGAATTTCTTGGCAGGCAGATTTCAGTAGCATTTCTCGGGGCAGCCACTCCACCCAGTGTTCACGCTGTTCAGACATGCTTGAGGAATGCCCCGCTTTGTTGGGGAGTGCTCCAAAAATTAGCTGATTCCATGCTGCACATCCTGATCAGACTTTTTTTTTTTTATTCGTCGTTTCCCCTTTAGCTGTTATTTGTAGGCGTGACGGTTTCAGGTGAATTGCAGTTGTATTTCAGTTAATAACTGTCGGCAAACACACACAAACTGATTGAACTGATCTTTTATTCGTTAGGTTTTCACTGGAATAACATGAAGACTACATGAGGGCACTCAGGAGGCGGGTCCTGATCACATGCTAAACAATAAATAAGAGTAACATGCTGGATGTTAACTGTGACATGGAGTCAGTACTTCCACACACGCACACACACACACACACACGCACACACACACACACACACACACACACACACACACACACACACACACAC
>JAUMHF010000019.1:3044927-3064941 GCA_032359275.1 Microctenopoma steveboyesi | reverse complement strand
CACACACACACACACACACACACACACACACACGACATCGTTGCCTCCTGTTTACAGCTGCAGATGCTGGACAGGTGTAGCTAAGAATATGCAGTTGGCTCAGGCACACACACACACACACACACACACACACACACACACGCACGCACGCACGCACGCACGCACGCACGCACGCACGCACACACACACACACACACAGACACACAGGCTACAGATTCCAGTCTTCATACAAAATGTATCCTAAATGATACTGCGGCTTTCTGAAGCGTGCTGTATGACTGCCGCTGATGAGTCAGCTCCCATTTATGTAAAACAGTCACACACACACACACACACACGTACACAGCAAGACACAATCACCACGGCTTCAAAAAGTGTTCTTCTGCACAGAGTAAACGCACCGGAGCAACCACTGCACAGCATTTCCTCAAGCTGCTATCTCTATGCAAAAAGGAAAATAAAAACAACAGGAACAAAGCTTACATTTGATATGACAGAGAAAAGCGTAGCACCAAACTGGCCGTAACACTGCTAACTAAGCAGCAGCAACAAACAGCTGCTTTCTGAGCGCTTGAAACCAGATTTGCATCCTTCATTACAGCAGGCAAATAAAGCCTCAGGTAAAAGATAAATACTGCTGCCGCCAACAGCTCCCACGGGTTCTAAAACCTGCCCAGTGCCCCGCTGCCAAGCAGCAGTACGGATTCCTCAAAAGCCTCCCGTCCACCTCCCAAAATGACTTCTCCTAAAACTCATCTCAACATGCCGCAGACTTTCCTCGCTCGCCTTCGCCTCGCACAGAGGGTGCAGTTCGTTTTTATGTACCTTCATTTTCCACATGCTCCAACACAGTGCCGCACCCGACGTAGCTTCAGTCCCTCAGAATGCCTCAGTTTAAACCCTTTATATGTATGAATTTGGTCCCATAAAATCTCCCATGGTGTCATCCTGTACGAACAGATAAGCCGAGCGCTACATATGCAATAAACTCACAATATACATCCCTCTCTTTCATTACATCCTGCATACTGGAACACGTGTTCATCATTTACATCATTCAACCAAGAGAAATGCCATCAGAATTAAGCAGGAGAAATGTTAACGCGTAAAACTGCCAGCATCCTTCAGTCCTCAGGTTTATAAAGAGTCCTGGCGTCCTGGAGGCCCAGCCTCCAGACACACGACGTTTGATTCAGTTTCCGTTCATCTCCACGGTTCCCCCTTTGGGTATGAGCAGGCTCATCCGGCCCGTGGTGCTGGCTGCACTCTTGATGACCTCCATCCATCTGTGAGGAGAAGACGGCAGAGGACACTTGATGACATGATCTCTTCAAAATCGTGGACTTAGTGATAATCGCGTTGGCCCAACTTGTACCTTTCGAATGTGTACTCGCTCTCTGCTCGGAAGAAGTAAACGTGGGACTTGAACTGCAGCTTGAAGACGTACTCCTTGTGAATGCTGTCCGACTCCTCGGGGGTGCTGACGGTGTAGCCGAGCAGGGGGAGACTAGCCAACGGGAAGTCGTCCTGCAAACAACAACAGACCCTCTCACCACACTTTTACCGGCTTCGTGGTGGGGCAGGAATAACGGCGTGCGACGACTAACCTGGTGAGTCTTGTAGAAGAACAAGCAGAAGTTGGTGAAGACAACCCAGAGCTTCTGCCACCCGTTGCTGTTCTTGAACTTCCTCAGGAGGTAGCCTGACAGCTGGTTCTATGCAGAGGTGGACAGAGCAAGTTTAGCCATTTGTTACTGGAACAGCTGTTTATACATGGAGTCAGTGATTAGTGGCCGTGGTGGACGTCACTGAATAAACATGCTTTCTAGTCATAAGAAGGTCAGTGCAGCAGCAGAAGCGTCGCTGCACGGAATGTTTAACGGCATCTTACAGCTCTTTCTATGGAAGAAGATCAGGGCCTCCGTAAAAAGATTATTAGAGTTCTGACTTAATACTTTTGCAGTGGCCCTAATCCTCCTTCGTATCTACCACCTATGACTCCACTGCACCCACTTCAGGAGGTCCTATTAAAAGACTAGAGGAAAGCCACCACTCTTGTTACAGCCCAACCTCCCCGTTCCACTTTGACCCACTGCACTTGCCATAGTTGTGCATGTGTATGGTTATTCCTGTGCAAATCGAAGCTTACCGGTGACTTCCAGGTAAACCAACTGCCATTTCTTGGCTAAAACTGATGGCTTGTTCAAACCTGCCCCGCTGCCTGTGTTTCTTGCTCTTCATGCACCGTTCAAAGAAATATACTTTGAGAACACAATGCTATCACAACCAACCTGGTTTCTTGTTCATACACACAACTGCTAATTTAGGTCTGATGTCAAATCAATAAAATAAAACTGCCACTATGAGGTGTAAGTGTTCTATTAACTCAGCCATCTTCTGGTTTGTCATTGTGGCTCCAGTACCTGGTTCATGCGCAGGTAATCAGTGAGAGACAGGTTCTGGTTTCGGTACCAGCAAACATGTGTGATGGTGTTTGGTCTTTGGCCCTGACCAAGGAGATAGCGAGGAGGAAGCTCTGGTGAGACAGCCGGAGAGCCGAAGACTGAGAGGGCGAAGAGACAGAGAAGAGAAGAAGACAGGGTGCAGGGAAGGTGTTAGAATGTTAACTGTGAGGAGGAGAAAGGGAAGATTAGCACCAGAACCCGTAAATCCTCCAGGTCTGTAGAGTGAAAACGTTTGCACATGTTAAGATTCTGTCCCTTTGAGCAGAAACAGAAGAGAGACACTGGACACGAACGATCACTGGTGAAAAGCGAGGGATTAGGAAAAGAATGTAAAGACAGACAATCTGTGTTTGTGTGTGTCACTGTGGGCGGAGGAGGAAGAGGAGGAGGAGTACCTCCACAGCCAGGCTGTGGTCAGACATAGACACACTGGTGTTGCGGTGCCAGCACACGTGCATGGTTGTGTTGGCACGGTGATGCGTCTGCTTATCCAGTGAGGTGCGTGAGGAGTTCATGTCATCCTCCGACTCCTGCTCCAGAGAAACCTCGTCGGACGATCCTGAGGGAAGGGGGGGAGGAGGTGGGACAGGAAGACGTGTGGAGGAAAGGGATGAACTGTACATTTGAAGGACAAGTGTTGCAGTGCAGGGGAAACACAAAACAAACACGCTCAACAAGCGGCACAGTTGCTGCGCGTCGACGTGAAACAGGAGCAACAGGAGCTCTTACGGTTGGAGCGATCGCCGAGTTCGGCATCGAGGAAGATGCTGGATTTGTCTTGAGTCTTCTTGGCCAGGTCAATAGCCAGGTTCAGATCCTCAATCCACTTCCCCATTTCCACCTTAGAGCTGCAGACAGAAGACAAGCATGCAGTGAGGGGCGGTGCTCTAGTTCGACGTCCCAGTGGATCTGTTCTTTCCGCGTCTCACCTGGCAGCCACGACAACGGTTCTCTGAGCAGAGTAGATGGTGAAGCAGTGGGGGACCGACCACTCGTTTTCGCTTTCCTCCACCTACAGACAGAAGGTAAAGTCAGACACGTTCAACCAATCAAAAAGAGCCTCCACTGGAGCGTCTAAATGTACGTCTGCAGGTAACGGTGATGTGGTGACGTTCAACTCATTCAGCCTCCTATTATCATACACATTTATGTCTAAACACACCTAGCACCTGCTGTGTCTTGAGCAATCTGCTAGGTGTGGGGTAGGTTTTTTTTAAATTTTATTTCCATTTCTCTACACAAGCATGGGAGAAGAGGGGAAGGGTTTGGGTGTCCGGGCTGGCAGAGCTCAGAGGACTTACCGGTGCGTCCAGCACTATGAGCTGCAGCCAGGAGTGAAGCAGAGACATGCAATATTAGGAGACCCAGGCCCTCCCTTCTCTGATAAACCCCAACTCTACACCCCTGTGAGGGCGCGTCCCGAGTCACTGCGGGACCCGGAGGGATGCAGCCAGAAGAACAGTTCGTATACTCACTATCATGCCATGAAGAGGCAGCTGTCCGTGCACTTTGAACTGATTAGTCGCTGTAACACCTTTGCTTGTGTAGAGGAGCATGTCTGAGAACTGAAACGACAACAGACACACTCATTGATCCTCTCCGGTCATGAACAGCTTTTGAAGATTGGACTGTAATTAAGCACCAACCAGGAAGAACATTCTTTGCTGCAGTCCTTTCTTGGTGAGCTTGTAGAGACATCCCTCTCGGATGAACTCCTAAAGAGACACAAGCAACTTCTCACACACTGCGCGCCGAGCCTTTTACCCTGTTCTCTAGCGCCCCCTGCCCTCCTTTTGCGTTTCACTCACCCTGCCCGGTGCTGTTAAGTTCTCTATACCGATCAGGTCTCTCTGAAGCTCTGTCAGCTTCTGGAAATTCTCCAGCCGGATAAGACTGCTCTGCAGCTGAGTGGCTATCTCTGCCACCTCCTTCAGAGCCTCTGTAGGACGAGTGACCAGAATCCAAATCAGTTACATCTCTAACTTCAGGACTTTGTCAGAAAATTAAGTTAAACTATTCGGCTTGGGTTTGACCAACGGGCTTTGAAAGAGTAAGTTGGGCCATATTTTGAGTGGAGAGAAGTGTAGATTTAGAAATGTAGTCACCTTTGCAGTCGTCGTGGTCGCGGTGTGCAGGGGAGTAATGCTTGCACAGCCTCTCCAGGATGAGTTTGTAGTGCATGAGGCGCTGGATGGGTTTGAGCAGGAATGTGTTGAGCGGCAGGTAGCAGACCTTCTGCAGCTCAAACTCTTTGTAGACCGTCTCCAGCTTCTTCAGCCTCTTGGTGGCTTTCTCCAGCTCCGTCAGCACCTCATCGTGCTTCTGTAGGTAGCTGGTGAACTCCTGAGGAAAAACAGAAAATACAGGATATATATATTATGTCATATTTTTGATGATGCGCATTCAGGAGCTAGCAAAGTATTTTCACCTTAAGGGCACACATGTTTCTCAGCATCACATCACCAATCCTCTGGTAGTCCCCTTTGACGTGGGCATTAGAGCGTCCCTCCCTGAGGAAACAAACCGTTTCGTATGTTGTCTTTATTATAATGTCATCAGAAGCTTCCGTGTGTCTTATCTCACAACACAGCGCGGGACCCACCAGAGAGCCAGCCTCTGGTCCAACTCCTTGAGGAAGCCACGGTGGAACTCATAGATGGGGTCGATGTTGGAGAAGAGGAGGGTCATCAGGCCTTCAGGCATGGCGTTGTCTTTGATCACAGCACTGCGGAACCACTGGAGCAAGAGAGGGGCGACGGGTTGTCGTCAAAACTCAAATTCTTTACTTTCAACACAAAGATGGCAAAGCACAAACGCGTAGAGTGTCCATGCTAACGCTCACGTGTTGCCTTGGTGTTTCAGAGTAAAAGAAAAAAATAAAATCCAAAGACCAACTCACCACTGTGATGACCTCAAGGTCTTTGAGGTATGTTCGCTCTGTGGTCAGAATCTCTTTGGCAATGAAATAGGCTTTATCGGTGGGATAACGCTGAAAGAGAAACAACCGTTTTCAAAAAAGCTGAGTGACAGTGATCCGACGGCTTTAATTTAATAATTCACTTTTACTCTTTTAAAAAGGAACTGTGAGGCTGGGGGGTGGAAGGGTGGCATGTAAACAGTGTACCTTCCTCCTGCCCTCCTCCTCCTCCTCCTCTAGCCTGGCATTGCTGCCCACCTCGCTCAGGATGGGGCTCTGCAGGGGCGACGGGGAATGGCCTGGCAGGCTGAGGGTGGACATCTGGAAGGAGGGCGACAGGCAGATAGGATCCTTTGAGGTGAAGGGCGAGAGCCGAGGGCTATCCACGACAGAATCTGTGGGGAAGGTGGAGGACAGATATTAGGAACCGATTTAATTTTGTGTTCCAGTCAACAGTCTTCTTAAATGAAGTTACAGTGTGAATAATAAAGGACTGACTCGACACCAAGAGGCCAAACAGGCTCCTTTGATATGGGTGGAGTTAAGTCAACAGTCATGCTTTTCACACAATAGCATATGTGCAACAGTCCCACAACGCATTGCATGAAGTATAAAATGAACCAGTAAACGTCATCTTCACCTAACCCGCTTTTCCAGAGTTATCTTTTTCTCCCCTCAGAGAAAAACACAGCTGCACTTCCAACACAAACAAGTGCAACGGCTCATCACGCACATTGGCCACTAATGAAAGGAAAGACGGCAAAGCGAGTAATGGTTCCCACATTCACCCTCCCACCACTATTGTTTTCAAAGGCCTCTACAAGAAGGGTGGAGGATTCACTGTCAACGAGCCCGATTTCATGTCACATCACTGGCTCCGCTGCTTCTGAGCTCCACGACGAGACAAGTCAGTGGACAAAAAACCAGCAGATGAAACACTGGACTATCATCTCAACGGAGTCACAGGTCATCACAGCTGCTTTCCTTTTTGAAGAGGAGGAAAAAAAAGAAAAAGGAAAGAGGAGAGGGGGAAGGCTGAGACGAGGAAAAACAACCACCACTCGACCCGGAAATAATTGCTCAAAGACTTATCAGGAATGCAGCTTGTCTGGGGGGCAAATAGTTGTTTATAGTATATCTGGAATGTCCCACGAGAGGGGAAAGAGAGGACGTCAGGCTCGAAACAGCAGGAGGACGGGGGTGTGCTGTGGAGCGACTTGGCACAGAGCCTGTCTAAACACGGAGCACACATGCTCAGCTGGAATTAGGTCGAGGAATCTTGTGTACGAGATTCATTCCACCAACCGCCCAACAAAAGCGAGCAAGTCTGTTAAAAACGCCAACTTACTGCCAGACCGTACAGGTTTCGTTTTTTCTAATTGTGTGACACCTTCAGCTTCACTACAAGCACACGTGATTCACTCGTTCACACGGTAAAATGTTGTTAAATGTTATTTTATTTGAATTTTATGTGGAGACACATTAGTCCTTTTCAAAATGAGGAGGATGAAACACGTACGCATAAATATTTACGGTCTACTCGGTCAGTATTGGCCAAAAGATTCTTTCTGCTCCAACTTTAAAATTAAAAAAAGGGTCAACTAGAAATGCAGAATCCTGATTTAAAACATCATCCAACATCACTGGGTTTTGCTTTAATTATCGCGATTGCTTCTGTGATTTCAGTCTGTATCTCCCAAAGAATTTTAAGTCTGACATTCATGGTACCCAAAAGTCATTACTTTATTCTTGAGAGTAAAACATACAAACATTAAGTACAGATTGTTTATGATTAGTAAATATACAAGTTCAAGATTAAGTGAGGATTATTTAAGTGGCCTAAGTTAAGCTTAGCTGGTTATAATCATCAGCCTGTCATAGTTAAAGGTTTAGTGATGTGGGAAGCATCATATGGTCGAAAAAGAATCAAAGCAAAAAAGAAGAAAGCTGTCAAGACAATGATCAGATCAGCTAGATCTACATGGTCTACGTTTGTCTGAAACAAAACGAGATTCCGCTTCGGCACATGCTGGAGAAGTGACACAGAAAAAACTGTCAACACTGGAGACAGGTTTTCTTATTTAGTTAGGTCCAAAAAAATGGCTTTAAAATGACAATGAGAATAGTGTTTAAAAAGTTTGTTTTGATCAATAGAGAGAAAAAGTCAATTTAGAAATCTCCCCACACACACACACACACACACACACGAAAAGTAAACAGGAAGTTACACACCTGAGGATAATGTAAGAGTTGTGAAAGTAAGTGCTTTAAGGCACCACGGTGCGAGTGCTACAGATGAAAGGACGACTGTAACATGTACAAAAAACAAAACAAAAAAAAGTATAAAAACTTTTTAAAAAAGCCAAGTGAAAAATGCCTGAAGGAAAATTTAAGAGAAAAAGGAAACACATATTGCTGATTAGTTTGGCGTCAACACAGCATTGGCTTTTTTGTGTTGTATGGCATGTCCATAAATCATTTCAAGACGGACTTGACAAGACCAGACCACAGACACGTCTGAGGCCTGGAGGGTGGACAAAAAGCATTTAAAAAAGCCTTTGTGCTCGCTCGTATGTCTGTATCTGACCACATGACTGTACCGATGCTTAAATCCAAAATGATAGTAATGAAAAATTCATAGCCACTGTGCAAAAGAGCCCCGTTTCCCTAATATAACTAAAGTACCATGTTGTTGCCAAAACCCTGCATGTCAGATACACAGACACGGCATCAGCCCCGACTGTACACTGCTGGTGTCATTTAGGTTTAATGGGTCTGAAAATCAAACTGATGGTTTCAAGGCTGAAAGGTTTAATATAAAGATGCTGCACATTCTAAATGTGAATAACCACTAATGTCATAAACACTGTTACACAGCTAAAGTCTTCTGTGCGTGTGTAAGATGATACATTCATTCTGCAGAAAGTGGAGTTAACGGCGTACTTAACGGCTCATTAGTACGCCGCTTACATTCTTCAACTAAAGACGTCCGCTCGCGTTGATTTCGGTGAGATTGGGTTTTTCCTTCTATGCAGGATTATTACTACGAGCTGTGAACTAGACTGAGTGGAGGAGGACGCCAGCCAGCAGGTGTCAGCAATGCACACAATGAAAAAGTGGCTCCGTGGCAGGTCTGCAACGATCATTAACCCTGCGCAACAGTTTACCCTGAGATTACAGACATTAATGATTACCATCTCCTGAAAACGCTGCGCAGCAAATGTCATCTGAGAAATGACTCGGAAGACAGGCGGCGGTGATCATCTACGGCAATATAAATGGTGTGTAATAAATAATGTGTAAAGTGTAATAATTTCACATTGTGATCAAATCACACTTCAAATGTTAGATTAATTTGTTATATATAAAAAAAAGTAAATTTTCTATTATTAGATTTAATCGACTAGATATTGATTTTCTGAGGGGAAATCGAACGGGACATTCGTCTGCTAACTTGTATATTTGTGTAGTGAGGATGTAAACCAGTATTAAAGTGGCATTTTTGGAAATACTGGAGGAATTTCACCCATTTGCACCCAACAAGCAAAGATGACTGAGAAAAATCAAAGCATTACGTTATTCAGAAATCAAATTACGATAAAAGGCTGAAGCTTAGAGTTAGATAAAAACACGGAGGTATTAAAAAAAAAAGACAACCTGATCATGCCAGGAGCATCAGGAGCACCAGTTCGAATTAAAAATTAAAGCATGTGACTAAAGTGTACACTACATATATCAACATCAATACTGACAGGAGTGCAAGATGTTGGAATCACCTGCAGAGGCCAACATCGGCAATAAGTGTATAAGTTTAACAGTGGTGCAACCAACCCTGTTAAAATCCGTTTTAATGATGGTTAAAGGTGAGCGTCAACGTTTGTTAAACTGTATTATTAAAAAGAATGAAATATGCCGCTGCTTTTTATTAATTAATAGTGTCTCAGTTATTTGGACACAAAAGAGATTATGTGCTTTACATTTTAATATGCGGGGGTGTAGGGGGGTCTGAGAGTGCAAGTGCCTGCAGGTTGTGGCACTGAAGTAGAAAGCCCTCCAGTCCACCACTCCCTGTGAGGGGATTACTGTAAAACAGGTTCTGCTCAGGGGGAAGGACGCTGTCCGAGCCCCAGTCAGAGTCTGAATCTGAGCTGCCGTTCCCCGAGCCCTCAGTGGCTGTTGGAGGGTAGCTCAGCTGCTCCAGCTGCTCCACCAGGTCACTGAACTGCACAGCAGAGCTGCTCTCAGAGCGCACCGAGTACGCTGGGAAGTTGACCATTGAGCTGGCCTCTGACTGAATATCGGAGCCTGGCAGGCGAAGTGAGGAGGAGTCGGGGCCTCCATAGCCCACTGACAGGGACTCACCCGCAGAGCTGAGCCCCAGGTTGTCCAAGGAGCTGCACTCAGAGCGGTTATTAGCCAAGGAGCTGGTTTCAGAGTGGCCAACAATGCTGTCAGGGAAGGAATTGTTGTTCCCATTCAGGTCCTCTATACCCACACTAAAAATCCTATTTTTACTGAGATCAGCGTTTTCCACATAATCAAACTCCTCTATCTTATCATCAAGCCCAAAGGTGTAGGCCTCGGCCCCCCCGCCATAAAAGGAGATCTCAGTGGGATCATCATCTATGAACTCCTCCGTAACGTGCAGCGGCGAGTTGCACATCGAAAACATTGGATTCTGTTTTGTACGCAAAAGCTCTGCTTCAAAAGCCTCAGGTGTAAGAACCCCCTTCCTCCTCCCTCCGCCCCCTCCCAACGAGCACCCAGTTCCTCTTCTCCCACCAAGCACATTATCCTCATTGCCATTTTTGGAGGACTGAGATTGGGACGTGCCACTATCTACACACAAAAACAAGGGGCTGCAGTGTCCTGCTGCCTGATTGCTAGGGGCACCTTGAACAGCGTAGTGAGACGGGGAAGCAGCCTTGACAGGTTCTTCCTTCGGAGGGCTGGGGGGTCTGGCTGCGTGCAGGGAGGATTGAAGCTGCTGCTGCTGGTTCTGGTGCTGCTGGAGAGGTGCTAGAGTCTGGTTCAGTGTGGTCAAAGGCTGGGGCTGAGCTTGGAGTTCTGTCCGCGGGAGGATTCCAGGGATGTGTGCCGAGTGGAACGAGACAGTAGCAGAGGAAGGGGAGGCCGAGGCCCTGAGACTGTCATTAAATGACAAACTCTGAAACAACAAGGAACACGAGGGAGGAAAAAAAGTGGAAAGCAGTAAAGGAGAAGTGGATTAGCGTAGCCTCTGTGGAACAGTATATTTCAAGTGTCATTTGTGGCGCAGACATATCAACACCGAGGCTCCACTGACCTGTTTTGGCACATCTGTTGCTATGGACCGCGAAGACATTCGTACTTTACTGTTCCTCCTGAACAAGAAAGCAAACAAAGCATGACGATAAAAGGAGAGCGGACATACAGTAGTAGGAGGAGCAGGTTCTGAATATATTAAACACACACCTCTGGTATGGCGTTCTCTTCACACCATTTTCCCTGACGTACTCCACGAGCTGCTTCTGGGTTCTCCCACTGACACAAAGAGTTTTCAATCAAAACACTGAGCATCGAGCATGTTCCTATAAACAAACGTCAGACAACATAAGCCTTCGTTTCTATGTGATCGTTTAGTACCTGTATCTGAAGGAGGAGCCGCGATTGAAGAGCATAGTTTTGGATTTAGGTTGGGGTTGGTCTAACAAACGGAAAAACGAGTGGTACTCCACACAAATCTTCCAGAAGATTTTACACTGGTCTCGACTGGCCATCAGGAACTCCAGAGTATCCTGATGGGGGCCCTGTGAACAAAAAAACCCAAAATGAATCACACCGTAGGCTTGTTGGCAACTTTGGCGCACACAAACTAGTCACTTTCATTAATACGTACATGGACTTCTGGGTGGAGTTTGATGAGGAACCGCTTTCTCTTGAAGCTAAGTTTGCGAATCTTGGACCAATTGAAAGTATTTATTTTTGTGTGGCCCTGGTACAATAAGAAACAAATGATCTTTAGTGGAACTGTTGAGCACAGGGAGACACATTCAGAAAAAAAAAGCTGGTACGAGGGCAGCAGTCACCTGAAACACCTGAAGGCCCATATGAGCGACAGCCAGATTGATCTTGGTGCCTTCACGGTCAGCTGCTGGGTGGAACCGCACGCCATACATCTCCAGTTTACGAGCAATCTCCAGGATCTGGAAATCTGATTCAGCAGGAGTCTGACCTCTGGAGGAGGCAACAAAACAAACCGATGAACTCATGAGTCATGAAAACATGTTTTTTGAGATTTGAAACTTAGCCTTAGATGTTAGTGCTACGGTTTACTGTGCTGACCTTATAATAATATTACTATACAGGCTGGAACCTGCACTTTGTCACTCAAAATCTGTCCCCAAAAACAGACACCGTCATTCAACGGCTGTCCAAAAGGACTGACATCATGTGGACAGGGGTCGGGGGCTCGAGCGTTATCATCAAAATAAAACCTTCAAAATCACTGGACAAAGTAACTGAGATGTGGCAGCGCTGTGAGCGCCTTTCCTTTTCCAGGAGGATATTTTGATTAAATTAAATTAAACTTTAAGCCAATGACGCTAAACAGAATTAACCTTCCTTGTGGAGCACAGTGTACAGCGTGTAGAGTCTATTTTGTAGTCTGTGATTTACCACATCAGATCCAAACAAAGATCATGTCTCGTTTGCTCAGTGGTCTGAACCTCGGCTCTCTTCTAATTTCGAGGATTTGAGAAGCATTATCCAAAACCATGTGATTACAACCAAACAGCATGTTAGGGAGACATATCCATCCAATCATCACCACGTTCTAATTTTGTTCATCCGTTAAGCGGCGAAATCTCCTTAAGGCCCTCCCCCTGTCCCACTGGCCTTATGGCTAATATGCCGCGCCAGAGCAGGGGATTAGGCCAGGGAACTCGCCGCCTGTGCTTCCACACTGGCAACCAATGGAGGAGATTAGCAAAGGTCTTTAGAGCCACCTAAATACACCGAGTTGAAAAGAGCTCCTATTGGTCATAGCATAGCACTGTGCTAACAAGGAGGCCGGTGGTGGGAAAAGTGCAGCAGGTTTTGTGATGCTCCAAAAACCCTGAAGTGAAGCATACCCTTTCATTATGGCTGTTTAGTAAGAATACACAGTTCCGTTACCTCATCATGCCGAACACTAAACATTTGTGTTTCAAGTCACATAAAAAGGGTCGTGGTGACACACAGCGCGTATAAAGTACACAATGGTGATTCACACATCACTTTTAGTTTGGTAATTCCAAGCTTATTCAAAATCTGAGGAGTCATGGAGACAATGTGAGCTGATATTTAAGCTTGCTGGGTGGGGCACTGCATTCATTTATTAGGCGATCAGAAGACTTAGGAGACTATTATTTCATTAAATGTAATATTACTTTGAGCCAGTGTGTTATTTTACACTGATACTGTGATTATGATCATTTTAATTTGATCATTTTTGGATTTATTCATCAGCTTTTCATTTTATTTCTACAAAAATGCTGTTTGCGTCCACACGTCACTGAACAATCACACAAATAAACAATGTTAGGACTTGCTTGGGAGCGAGGTCAGACCGCACTGGTGGAGCTGTGTCAACAGCACAGTACACCAGCTTAAAATGTGGTCAGGAACACAAAGCAATAAATCACACGTAACAGTTCCTCTTGTTGTTTCAGCAAAGTCGTTTTTAAAAAGTATTTATAAGCAATCATACTTTTACTTACTTTACTTACTATTTAATGTATTACATTTAGCTATTTGAAGTTGAAAGGACATGCCCAGTCAGCTGCTGGCAGCCTGTCAGACAGCCAGCTCTGCTTTGATAGAAACTGGTCTACAAAACCAAACCAAAGCGACATCATCGGGTAGCACTGTGGGGCATCAGGACTTACAGGTGCCTGCGGTGGAGCTCCATGATTCTCTCCTGCACCTTCTCTTGATAAGGCAACAGCTTGTTCAGCCTCAGGAAGTCCCTGTCAGCTGCATCGTCATAGTCACCAATCTCCGCTGTGGTTTGTGGTGCAAAAGCAAAACGTTAGTAAATAACTGTGCGAACTGTTGTATGCTCTCAGCATAAGCCTGGTCGTCTGCCTCATCTTTACAGTGTGCACATTTAGTTTCTCCCGTTTCATCTGGTGTGTCTATGACCATAATTCATTCCGGGAATGTTGTGTTAGAAACTTGTAGGTGTAGGTATTTGCTTGAATATGTGAAAAAAGCTAAAGAGAAGTACAGCAATTTAGATTTCTGCCCCTTTTTTTGAATAAACCTGCCTAACCCAGTAACTACATCAGGTTTAATGTTAAAATGCTGTCATGGTGTTAAGAGAATTATCTTAATGTGGTATAACATGTTTACAGTGCATTGTTCCTACCAGAACAACCAGTAAATTCCATTTTAATCGAGGACCCAAACTAAATGTTGTAATATACCAGCTTAAACATACACTGGACAAGGTGAGAGGCCAGCAGGGCTCCAGTATTTTCTGTGCAGACCAGCCTGCTCTCCATCAAATCTCTTTTCATCTGCAGCGAGAATAAGTACCTGTAATAAAAAAGAAACACACAAACAGAGGCTTAAATCTCTTAATGTTCATGAGAAGTAAACAAGAACAAACTGATCGATTTAACTATCTTTAGGAAAGTTAAATTTAGCATAATAGCATTTGGCACATAAACAGAGAATCGCATATTTGAGTGTTTATTAATAAGAATACTCAAAGGCAGACTTTTCCATAATGAAAACCCTGCAGTGGAATATTTGTGCGACGCCTCAAGCTCAGTGGGTAAAGCCAAAAAATACACGCATTGACAAAATACCTTAGTGATTGCAGCTAGGCAGTGAAAGAATTTCAAAAACATTTTTAGGAAGACAAATACTATTATGCCCTAGAAACCATAACCGGGAGGTTCTGAACAGAAATATCTCTACCCTATCTCATGCCTCTCTACACAGGCATGAGATAAATGTAATATCCAGTAGGAAATTACAGTCACTGACCTTGTGTACTCCTCGTGCAGCTGACCAGGGTCTGGAGGAAAGAATTTCACCGACAGTCTAAATAGCGTATTTGCTGGTCCTGAAAAACATGAAAACACATCATCGACACAGAGACGGATTTTCAGTGAGAGGAATTTGACCGAATATTTGAGCTCACTTACTGCGGACTTGTTTCACAATGAGTTTTGTGGGTTCCAGCCAAACCTAAAAAGAAACAGCATTTACAGCATCAGGAGGACGTTTAATGACACTTGACAGCTGGCGACATCTCCACCTTAAAAGATTTGTTTCTTAGATTATGTTGTCATGTGCCAGCATCTTGATAATTGTAGAGCGATCTCCACTTTAAAACAATCCTCATTCCAGGAGCCTGCCTGCCCGATTCCATCTGGGCCCGATTGAGGAAGGAATGTGCCATATCCAGACAGATATATTGAGAAATTGGTATCAGCTGATATTTGCCTAAACTCTTCTTTCAGCTTGAAGTTACACCAAAATATATTGGGAAAAGCAAATAAACTTGATCATCTGACTAATAAACAATTAGAGCTGAAGAGAAAAGCCGATTGTTGACCACTGACTTGAGTAATGTTTTTATATCTTCAAGACATAGAAGATTATTTGTTGCTTTTCACATGTTAAGGTTTTGCGACTACTTGTTGACCAGCTGTGGTCAAATTGGTCATTTATCTTACAAACCTAAAACTGACTTAGAGTTATTTACTTTAATAGTTCAAGGGCCAGCCAATTAGTCGTCTGAACTTGTAGTCGTTACTGTTTAGATCTCTTGAATCATACCAGGTCACCACAAGTTCACGAGCGCCAGTGTACTTATGCTGTCTTCATACGGTCAACAACGCACTTCAACTTTTGTGAAAACATTTAGTTTCTTAGAGAAAGAACCTCTTTTCAAAGTGAAACCGCAGGTCAGCAGAAGTACTAACGCTCAAGTCGTTGCTTATACGAGCTGAAAGGGTAGCGAGTCCTATTAAACTAACACATCATTATCATTCTCTTTGAAGGCGAGTGTCATATCTCTTCTCTGTTGCTTTACAAAAAGCTCACTGGTGATATTGAATTCCACTTATGGATCTGGAGGAATAAACGCTTGGAAAGTATGACATTTGTATATGGGTACCTGTGCCAGACAAGTTAAAATATTCCTAGATTATACGCAGCTCTACTCCAGTAAAAACAACACTACTTCACTGCTGCCCAAAGAAGAGAACATGGAGAAATTATTTTACATTTGATTTTGTTCCACAAGCTATGACCTTTGACCTGCTGCTTTCCTATAACGTGTACACCGTTGACACATAAAATCAATTCGAGTGTCAGTTCCTGCATATTAGAGGCGCTTAAACATAAAAACAAAAGACAATGGTGCTGGAGTACGTACCCAGTTCATCTGCATGTTCTGAAACTCGAGGCCAAAGTAATCACTCTCTATAAGGTTTCCTCTGTGGAAAACCTCAGAGAGGAGAGTCTGTCCAAGAGCTTTTGGCTGGAAAAAAACCCAAAACAGAGAAAAAGTCATCTTGAGTTCCATCAGTATATCAACACAAAGACCATAGTCCATTGAAAATATAATTAAATGCCAATGATTTGACAAATTGCATTGCTTTGTCTTTAGAAAGACCAAAAACTGATCAGGCAACATTATAGACAGCCAGAGAGGAAAATAATAAACTCTTTTTGATTAGACTTAGGTGAGGAAGACTTTGCTTAGTGTTGAGCGTTGACTAAATGCTTTCTCTGCCTGGAAGGAAATATTTAGCATCTGAAAATGTGTGTTTCGTGTTCCACCTCTGCGTTCATGCCGTTTCCTTTATGCTGATGAACAAATCAACTCCAAAAATGTGTCCCACTGATCATTTACCATCCTCCTGGCCTGAAAAGTCATAATCTGCCGAGGTTTACCTTCTCATCGCTTTGGGGATTGTTTTCACTAAATGAAGAACTAATTACTATGTACTAAGCACACACTGCACTTGAGGTTTTGAACTGGCCTGTGACTTTTTGAGAAAATTACAGCTTTAAACATCTGGTTGTAATGTAAAATAGTATTTTAAAAACCGTATGAAAGGGCGCTTCTTTGCACTGGCT
The DNA here is from genome assembly GCA_032359275.1 of Microctenopoma steveboyesi. NCBI lineage: Eukaryota > Metazoa > Chordata > Actinopteri > Anabantiformes > Anabantidae > Microctenopoma > Microctenopoma steveboyesi. Next base: position 3,048,438 of record JAUMHF010000019.1, on the reverse strand, counting down.
AAAGTAAAGCACTGCAACTCAAGGAGTGCCCAGAGATTTACTGCAACCAAGTCTTCTCATTACTTTGATACAATAATATGTTCAGCATTCACAAAATCTATAAACTGCAGGTGAAACTTACTGACACAACATCTATAAATCCAGGAATTTGCTGTAAAATGACCTTTTTCCATGCATTTACAGTGTCGGATTACAGCTGATCTCAACCAGTGAACAGAAACTGGTGTGGTAAAATACTTACACTGTTCTGTGTGTTCTTGAGTGCAGGCCAAACATACTATTCAGACAGCACCAGTAAGTATTTAAAATGCATCAACGACCAAACGTGAGGAACATTTTGAGGTATTCTGTCTTGCCAGTTCAACAAAGTGAACAGAATACACACAAGCACATCATGAAGTAGTCATGTATTCAGCTTGAAGCAGATGAAACCCACACATCAAACGAAAAAAAAGGTTATTAGACAAAAACATATCTCCTCTATATAGAGACAACATTTCAATAAAACACTAGCTGCTATTTCTTCCAACTTTCCTTGTTATGGTTGTAATGTAGACCTTCTCCAGTCAGTCATAGCATGTTTAAAACGACATATACACAATGTAAACAGCAGTGTTACAATGAGCCTAATCTCTATTTCAGCTGAACTGAATAAGTATAACCCAGGATGGATTTGATATTTACTTTTTTCCCCTCAGGCATGATCAGCTTCTTTGTACCAACTGCTGTGCTTTCATAAGCTCTTCCTTTGTTACTCATTAACCCTTGACAGGAATGTTGAACTACACTCACAGCACTCCAAACTGGAGCAGTGCAAAATGCTCCTCAGGGACATTCAGCCTTATCTTCCATTCTCTGAGCAGGACTGATGACATTTTCACAGAGATCTCATTTCTCCCTGAAAGCTAACCAACAGGACAAGGTACACTACTCGGATCACTCTCACCCACCAATTGTTGATTGTAATTTCATCACAACACAGACGTGATGAAATTCCCCTGCTTACCAAGCTGGGTTATCTGCATTAGCTATCACTGTGGGCACACAGTTATTATACAGCCCTTATAAAAAAATGTGTGGTATTTCAAAATTTGCAGTAGAACAAATAGTCTAAGAAATGATGCATGTGACTAAGGCTCCAAATTCAGGTTCGTTCATTGTTCACAAACTGACAGAGGGAATGTAGAAATGTACGTCTCAGTGCATGCTCAATAATCTAGTGGGAGATATATTTCAAGACTCCTCTTCAGTCTTAGCTGACTGCAGGTTTTCCTAAAGTCATACATGGTGTGAAAAAGTGTTTCGCTTCACAGTTCTTTACCTTTTTGCATATTGTCACTCCTAAAGGTTCAGATCAAACTAAGTAAACACAAATTGCCGTTTTTAACTGATGATTTTATCAATAACAAAACTATCCAAACCTACATAGCACTCTGTGAAAAAGTAATTGCCCCATAATGACTGTTGTTGCCAAACTGCAATCACGCTTTTGCAAAAACAGGCAATGATTCTTTTACATCGCTGTGAAAAAACTTTGGTCTCATTGAAGTGATTCTGTTCATGATCCACCTGCTTAAAGGAGTCAGGTCTGGACTTTGACTAGGCCACTCCAAAATCTTCCATACCTTGTGGTTTGGGTCACAAACTGATGGGTAGAATTTCTCTTACAGGATTCTTTTGGTAAAAAGATGAATTTAAGGCTCCACCAATCACAGCAAGTTGTCTACAGTTCTTCAGATGTTCTGGGTTCTTTTGTGATGTCTTGAAGACTCAATCTAAGATCTTGGGGTGATTTCTGTAGGGGATCTTCTGGAAAGATTCACCATTGTTTAAAATTTTCTCTATTTGTGGATAATGGCTATCAACAGGTCTGACAATAATCTGTCCAGGATTTAGCTAGTAAAACTTAACTCGGGTGTCAGAAAACCAAATTAATCACTTACGTCACTTCATTTTTTAAATAGGGGGCAATTACTTTGTATTACCATCTAATTACTTTTAGGGCTCATATAGGTTTGGAATTTTTTCCCCCTCATGAATACAATCATCGCTTAAAAACAAAATTTTCTGTTTTGGGTTAAACTCTAATATTTTAATGTGTTTGATGATCCGATATCAATGCGACAAATATGTAAAAAAGTAAACAAATCCTTTAGGGGGCAAACACTTTTTGTATACAGTAAAAAATACTGTATATAAACTGTAATTATCCAGACGTCCCACGAAACTACTGTGAAACATTCAGATATTCCATACGTATTACAAATGTGTGGGCTGCTGCATAGAAATCTTCTGGCACTTTAAATACATCTGTGTGATGTGACAGTGAGCTCACACTCTGTTCACGCCCATTTGTGGTATGAACCCCACTCTCATTTCTAAGCTCCAACATTAGGACAGGTTCAGTGGGTCACCCAATCAAGCTCCAAAAGCAGTGCGGATTATGACAAACAGATGTTTCACTGAGAGACTAATCTTCCTGTGTGTGTGTGTGTGTGTGCGTGCACACAAGGGCAAAGAAAAATAAAACACAACACAGGTGTAACGCAATCTTATTCAGCCTAATTCAAACACAGGGTTTGGGTGTACTTTGCATAACAGGTTCAGCATGGTTTACTAAACAGCAGTTGATACTCCCGGGCTCTCAGTGACTGGGGCTGAGCAGTGATAGAGCTGACACTGGGGGGGTGTTGGAACTTGCATTTGGCACAGCGGTATCTACATTGTTTAGGCTTTCTCACCAGGATGTTTCCTGCTGGCAAACAATTTAAAGCTTTGCACACCGGCGGCCAATTTCACAAGTCTGTGAGGACAAAGATTGATGGATTCTTCAACACTTTTCTCAACTTAATGGCATCTTTCATTGTATATCAGTATCATCACCGATTTCTTTCTTCTGGCTTTAGGACACACTTTTGGACATTTGGTCAGGACATTTGTTTATGTGTGCACATAAAAACTACATAGCATTGATCTAGATCAGATGTTTTATTGTGTCTGCTGCTCAAGTCACCTGTGTAATACGTTCCACCTTTAGCCTGACATTCAAAACACAAAAAAACAGATGAGAGGTAGGTGCGAACTCCTTATGAGTCAGCCAATTAGTTGGGAAAAAAAAGAACAGTAACAGAACAGATATGTACAGTTCGTGTGCTGTCTTTTATTAGATTGCTTAGCCAATTTCAGTAGATAACTGCATAGAGTTAAGTGCTCAGTTTGTAAAAGTGACCAAGAGAACTTGTTTTGACAGTCCACGTGAAACGCATGCTTAATTCTGCTGCATCCATTCGATAAATGATCATATCTCTAAAAAGGGTGAAAACTACGCTATGTGCAGGACCACGGTGCCCAGTGTATGTTCACTTTCCCACTGTTTAGATCTCATTCTTCTTGCATGAAGCATAACACCAGTATGAACACATTTTCACTGAATTACACATTTTCATTGTCTGGTTCAGACAAAATCGAAATGGGTTTTCTGTTACAGGCCAGTGGTTGAAATTCCTTACAG
>JAUMHF010000019.1:3019558-3044827 GCA_032359275.1 Microctenopoma steveboyesi | reverse complement strand
ACACATTTTCATTGTCTGGTTCAGACAAAATCGAAATGGGTTTTCTGTTACAGGCCAGTGGTTGAAATTCCTTACAGCAGGACTTCACTCCTGGCCGGGTCCCCTCCCCCAACACCTCTGCTCAAACTTTGTACTGGCCGTGACTGCTCCCTCTCTGGCGCTCTCTCTTTCACTCGATTGTCAACCTTGCTATTTATGTGGTTGTTTGCAAACACTAAAAGCAAAGTCTGCCCGGATTCCCTCCCACCGATGCCCGGACCGTACTGCATTTTTCACACAGCTAGGTTCCACATCCCACCCTCGATCTTTTTGCAACTTTTGAGCTGGTAGTTAAGGCCAGCAAAGGGGCTGGCTGAGCTGGATAAAAGAAGCCTGTGTTTCCCTGCCCTCTTGGCCCTGCCTCCCTGTCCAGAAACCACAAGGCAGAGCTTTCTCCTGTGCTGGCTGTGGGAGGGAGGGGCCTGTGGACGACAGCCATGCAAACAAATGTCTGCTGATGATGACCATGCTGGGTACCTGCAGCAGATGAAGGCCAACAGATCAAAGCACATGTGCTCTGGTCTAATCTGCCTTTTGTGGATCCAGGCTTAAACCATTATATGCCCATAAATCCATGTGTTCTATGACACCATATGTACACTTTGCCAGTTTCACAAGAGAGACAATGCACAACGCTTCACAGATAGTAAAAGCTGCCGACGTGCACTAGACAGCAGAATGTTAACACTTTTTGAGCATATTTATTCTTCACTACTCCGTGTACAGTAGGAGTGGCAGGAAACGGCGGGTGATAAAGAGTGCACACAAATGTACAAGATACAGGCAGCTGAGCAACCACACTGCCACAAAGAGGGAAGGCACTCGCTTGAAGGCCACAACCATTTCAATCATTCAACACTGCAATTTTGTTTCTATTTTTGCATACAGTATAAATAAGGAAAAATACACTTTCAGATGAAGGATAAGCTACACTGCTTCATGCATTTTCACTTAATGTAACTGAGGTCAAACAGGCTGTTCAAGTGGAAATAAAACGTAAGTTGTCCAACAGTAGACCAGGCATTGAGTACACACAAATACTATTCTTCCTCCAGCCCACAACTCAGACTGAATGAACAGAAACATTAAGCAATGTTGAGCTGTGGTGAACAACAGTGTCTCTCAGGCCATCTTGTTCCCGTCAAATTGCAGCCTGCTTGACACCAGAACTGTCGTCATTCCCCCTTTGCAGCAACTTATTTCTGTCTGGCACCTCCTGTCAACAATATGTCCAGAGCCTTCTTTCAACTCTGGAGTCACATTTCAGTTGTAATTTAATACACAGGGTTGAATGTCTTCCTAAAACTGACAAAAAATCCTAGAAGTTACTTTTTCTGTAGACCGAACGGCACACAGACAGTCTTCCAGACAAATTAAACTTGTGTCTGTCACTGTCTATTAGCTTAAGACTCTGAGAAACCATATGGTGCATAAGATTATGAAACGTCCGTCTCAGCAGTGCCCCCAAACTACATCTGTCCGAACAGTTACTGCTGTGGCTACAGGACATAGGATAGAGTCGTTACGAGTTAAACACACTAAACTACTCACAAGACAACGAGTAGTTACCATGTCCAACAATATCACACTGAAAAATAACTTCTCCAACAATCAGTCATTGACTTGATTTTTTTTTTTTTTATTCAGAAGAGGCCTCCACAGAAAAGACAGGAAACTTGTTCTGATATGGACGCTTCCTTATTACTTCCTATTTGCCTTCTAAATGACTCTTGCAGTGCCTTGGCAAGTAAACATGGGATGTTACTGTAACAGTGTGGTTGTAAGGGTTTGTTAAAACCAAATGTATATCTTCACAACTTAGGAAACTAATGGAAAATAAAAAAAACAATGTATTTAAGTTTTAAGTGCACCTCTAAATCCAACAGAGCACACATAGACCTGTGTAATATATAATTATTTTAACTATAATAACGAAAACATGTTTAGCTGAGCAGCACAGCTAGAATCTAAAATAAGCAAGCAACGCCGATTTCCTGAGTGGCTACAACTAAGAAGACTAATTAATCTTGTACGATCTGAAAGACAATTACAGCCAAAAAGCGGTGGGAAGTTAGTTGCTTTTTAGAAAAAAAAAGTTAAATCCGTCAAAGCAGCACAAGCCCTCTGTAGTTTCCCTAGTTGAAAACAATGCACATGATAATTCAGCATTGAACAAGGACAGAGACGTGAAATCTGGGCTCATTCATCCAACGTTAAATGGAAATGCATCAGAACTTGAGTCCTGGATCGTGATATGTTGCTAAAGTCTTTTGGAAAAATAAATAAACTGCGGCCACCACAAACACCACTTCAACATAAGCAGAAATCACAGCCAAGAAACTAAAAAGTGCCTTGGTGAGCAACATTAGGTTGCCTGAATAAGAAGCCTTAAGGAGGAAGGGATTTCAGAACCAGAGCCATCTGGCAGCTGTCACCAGCCCAAGCCACACGCAAACTGGGTAAGATATAGCCTGCTGTGTGACAAACTGCCGGCTTATCACGGTGTAAATACATGAGGATGGCCCCGAAACAATGAGGCTGTGCAACTTACATCTATGTCAAAGAAGTCCTGGGAGTCATCCAGCCCCTGAACACGGATTTGTAGTCCTCGCCCATGGCTTTTGCTCCCACTGATCATGTTGCCACTGAGGCTCTGGCCTGGCTCCAAAGTGCTGATACCAGCATTGTACTGGGCTCCCAGCCTTGTGCCAGGGGTCTGCAGGACCCGGTATAAGCCCTCTATTTCCCCCATGACCGCTCGGAGCAGCTCCTACACCTCAGTCCTGCAAACAGAGAAGATAGAGCAAAATTAGATCTCGGCTAAACCGCAGAACACTACCAAACATTAGCGGCAGAAATAATGTCCGAATCTGCCATGAACCCCCGTGGGCCAACTCCAGTCATCCAGGTGATGACTGGTTTAACAAGTTTGTGCACGTTTCACAAAAAACAAGGCTGTTTGTGTCCGTGCGGGCTTCATTAATAATACGCGAAACACGCAACGTTAAAACAGGTGAGAGCCACAGGTAAAGCCACAGGTAGCACCGAGAGACGAAAGCCCCGCAGGGGGGACGAGCTGAAAACACGCCAGGCGGCGGAACGGTGCCCGCTCCGCAGTCACTGCCGGGGGGAACCCGCGGGCCCGACTTGGCCAGCAGGACTCCAATGTCGCTCCTACCAGCATTTTAAAGCGAGAAAACAAACCGAAAGACGCCGACGAACTGCACTAAACTGAAACAAATGTTTACGGTGAGGTTTGTTTTTCTTTTAAAGCAAATGAGTTCAGTGGACTTTAGTTCGCCGACGACAAGCTAACTTACGAGTACGCAAACTTTAACAAGTGTTTTCTCTCCGGACAAACAAGTCACGCGGCAACGTTTAACGGTGATAAAACGTCGATGAAGTGGCATCAAACTCACCGTTTTGCCCGTGTGGAAACTAAATGCTAAAAGTTTGTAACACGGAGAAGGACAGCGCTCCAGTCCATGGTCGCCGTCGTACAAAGGAGTGCGCACTCACTCTGCGCTGTGATTGGCTGCGGCGTCGCCACTCGCGCTGCCATTGGTCGGAACGTGTCTGAGGAGCGAAGACCCCCCCCTTTACTTTAAATAGCTCTCAGGGATGGAGAGTAAACGCCGAGAAATTACAGGCCTGCGCTGCTGTGGCCTTTTAATGACGCCCCGCGCGGAGTTGGGAAAGCAGCACCGAACAGTTGTAAAACCTGTAGAGGAAATAAAATGATTGGGTTTTTTTTCCTGATTAATGTGGTATTATTATCTCAACATACATATGATTATGTCCCAATGCTTGCATTTCTGACCTATGGGGAAATAAATACGATATTCACAGCGTCACTGTCACATTCAATAACACTAGTAACACGTTTCCCTGCGCGTTAGGTAAGAGTGTGTGCACGTGCGCGCGCGCGTCACGAGACTCCGCTCATCCCAGGTGGGTCCGCGTGTCAGCGCTTCATCACCGCGATCACATCAGTGTCACAGAACCCGCCGGACTGTTTGCGCTTCGCTTCTTTGTCGAGTGGTTGCGCTTTCATGATAACACACAGATTGTACTAAATCATGAGGACCAGGAAAAGCCAGTTATGGTGACGGAGCTCCCCCTGCTGTTATCTCTAAAATACACTGAAATCCAATTAGAAAATCAAAGTGCTTTTATTTTTACCTGTGCTATTTTAAAGTTATTATCGTTTATTTTCGTTGTATATTGTATATATTTAGTCACTAGTTACTTTTTGCAGAGGTTCATTGATTACCTGGATTACCTGGATCACCTGGATTCAGCTGCAAACATCCCGGACCGACGCACACGTACAGATGAACACACCCGGACCCATAGGCTCTGTCCAACAGACCTATCAACATCTTGAACTAGATACTGCACACACCAGAGTCATTCCCCACAGTTGCTGACAATCAACTTGCATCATTTGCACTATACTACAATACACCCAAACCACTTTACTTAATATATTATACTTTACTTAATATACTATTGCACTCCAACTTCTTAGACATCCTATTGTAAATTAGACATTCTGAACTAGACATTCCATTGTCATTCTCTTTGACTTGTGTTCTGAATTATTGTTCTTTTATTAATGCATTCCTCTTGTTCTTATTTCTTTTATGTTTCTGAGGTCGCTGTCAGTTGTACAAGCATTTCACTGCACATTGTACTGTGTATGATTGTGCACGTGACAAATAAAATCTGAATCTGAAATACAACCAACTAATAAATGGTGATTTTTCTTTAAATTAACCAGATCAATTTTTACAAGACGCTTCTTTGTTCCACATCATGTCTCCAGGTAACACTGATTTTTGTCCTTTAATTGTTATAATTTTTGATTAGATATTTTCAAGGGTTTTGAATAACTTTCAACTGCTTTTCAGTGTATTTACTCATCAGCATCAAACCCAGTATTGTTTAAAATGCATTAATTTATGTACCTTCCTCATTAAGATCACATATTTAGTCCTTCAGCTTGAGCACATACATGCGCTTTTACCTGAGTATTTCATTTATCTACACTTATTATCTCTCCCAACAGTATTTTGTTGTAAAGCCAACATATTAATTATTTTTTGTGTGGCAATATGTGTATATCTAATATGTTATTATTACATTGAAGATTACCATTTTCAACATCTGAAAATATTGATTGGGTAGAAAGAACAGTTAGCAGGAATACTTTTGGTGACGCCCACAACCACCAGTGCCCTTGGAAATACTGAACTACAAAAGAAGAAATATTTCCACATCTACAGATGGGATATGGCAGAAAATCAAATTCCAGATACTCAAGTATATGTTTAAAAGTAAAGTTTATTTATCATGAGTGCATCTCACCGATAGCATTTAGATTTTTTTGTAGCTTAGAAATATTGGCCGTAGGAAATTTCGGTATTTCAATTATGTAAAATACTATTACATGTTGTCTAACAATATGAATTATTAATGTGATCCCACTTGCATTATAGAGCAGTTAAGGTAATTTGATTTGCAAAATGTTAAAAGTAGCTTATTATGAAATCATGTTTTCTAATACACAGGAATAAGAAAACTTTTTAAGAAGAGTAAGTGTTTCCACACGGTCTTTTGATCATTATCCTCATAGAAACCTGAGCTTCATTTGCTTTGCAGTCGGTCTGATATGTGGATTTCATTCTCCGCAAATACATAAAAAGTAACACAACAAAAGTATAGCATAGTATTTGAGGGTCCCATGGAAAGAAAACCGACTTTAGCATTTGTGTTTTTAGTCTAATAGATTGTAATAATACAGTATTACATGTATTATACTTGTAGTTTAATTGTTTGACTGTGTCCTCGCTGTATTAACCTTTATAACACCTGGTTAATTAAATTACTAAAATACACTTTAGATGTTTACTCACTTCACAAAGCACTCACCAGTAGACTTGATAAGACTATCCTAAACAGTTCTGCCATGTGATCACCACTACAAGTGAGGAAATGACTCTGAACTGTAAAGAATCAGGGATGTATGCTGTTCGGCAGCTGAACTAATGAGTCACACATTCAAAGATGAATGTGTTTATTTTTTAGCAGGTCAAACAGTGACCTGCACAGTGTGAACTGCCAGGAGAGCAGCCTCTCTGATGTTGTTTCAGGGAAAGCATTTCTGCACATCGTCTATGCTGCCCTGAAGGACACCTGTCACCTCAGTGACACCAACGCTTTGTACCAGGAGCTGCTTCACGCTCATCATAACCTAAGCATCACAATTTCAGTGAACAAGTGGATTGATATCATACGGAGTTATTTACAGGTTAAATCGACCTCCTGCCACCTCAACTTTTAGAATGAAAACTCTGTTCTACCTGTGATTTTAACACATACTTTCTTCACATTTCCTTGAGAGCACCAGGCCGATGATACTCTATATTACATGTAATCAAAGTTCACAACTTACACAAGAGTCTGACTCTGTAGGAATTGAAAATAAGTTATTTGTAACCGGACTCTCTCTGACGTTTTAGGATATGATTGGTGGGCGGCTCTGGTATATATCCGTCAGGCTTCAATCCCACCTTCTCGCCAGTGGAATTTCATCTCAGCTTCTGCACCTTCAGGGCAGACGAGAACATAAAATAAGTAAGTGCTTCACAGTTTTCTAGTCTACGTGACCGCATTTCTGTAACGCACGACTTGTGCGTTTTGCGTGGACGACAGTGATCGTTGTTGGGGAGACAGTTTGCCCGTAAACCGCTACTGTTACAGTATGTTCTGGCCTGACTCCGTGTCATTTCTCCCCTGCTCAGCTGTATGCCTACGTGGACTTAGCGAGCTAGTAGAAACTGTGATGTTAGCTAACGTTAGCTGGCTAGCTAGTTCGGTACAGTTCAGCGTGTACTTCTTACCAGCGTGTTAGGCTCATACACACGTACGGGAGTCATTTTAAGGTTTTGGTGTTTTACTTAACCCTGCGAGCTAGCCAAATTTCAGCTTTGAGTCCTGTCTGTGTCGGTTTGAGTGAGCCAAGCTACCCATTAGCCGAGGAGCTACGTGTCACAGTCGCACACACTACAAAGTTTTTAGCAAGTTTGCTAACTAGCTAAGGCTTTGGAGCTAATAATATAGAGTACAGTGGATTTGTTACTCGGGATCCCATGCCTGCTTGGTGGCAGGTATATGACAAACCCCAGTATCATCTGCAGTGTCGTAGAGCGGTAAAGTTACAGTTTATTGTAATGTCTGTGCGTTTTATGTCTGGTCAACGTTAGCTAACACGACGGCATGCAGTTACGTTACCACTAACTGTAGTGTTTCGTTGGCAACTGCCGGCCAGTTAATTTGACATCGTGTTAGCTAGCTCTCACATTAACCAGCTACTTAACTAAATCCTTAATCTGGGATTTGGCCAGAATATAGTATTGTTGAGCTTGAAGGCTGTCATACTGCAGACAATTTAAAACCACGTTTAACTAGCTGGACGAGCCGGTCATCGTTGGGTTGCAGTTCGTTAACATGACTGTTCCCCCGGGTTATCTTAACTGCATCAGTAGGACAATAAAATTGGGAAATAAACAGGAACATATATCGCCTGTGCTAATACATCTTTATCAAATACTAGAGTCGGGAGCTAGCTGTATCTTACTGGGCGTCCAATTCATAAATACTGAAACTAGACAAAGAGGCACCGAGAGTGTATATAACACAGGCCAAATGATTTGGCATTTATAAGAACTTTATTGGAGAGTATACACACCTTATTATGAACTTTCTGGAGTGAAAGTACTATGGTGACGCCATTCATAAACTAGTGAGGTCAATCAAGATGTTATAATGACGTGAGCACAATTATACGCAAAGTATACCATGTGTAGAAGTCGCACCTCTTTTAAATGGTACTGTATTGTAAAAGAGCACAATGTCCTGTTTTAACTGAACCACCCAAAGGTGCTTTATTAATTGCCAGGTTTGTCAAATTGTAGGAGAAATCCGTGTCTAATTATAGAAGCCAGATGTATGTCAAGAAAAACAGGCTCCTGTTTGTTACTGTGGTTCCGTGTTGTGCTTCTTGGCACTAGCTTCATCTGAATGATTCTTAATTTCCTGATTGTTCGGAACATTTATACTATTACAATACTATTCCTTGTGATCTAACTTGAACAGTGACCATCGCTGAGTGAGCACCCTGAAAAATGGATTCCCTTCGTCAACAAATTATTTTTCTTTGCTGTCTTCAGGCAAAAGCTGGCAGGCTGACGGGAACTTGCATCTTTACAGGACGGATTATCTGGTAACTGACCATTTAGCTGGTAAGTTTTACCCACTGTAATATCATTGTAACCACCGATATTAGCAAAATGTTAAGCATTTCATGTATCAGAAATGTGATTGCACCCACCCCCACCATCACAAGTTCGCTTACTAATGTTCAGCAGCAGTCAGTCCTGTATTTATGTAAATGCAGGGGGGTCTGCCTTATTGTGTACCTTTTAGTGTCATGTCACAGAACCTTTGTCTCAGAATCTTCTTGTGGAATATTTTGTGATTTTAAATTACAAGTGTTATTCAGGCTGGTCCTCTTCAAATTAAGACTGTAATAAACACATGAACTAGTCTGTTTAGCTTGGGTGTGGCTATGTCTCCCCCAAAAATGGATGACTTTGACGTCTTGTTCACCTTCTCCTGCCACCAAAACATGCAGTGTGAACTTTGTAGAAACCCTTCTACAAAGTTCACCTTGTCACAATGGAATCCAAATTAAAACCAAAGACCATGACAGTAATGACCATTTGTATCGTCTCAGTGCTTTCAGTTTTGATAATGTCTTGTTTGCTTATTCACACCAGTGTTTGTTTAAAGACAGGATATTTGCAGAATAAAATTGGCTACAGAGTCTGCAAAATGTAATAAGGACTGGGCAGAGTTGCCTTAAGTTTATGAAGGCTGACAAGGAAGAGGCCACAGAAAGGGTGTTCAGAAATGTGTAGGAGAAAACTCCCTGCTAAACTGATTCCCACCATGTTGAAGACTGAAGTGAAATCCCTCCAGTGGCCTGTTGTATGGAAAAACTATATCAGCTAGCTCTGTGTCATGTGGGAGTCTCGTCATGCTTTCATTTGGCGTTTTGGCATGCTCTGGGGCAAAATCCTAAAACAATTAATTCCTCTTCTCATGTTGGCCAGAATTCTATGTTTCTGTGCAAGTCAGAAAAAAGCATGGACTCCTGAAGGAAATGTCACATTCCTAATGTTTTTTTTTTAATGTAATTGCCCACTAAACATAATAGGTAAGGTAATAAGTCTTTTTCATCGCTGTCGAGAAATATTGATCCACTCTTTTTATTTGAATTTAGCCACATTTGAGGGATTCTGTTCTTTTTATGAAATACTGTGGTAGTGGTTTTACGCCAGGTGTAACAGGAAAGTTCAGAAAGTTCAACTTTATTTTGGTCAGCCCACATGCCACCGTCTCTGTTATTGTTGTTAAAAAAAAAAAAACACTCTTCAGCTGAGGCAAGTTAGATGTTCTTGGTTTTTTTGTGACGTCTTGTATGACTCGTTGCTACGCTCTTGGGGTAATTTCTGTGGACCGGACACTTGTGGGAAGATTCTCCACTGTTTTTGTGGAAGGGGGCAAACACTTTTTCACACCACTATATCTTTCTTAGAAAGACTTGTTTTGTTCAGAGATGCTAGTATAGGGAGTTGACTTTTCTGTTGGTGGGGTTTTACTTTAATCCTATCCACTGTGGACATACACAGGGGTCAGTGGGATAGAATCTTCTTAACCTTGGAACCTACTCAGCTGTGTACAATTCTTAGAATAGCACTGGACAAAGACGGTCAAAGAGAGGACAAACTGGTTCCTTTTACTGTGACAAAATGTACCGTAGGCAAAGCCTTACACTCACCACTGTGTTCTTTGTGGTATCATCTTTAACCACCACACTGGCTCGCCATACATTAAATTACATTACATTACTGACACGATGATGTGACGTGATTTATTCATTAAGCAACACGTCATTTGTTTAATAAAAGATTAGATAATGAAAATTCCCAAAGTCCACCAACGATAAGTAATACCGCCGTGCTAAACTTTCAGTGTTGGTGTTTGTTTTTTTTTTGTTAAACAAGGACCTCTACCGATACAGAACTAGTTTATCGATATATTTTTTTTTCGCCACCGTGACAAGTGCACATATGCAAAACTCAATTTCTTAGTAAAATAAGGAGCCTATCACTTTCCTGTTCCACTGGCAATGCTGACGTACATGTCGCACAGGTCAATCAACAGCTGATTAAATCTGAAAATGCCTATTTAGTTTGGATTTGTAAAAACACACCAATTCTTTGACTGATGATGCAATGCTTAGAGATTAGCAGATGTGACGCTGTGGTCTTGATTAATTAACCAGTGCACTGTAATTTGCAGTAAAGAGATACATGAATTATAAATCCTCTGATTATCACATTTACATTACGCAGCATATGGCCCATTAAATAATAATCAGTCTTGCAAAATGTGTAAATATGACATAAGCAGTAATTGGTGTTTTGTTAAACATCTGTAAATGTCTATATTTGCTTTTAGTGACACACTCGGACTCTGTGTTAACGTGGGATTTTGACCATGAGCTCAGTCGCTGTACTTACGCAGGAAAGCTTTAATGAGCACCGCAGTGGGCTCATGCCAGAGCAGAGTGGTGGTGAGTATTTGATGATGAGTTTAAAGCCTGTTTTGGTTTGTGAAATGCAAACATCACACTAATTTTCCCCCTTTTTTGTGTCTGTGATCAGCTGCTGTGGCTGGACCCAATGCTGGAGAGGATGAGGATGCCCTTCCTACCTATAAGGAAGCCTTCCCACCTCTGCCTGAGAAGGCGGCCTCAGCTGAGGGGACTCAGGAAACTGCCAACGCATGGACCAACAAGATCCGTCCTCTCAAGTCCTCTATTATCACCCAGGTATACATTTCTTTAAAAGAGACAACTAAATATGACCTTAGAATAGGTAAGATGTAGGTGGAGAAACCTGCAGTAAGAACAGAAAACCTAAATGTTTTTTAACTCGCTTATTGTCACATGTTAGATTAAAATAAAGTTGGTCATTAAGATGAATAATATTAATTTATAATCAATTCAATTGATAAACCACAAATTAAGAGAAATACTGTTATTTGAATAGATTAAAATATATTTTTAAAGTTCTCAGACTCTGAACTAAAACAACCTGGAGTATGAGGAACCAGATGACATCCTCTGACCTGAAATAGGTTTCCAACTAGAAGCAGAAGTATGTTAGTAGAAAGATAGAGGGAGGTTTTAATACTACTTACAATCCTATAAAAGTTTTTTGTCTTTAGTGCCCTCCTTTATTTTTTATTATATTTGATAAACTTTAATAGCTTTGTCTTTGTGCCTTAGGTTTTCCATGTGCCACTAGAGGAGCGCAAGTACAAGGACATCAACCAGTTTGGGGAAGGAGACCAAGCAAAGGTCTGTGTGGACATCATGCATAGGACCGGAGCCCACCTGGAACTCTCCTTGGCAAAAGATCAGGGTCTTTCCATCATGGTTTCAGGAAAGCTGGATGCTGTGATGAAGGCCCGTAAGGAGATTGTGTCCCGACTGCAGACTCAGGTCAAGAGACCCTCCTTGGTTTCCAAAAAAAAAGAATAATAGTATTACTAGTATTTACACTTCAAAGCAACAGCACCAACTCTGCATTTTAACGATTTGACAGGCCTCAGCTACTGTTGCCATCCCCAAGGAGCACCATCGTTTTGTCATCGGCAAAAATGGGGAGAAGCTTCAGGAGCTAGAACTCAAGACTGCCACTAAAATCCAGATCCCACGACCTGACGACCCCAGCAATCAGATCAAAATCTCTGGAACCAAAGAGGGCCTGGAGAAAGCAAAGCATGAGATCCTGTTGATCTCTGCTGAGCAGGTAACATGGTGTCTTTAAATGTATGTATGTATTCAAACTATATATTTTAGACTGTATTTGAATAAGTTTCCTTCTGCTCCTTTTCTTTAGGACAAGCGTGCTGTGGAGAGGGTGAACATTGACAAGGTTTATCACCCATTCATCACTGGTGCCTACAATAAACTGGTGGGAGAGATCATGCAAGAGACCAGTGCTCGCATCAATGTCCCACCTCCAAGTGTCAACAAGACAGAGATTGTCATCACTGGGGAAAAGGAGCAGGTGGCCCTTGCTGTGGCTATGATCAAGAAGATTTATGAAGACAAGGTATGCTCAAATCAAACTAAGTAACCGAGAAGTTTATGATAATACACTAGTTTCAGGAACATTTAAACAGCTTTTCTGAGGTTAAATGTTTCTTAATTTCTCGATCAACTTGTCTTTGTGCTGCAGAAGAAGAATGCCACCACTATTGCAGTGGAGGTAAAGAAGTCTCAGCATAAGTATGTGATCGGCCCGAAGGGAAACACCCTGCAGGAGATCCTGGATAAAACTGGTGTCTCAGTTGAAATCCCACCTTCTGATAGCAGCTCAGAAACTGTCATCCTTCGTGGGGAGCCTGACCGTCTGGGTCAGGCTCTCACTGAAGTTTATGCCAAGGTAAAATGATCTACAGTTGTCTACTGACACTGTTAACAGTTTGAAAGTGAGCACTATTATTAAATTTGTTTTCCTTTGGCAGGCAAACAGCTACAATGTTTCCTCGGTCTCAGCTCCTTCTTGGCTTCACCGCTTCATTATTGGCAAGAAGGGGCAGAACTTGGCTAAGATTACCCAACAAATGCCCAAGGTCTGAGTGACGCATTTCTTAACTACTTTAAATCGACCTTTTGGTTTTTGTTATCTGTGTTCAATTGGATATATTTTGCATACAGGTGCACATTGAGTTCACTGAGGGAGAAGATAAGATCACCCTGGAGGGTCCCACCAAAGATGTGCAGATGGTGCAGAGCCAGATTGAAGCAATTGTTACGGATTTAGTGAGTACTGAGATACCTGTTCAGTTTTGTCTTGGACCTAGACCCAGATTCTCTTCGTCAATCAAAATGGTTCATGTGAAGTGAATGCAGTAAGGCTAGAAGATCGCTTTAAAAGGTGGAGTAAAATGTTTTTGTCTGACAGGTAAGCCGTATGGATTATGCTGAAATCACTGTGGATCCCAAATTCCACCGACATCTCATTGGAAAAGGAGGCGTCAACAGTGAGTATAGTGTTACTGTGTGGTTCATCCACTCGTAGACCGTGCAGAGGAAATACTTTTTTAAAACAATGTTTATTTAACACCAATTTTTTAGTCAACCGCATCAAAGAGCTGCACAAGGTGACTGTCCGCATCCCCCCTGATAATGAGAAAAGCAACCTGATCCGTATTGAGGGGGATCCTCAGGGTGTTCAAGAAGCCAAAAAGGAGCTGCTTGAGCTTGCGTCACGCATGGTTAGCACAAACCTAAGTTTACGGGCAAGATACTACAAATTGAATCCCGATGTGCCAGTTCTAAGCATACTATGTTTCACAGGAGAACGAGCGTACAAAGGACCTGATCATTGAACAGCGTTTTCACAGAGCCATCATCGGCCAAAAAGGGGAGAAGATCAAAGAAGTGCGCGACAAATTCCCAGAGGTGAGTCGGAAACTGTTCGCACTGGTTGGTGTGTGTTTGTTGTTGATACATGATGGTTTATGTCGCATTACATTTCAATAAGCTAAACCTTATGTGTTCCAGGTCATCATAAATTTCCCCGACCCAGCACAAAAGAGTGACATTGTTCAACTTCGAGGCCCGCGAACTGAAGTGGAAAAATGCTCAAAGTTCATGCAGAAGATTGTGGCTGAGATGGTAGAAAGCATTTTTTAAAATATTTTTTAATACACTTTGCGAAATTTAAGTGTAGACTGTTAACTAGAAACAATTTATTCCTTCAGGTGGAGAACAGCTTTTCTGTCTCAGTCCCCATCTTCAAGCAATTCCACAGAAACATTATTGGAAAAGGGGGCTCAAACATCAAGAAGGTGTTGTATAATTCAAAGACTGTGTATACAGTGAGCTTGTGAGCGGGAGCTTGATTTGGCATTGAGCTCTTTCTTGGTCTTGTTTAGATTCGGGAGGAGACAAACACAAAAATTGACCTGCCTGCGGAGAATAGCAACTCTGAGATGATTGTCATCACTGGGAAGAAGGCAAACTGTGAGGCTGCACGGAATCGCATCTTAGCCATTCAGAAAGAGTTGGTAAGCTGGACACACAGAGCTTAGTCTCTCCAATGTTTTGACAGATGGTTTTTCATCTAGTAAATTATAAATATCTTTCTGTACAGGCAAACATCACAGAGGTAGAGGTATCCATCCCCTCCAAGTTGCACAACTCCTTGATTGGTTCAAAGGGCCGTTTGGTGCGCTCAATTATGGAGGAGTGTGGTGGTGTGCACATCCACTTCCCCACTGAGGGCTCAGGAATTGATAAGGTCACCATCCGAGGCCCCGTAGAGGAGGTAGTGAAAGCCAAGCAACAACTGCTTGGCTTGGCAGAGGAGAAGGTTTGTATAAAAAGTCTCTAATAAAAAGTTGAACTTGTGTAAACTTTGCTTAACTGGCAACTATTGGATAAAAGGACAGAGGTGGGGAAATGGCAAGAGCTTCTTCTTTGCCTTTTTGACTTTTAAATGCTGAGAACTCTGAATATAAAATGGAAATCTTGTATATAGCTAATTTCAGACATACATGCAGTATTTTTGTTTTTGTAAATGAGTTTTTTGACACTGAAGATTTTACCATGTTCAGCCTGTTATACTTGAAATAAGAGGGTTTTGATTTTGAGATTGAAAAGTGATTGTGTGTTTCTTGTTGTTTTTTTGTCTTGCCAGCAAACAAAGAGTCACACTGCTGAGCTGCGTGCAAAGCCTGAGTACCACAAATTCCTTATTGGAAAAGGTGGTGGAAACATCCGTAAGGTCCGCGACAGCACGGGGGCCAGGATCATCTTTCCCGCGCCAGACGACAAAGACCAGGAGCTCATCATTGTGGTCGGAACAGAAGAAGCAGTGCGGGAAGCCCAGAAAGAGCTGGAGGAGCTCATCAAGAGTTTGGTAAGGATACAAAAATATATCTCAAGGTAAGCAAAACACTGGCTGAATTTTAAGCACCTACTCTTTGGTTACAGGACAACGTTGTTGAGGATGGTATGTGTGTTGATCCAAAGCACCACCGCTACTTTGTGGCTCGTCGTGGCCAAGTGCTCAGAGACCTGGCTGATGAGTATGGTGGCGTGATGGTGAGTTTCCCTCGCACGGGTGCTCAAAGTGACAAGGTCACCCTCAAAGGAGCCAAAGAATGTGTAGAGGCAGCCAAAAAGCGCATGCAGGAGATTGTTGAGGACTTGGTAAGTGGACGCATTATTAAGAAGGTATTATTTATTTTTTTCTTTTTCTGTTTTCAGTGTAACCAATATCCACCCACCCCATTTTATTTTTCAGGATGCACAAGTGACCATTGAGTGCGTGATTCCTCAGAAGTTCCATCGTTCTATCATGGGTCCGAAAGGCTCACGGATCCAGCAGATCACCAGAGATCACAACGTGCAGATTAAGTTTCCGGAACGTGAGGATCAACAAGGTGAAAGCATTTGAACAATTTAAGAAAAATTATTCACTTTTTAACAATAATGCCTAATTTTTTTGTCTAATTCTCCTATTCTCACTTTTAGCAGCACCTCATTCAGAGGCTCCTATTCAGGAGAACGGAGAGGCTAATGGAGAAGTGAAGGAGCCTGTTGATCCAAACGCACCCAAAAAGTGTGACGTCATCCTGATCTCTGGACGGAAAGAGCGCTGTGACACAGCTGTTGAAGCTTTGAAGGTTAGTTTTCATAAATAAATCAAATTTTATCTTAGTTACTAAACTTATTCCCTATAACTAATCTGTTTTCTTTTGTTAGGCGTTGGTTCCTGTCACTATTGAGGTCGAAGTGCCTTTTGAGCTTCATCGATACATCATTGGACAGAAAGGAAGTGGAATTCGCAAGATGATGGATGAATTTGAGGTCTGTAATTGTGTGGTATTACACGTGTGCACAAGACATAAGAATTTTTCTGATGATTGTGACTTAGCTGACTGTCCAATTTCAGGTTAATATTCAAGTGCCTGCTCCTGAGCAGCAGTCTGATAAAATCTCTATCACCGGCTTGGCCAGTCACCTTGATCGTGCCAAAGAAGGCCTCTTGGAGCGCGTAAAAGAGCTGCAGGCTGAGCAGGAGGATCGGGTTAGTATGGTGACGGTACACAAACGCATAGTGTGGGTGATTTTTATATAGTCACATGGAACATTCATCTCTAAGGTTAACCCAAAGGGCTAATAGGACGGGGGTAAAAAACATGTTCCAGTAGATGCAATAAATGTCAGAAAGTTGGACTTCTAACCTTAACTGCTTCTTCCATGAATCCTTATACAGGCACTCAGGAGCTTCAAGCTGACCATCACTGTGGAACCCAAGTATCACCCTAAAATCATTGGCCGCAAGGGAGCCATTATTACAAACATCCGCACTGAGCACGATGTTAACATCCAGTTCCCAGAGAAGAATGATGAAAACCAGGTGGAACATTTTTCCTTTTTTCTCAGACACTCTCCCTTTTTAGTCCCAAATCAGAAATGATAGTCAACAAGGTGAACACAATGTACTGCATCAGCACAGCAGGTGGTGCTAAATTACCAGCTCCTACGTGCCATGCATGGGAATGCTGATGCAGTAATGGAAAAGTGTGTTACTGTGTCTTGGCAATGTTCTCGCCAACTCCCTCCAGGGTACAATGTAGAAAGCATTTTTGTGGGTACGTATTTATGTTAAATGTGCTACTTTTTCTCCACAGGATCAGATTACTATTACAGGGTATGAGCACAAAGCCATAGCTGCACGAGATGCCATTCAGGCTATCGTGGACGAACTGGAGGAGATGATCTCGGAGGACATCACCCTGGACTGCAGGGTCCATGCCCGCATTATTGGAGCCCGTGGCAAGGGCATTCGAAAGATCATGGATGAGTTTAAGGTGAATTTTCTGCTTAGTTGACATGGAAGTGGAAAAGTTGAGAAACCAAGCAAAGACTATACATGTCTGAGCTGAACAGTACAATCACTTACCGGTGATGTTGAGTTAGTCTTTGGTCAAAGTGATTAGCGTAGTCCCCTTTGGGTAGGTGGTTTGGACGGAATATTTATTCATCTTTCATCTTTATTTAGGTTGATCTCAGGTTTCCCCAGAGTGGATCTGCAGACCCCAACCTCGTGACAGTCATAGGTCGCCCGGAGCTTGTGGATGAAGCCATCGACCACCTCCTTAACCTGGAAGAGGAATATGTAAGTATATGTTTGTTGGGAAGGGAGGTAACATAAAAATACTCTGCTGTTAAGAGTTTAAGGTGGTTTTATTCAGTAACTTTAAGTTCTTGTAATTTATTATTTTAAAATGTAACATTTTCAGACACTGATCCTGTCACTGCTGTTTTTGCAGATGGCAGATGTTGTGGGGAATGAGGCAAAGATGGCTTACATGAGGCCTCATGGTGGTAGCGCTGCTGCCGTGGATGAACAGCGTGGCCCATCCAAAGGCTTTGTGGTGAGGGAGGCTCCCTGGACCACTAGCAGTGAGAAGGTAAGCACTTTGTTGACTGTCTCATTGTTTATACCTATAAATTGTTTGGGAGGCCGGGGTGCAGTAGGTAGGACAAGCAGGGTTGATGGTTTTCTTTCCAGTTTCCCTGAAGTGGCCCAGGACAAGATGCTAAACTCGCAACCAATAGTGCCTCAAAGGGGCTGCCTGTCTAAAAGAACTACCTCTATAAAGTAGTAACGATTCATAAGAAATATGAAATAATTCTATTCTATCTTTTTTTACCGTTAGGCCCCAGATATGACCAGCTCTGAAGATTTCCCCAGCTTTGGAGCCCCAGTAGCAACCAAGACCTCTCCCTGGGGCCCCAAGCGCTTCTAAGCCGTGCTGCTACAGATGGGCCTAAACTTCACAATCTTCCCTGTCATTGTCCCCCTGTTGACTCGGACTGACCGCTGACCCTAAAAGTCTTCAGTTTGAGAGTATCCTACTTCTCTTGTCTACTTATCTTGGTCTGCTTTTGCAGATTCATCAGTCTAAAAGTGCTTTCAGATACTGTAATTGACTTGTGAGCTATCTGCATTAAATAATACTGTCTTGCGCTAAAAGAAAAAGTGACAGATGTTGCGGTTAAGTCTTCAGTCTGTAAAAGACTGACCTTTAAATGTTCATTAGACCTGACATTTCATTTTAGTTTGATCTGCTACACCAAATTCAATGGTGGCCAGGCCGTTTTTGAGCTGCCCTTATGTAAGTTGCCTTTGCAGTGTGGGATAAAGGTATTGAAATATTGCTGGTGAAATGATGCCTGACCAACGGGCCAGCTGTTTCAGTAGCCCACCCCCCTCCTGCTTTACTCATGTAGCTGAGTGAAACTTGTCAGTTGTTAGCCCTCAAGCACAATGTAGTGGTTATCCTGTCACAACTTTCCATTTACGTGTAACTGTGCTTCTGTGAATATGGTCAAGTAGTGGCACGTACCTTATAGCCTTATCAATTGGTAAACTATTACTATGGGGGGCGGGGTGGTTTCAGCCACTGCAGAATGGCACATGCTCAAACTGCCAGATGCTTGGAGATCATGCCAGAACTAAACCTCTTACAACACTAGGCCTAAAGCTCCAAAGTATCAAATGTCACAGTAACTGTGACATGTATGAACGTTTTATGACATTTAAAACAATAAAAATGTTTGATCAAAACAGGAGACCACCTCGTGCCAACTGTCTGTCTAGTGGTGTCTTGTGTTATTCATCTTCTGCATTGGGTCAGTGTCCAGTCCCTTTGTCTTCCAGTTGCTATGCAGCTTGTTCTGTTAAATAGCAATGGCCCTTTTTAACAGCCTTACAACTAGAAAGATACAAACCAGGTAGTGGTGATGTCAAGGTGTGTTTTCTAATGAACTGGCAGGTATGTTCCTTTTGAAAGCTTCAGGAACATTTTCCCCCAGTTATTGTAATTAGTTTAATCTCACTTGATGAGTGCAGATTTAGCTGCTAATTCAACATCTAGCATCAGCATACCTTGGTTTATATCCTCCTAGCGTTGAATGAAAGATTATGCAAATGCCATTGAAGTGAACGGTTATGGATGACGCTGGAAAAGAAATTGTCCAAAAAGTCAATAAAAATTGAAAATCTTTGTGCATCCAAGTTTCTTTGTGAACACAATGATAATTTGCCAAAACAGGGTGTCATAATATAGCTCTGTATGTTAACTGTAAAAATAGCTTGTTCCATGCTCTCAAACTGCTCAAATGAAAGCTTTCATGAATGTCTACATCAGATTTGATTATTTTGGGGTGTCCTGTAATGAACTGCTGGTGTATTAGTAGTATAATGGATTTTGAATGTCTAAAGAACATTTAGAAGAAACTACCCAATATTAAGGCCGGTAATTAGGGCTGAGCAACTGAAGGGCGTCTGATCCCAACCACTAGGACACACACCAAAAGAAAGTGGCTTTTTACTGGCAGGGCTCAGAAATTTTGAAGACGAGCAAAAGTGACATTACACTGACAGAAAAAAAAATCCACCCAACCGAAGGTTATAGTGGTGTATATATATTTGTGTTTAACAATTTAACTTAACAGGCTCAGGTTGCCACTAGATTTTCACATCTGATTGGCTATTGTGTAGGTCCGTTCTCCCTTCTGATTGGCTGGAACGTGACAGGCTCTAGGACTCCAGCGGAAACGCGCTCGTTTCATAGTAACTGTACCGCGGTCTGAGACATGTTGGGCACTGCGCTATGTTGGTCTACAAATTAATTAATTAAACATTAAGCACAATGTGTGGCGGGAGAACGTGACGAAGGACTGAAAAGAGTGACTGTCACGCTCAATGCGTGACACTTGAGAGCCCTGGGTTTTTTGTTAATGACGACACTTCACCGTTATGCAGGCAGCTGAAAGCAGACACCAGAAGTTATCATTTTATGAAAGACCAATAAAACAGTATGTTACAGTCAGATGATGGTTATCACACATAATTAAAAATCTGTTGTAAAGTTCGTTGCTGTTTCCCCAAAGGCAATTAACAGAATTGACCTTGAATAGTTAGCAAGTGTTAGCTAAAATTAGCATAGTTCTAGCTCAGCTAGGGCTAAAGCTTAACCCTGGAACGAGGAGTCAAACAAAACTACCATCACAGCATCACTGGGACATGACACGATCACTTCGTCTTCATGAGAGACAGAGGAACATCAAACCGAGTGAGTTTTTTTACTTCTCATTATCTTTTTCTCTTTCTCCCGCCATGACTGCACGCGAAAAGTTAGCACCATGCCATGTTCCTGCTAGTGCTGAAGTCATTTCTGCTACAGTTCAAATGTTTCCCGTGGAAAAGTCTTTTAAGAAAATCTCTTTTATTATAACTACTAAGGTGTGAAACGTTGTGATGGCAAAAATGGAAAGTTTGGGAGATCGAATCATTTGGAAAATTTGTTCCAGAAAATGGTTCTAAAGTTATTACAGTTACATCTGGTGGCAAAATAAATTAGATTCTAAAATATCTGACCCAATAAATTTATTAGTGTTTTTTCACTTTTTCTGTTGGTTCATAGTATTTTTATAGAAGTGAATTTTATCATTATGTGAGTGTGGTGCTTCTGGACATATAGGCAAATCAACGAAGAAGGTGCTTCTGTAAATGAACTATTTCTATATAGTAAAACATTACAAGATTTAGATATAAATAAAAAATCTTTTTTAATTATTTATTTTCATTTTGAAATTACTACAGTACTTTGTTTATTATCACATTTAGGAGTGAGAGAACAACATCACATTCGGTTGCTTTTATATTGCATTTCAATTCGGGAAGCAGTGCGGGCAAGTCACCCGCTATGATTCAAAACAGTTAGTGACTTAATGGAAGGAGATTCAATGCTGCCATCACTAGTAAAACGTGAAAACAGCACGTGGTGGTTTCTAAACCATCTCTTTCATATTCCTCTGATGCCAGCATCATCTGTGATATACATGACCATTGACCAGTTCACTTTGATGACTGTTATGCTCACCTCAGCCAAAGAGAAATCTCCAAACCTCTCTAGCCCCCTATATCTACTAAGGTATAGTTAGTACCCTCGATAACATAGAAAACAAGAACCAACATGTTTTCATTATTTTGGTATGAACGTGGTCGCCTGTGGTTTAAATGGACCGTTGATGTCTCACTGACTCCTTAGTGGGATGTATTCAGACAATACAAAGTGTAACAGAAAGCAGCAAGCAGCAGTGGTATTTTACTTCTTCTAACTAAATACTTTTTGCTCCTTCAAACTGCCATAAGGTTCATTCGTGAACTATGCTAAATATTTTTTTGCCTTTTAATCTATTTTGATATACATAGGTTTAGAATTATCCTGTAATCTATGGGTCACATTTGTATGATTGCAAAAGGCAGACAGAAAAGAGTGGAGTTGAATGTATTTCCCTAACAGTCCCCTCCGCACTTGAGAGCAGTCTCAACGCTCCTGTGTGTTTGAAAGGAGCAATGTAAAGCTCTTACTGGCGCTTTGAGGCATAATCATGACACAATTAAGATAATTTCCCAATGACTGCTGGTGGCAAGAAAAGCAATTTTTACGCTTTGTAATCGAGCCTGGCTGTCAGATTAAGATAGCAGGTGATTTGAGGGAAATTGTCTTGGCTAACTCTTTGGAGTGGGATCCAGGTGGCCTCAGGTGTCTCTCTGCCCACTGTGGTTGCCTAAAACGTAATGCAGTTGTGAATCTGAAAATGAAAGAAACATTTGAGTGGTGCATTTGTGTCTCTGGGCATTTGTCATCTTATTACCTGCCTCTGCTGCCATCTACTTCTGTATCTTGTGACTTAAAAGTGTCAAGTAGCCTGTTATCTCTCACTTTTTTCCCTCTGTCTCATGTTTTTGTGTGTCACCTGCCATCCAATGACAAACTCAATATTCACCTCATACTCTGAGGTGTGTGTGCGTAGGTGGAAATCTGGGAAGAATATGTGAGCTTCTTGTGGTTGCCATTTAAGTCAATATTTGTATTGGAAGGTCTTTACATAAAACATGAAAAAAACGTCAAGATAAAAGGCAAATTAAGTCAAATTTGACAAAATAAATCAAACGGGTGAATAAATATTACAGTGCAGCTCAAGATACACAAGTACCAACTTGAATTAAATAATGTGGTTTTCAGAAAGAGGATAGACAGACCAAATATCGCAGTGACATTAGAAGGATCCACTTTATTACACACTATGCAGTTAAGGTAGTGTTACCATGAGACTTGTAATCAGTCCACTCTGCCCCACCCAGTCCTCTCTCCATGCTCCTCACAGCTCCACTGTCCTCCTCTTAACTCGTTTAGAGGCTGTTATGGGTTATGGCAAACTTTCACACTAAATAAAAAAAAATAGAGATTATCTTTGATATGTGCTCAGATTTTTGTCCACGTTTGCAAACTCAGTTGACTGAACACTTTTTTCAAAAGCTCATACCAGCATCCTTGCTCAGGCCAAAAACCAAACAATCAAGTAACTGAGGGACCCCAGCAGATTTTCACATATTATATATAACCAAGTAGGAAAATCACAGGCAATGATGACAATATTAGTCAAGGCTCTGTTCTGTACAGGTGTTACAGGAAGTCACTGTTGTGACAATGTCATGTGATGAACCAACATCCTCAAACTGAAACAGCTAAATGGAACTTGGCCATCGTTCATTTTCACAATTACGCTAGTGGTCTTCATGTTGTGGCTTTTTGAAAAAACTGAACAGTAGGTTCCAGCCACAAGTTTGCACCCACCAGAACTGTCTGACTGACCTCACAGCACGCCCCAGTATCACACAGCACACATTTGATTAGTGCATTATGTGAGAAACATTATTAATGTCTTTGCTCTGTTTAAATATTCCAGTTAGTCATTGCTGGTTAACTAGCACAATGTTGACCGTGGAGTCACCACTGATGTCATTAATGTTATCTGTGCTTCAGTTCAAAATGTCACATTAAAATGTTCTGGACAGTGAAGAGACAGTCAGATACAGCTTAAATTCATTTCTCCACTAGATGGCATTGATAGACTTGATTTTGAGAAGCAGCCTCCACACTCAGGGTGAACATGGCATATACAGTATATTAAATAAAATGAAGTGTTTGAAGCCCTCGTCGTTTGTTAGTTTCTAAACATCAAAAGGAAAATGTGACGTGATTGTTTTATCTATTTGAAGTCCAGTTCTTCTGGGTGATTTTTTTTCTTTTTCTTTTCAGTGTTGGATATCATTTAGTTAAACATGTGTTAAAATTAAAAAATTATACAAGGGGTCAGAGATTGTCCTGCTGAAAAACTTTATGTATCCATAGACTATTATTGTTTTCTACATCCCTGTTTCAATAGATATATCAAAAAGATGAGTTGTATGTCAACATCATGCAGTAGTGATATAGGGTGATATGTCCTCTATATCCGGTGTTGGAATTAATCAGTGAGGAGTTGAATATTATGACTGTGGTATTCAACTTTCATGCAGTTGAGACAGAAAAAAGTTAACAAGGGTGTGAGACTCAAATTAGCATATTTTATTTTCAAAAGAAGAGTCCATCTGTGTGTCTGTCTAAGTCAATTTGGTTTTTAAGGCCCTGCCAGTAAATGGCACAGACAGACTGTGGAATCCCCCCACGATTGAGACTGGCAGGGCTCAATCAAATGAGAGGCGACACATTCATGTGAGCGTCAATACAATAGTCCCTGACACACCCGCCCAGGAAAGGCTTGGCTATATGAAATTTTTCTGAAGTTAAAGACTTCCATTAAAAAAGCATCCAATTTGCTTTCTGATTTGTCCTGCATCGGGGTCTGGCTTGGTCAAGTAGAAAATCAGCAGCCACAGTTAAGTGCATTCTGGAATCTGTTGACAGGACATGAGTAGCGTATCCTAAGATTTTAGCGAGAGAATGGGTACTCCACCCAACCCCAAGTATTTATTTGACTGTTCAGCACTTCTGTCGTTAAATAGAAGAGATGGGCGACAGAAAGGAGATATGTGAACAGGCAGGCTGTAACGGTTGGACTCCACTACCGTGACCAGTAGGGGTCACATGTGGCCAGGGAATTAAAGGCCGTGATGTAGTTCAGGCTCAGGTTTATTGCCATTTTCACACATGATTCACAAACATACTATGTAAAGTAAAATCATCATATATGTACATTTATGTTACAAGTGAGGGTTTGTGTATCATTCCATGACAATGCAAACTCACAATCCGTCTGCCACCAGTCTTACTGGACAGTTCATCCAATGAGTGAGTCCGTCCAGCTTTCCACGGGAAATATTTCTAAATCTATGTACAGAAGATCATGGCTGCTATAACTGGGCTTCACAACTTGTTTTTGAGAGACATGCACTACAACAAAAGCAACAAATACTTTGTCCACGAGAGGCTATAGTGTCTGCAAGCTCTACTATGGTCATCATCAAGTGCAACAAAAAGGTCAAATCCCAAATCTGTTATGATTCATGTCTGTCCACCTCATTTTCATTCTGCCTTTCTATGCTGTAATTTAGCTTTTTTACTGATGTCTGCTTTGTACACGAGATATCTACTGCGTTGCAAGAAAATGCACAGTAACACCTAGAATTACCACACATTGGATTAAACACACAACCCATACTCTACTTTGAATATAACGTGACTGAGGCTTGCCTCAGTTTGTGTTTTCCATTAAAATAGGTTCAGTAAAAAGCATATTTACTCCTTCTTCACCAGAATTTATAAATATGCAAATATGTTTCATTTCATTTTACTGCTAGATCCAAGCTCCAAGGTCCATTCTCAGTTTGTGTGCATTGGAGGTTTCAAACTTAATGTCACACTTTCATATTGGACCGTAATTGGCTCCAAAACTTCTTGTGATGTCACAAATTCATCTTCTGTGTACATGTGTTTAGGGCAAGTGCTACTCGATATTTACATTTCTACCAAACTACAATAATTCTCACGTCCTGTGATCACACTGCACGTGGGACGTACCTGTAATTCATAGTTAAACATGGAGCAGTATTAAATTATTAATATCTATAGCCGGGAACATATTTACAGCTGCTTGTTTTTGTTGTTTGTTTAACAGAACAAGACTAACTTTTTACTTTGTATTTATTA
>JAUMHF010000019.1:2990238-3013205 GCA_032359275.1 Microctenopoma steveboyesi | reverse complement strand
GTAATGAGAGCGGCTGTATTCATGGCAAAACAATTTCCCTCTGGGATTAATAAAGTGTTTTGAATCTTGAATCTTGACAAACATACCCCCAAATTACCTAAAGAACAAAAGGTAATGTCAGTTGCACTTTATCAAAAGTGTATTGCCAAAAACTAAAAAAAACAAATCTCTACATTGTAACATGATAAGCTTCTTGTTATTACCTAATACATTTCACGTTTTTACAAAATAGTTTTAAGTACGGCCATCTGTTCATGACATCAAGCTGAAGCGCACTTAAGTTGTGCAGCAGGACAATGAAAAAAACCCCACACCACAAGAGACTGTGGAGTGGTTGAAGTCCATGTAGGTTTTCATTTTTTTCTCCCTTAATAATCAACACCAGAATTTTGAAACTTTACTTACTTGTTTACTTGTTTCATTTGTAATATTTACTGTATAGAAATCACGAAGTCTTTAGGACCTTTTAAGTACCATTCACTTTCTGCGCAGATGTTCTCACTGTGGAAGTGCTCATATGGAACCGTTTTACACAATGTTTAAAAATGCACAGGAATTAATTCTACATACAGCTTAAATAGTCCCAGACTGTAGAAATATATTATTTATTTGCTAGAAACAGAACACCTTAACAAAGACTCTGCTCTGAAGTCAGATAAACAGATGGTATTGTTTGCTTAATATGAGCTGTACAGTGGAAATGTGATTGAAAAACATCGGCTTCTTGTGTGTGTTATTTTAGACGCTGCATTTTGGCTTTAATACATTTTTAATTATATATATTCTGACGTGGGCACATGTGACTTTCTGTGTACGCATCACGCACAGAGGCACAAAGAGACAGAAATGACACCGTGACACAAGAGGCTGTTTAGTTAGTTTAATAAAAGAACGGTATCACTCACTAAAAATGAGAAGCTGCTAGCTGGATATTCGCATGCTGCACTTTTATAATGATTATAGCTTCAAAGTCTAGCACATTTGCCTGCATTGTGGCATAAACGTGGATACTAATCTGTGTCCAATTTGTTTTTCCCATATTTTTCACTCACTTATTCTGGGCTTTAGTACTTTGTTGTGCAGAAGAAAGACACTGCAACACAACAGGTCTACGCGTTTCTATCCATGTTATCTCACTTTTGCCTTCCTAACTCTGTGTGTGTGTGTGTGTGTGTGTGTGTGTGTGTGTGTGTGTGTGTGTGTGTGTGTGTGTGTGTGTGTGTGTGTGTTTTCCTTGTTTTGAGTTGGCAATTGTCATCTGTGTAACCCAGTTACTGAGGTCTAATTGTGGGATTGTGCAGCAGATGCAAAACAATTATTGAGTAATTTAGTCAGCAGTTTATCATTGTTAGTTTCTGTTTTTAAGTTTTATTTTAGTCAGTTTTAATATTAGCAACAGTCTTTAGTCCATTCTGGGCGCTATAGCCCACTTTATTAAATCCAATCTTGCTCTCTCTCTGTCTGTGTAAATCACAGTCTACGTACTGAGGATTGATCTATTGAAAATGTGCCCAGTGCACCTGTGTTCTGTGGATACAACATGTCGGAGGCATTGTTTGGATAATCTCATCAGCATTAAGGACATGAATTCCTTTTCAGAATTCATGTCTTTTCAGAAAAACAGTGGGGAAACTATGTTTACTGTTTTATACTGGTACTTATAGTTTGCTGAGGTATTGTGTTTTGTGACAGGATTTTTAATGAATAATTTACATGCAAAGATACATGACAGACAATAATCCATTTTGTGTTGTGTTTAAACCCCAAACCATAAGATGGCAGTGTTATGTATACCCATGTATGAGTTATTTTATCCAGAATTTAGCCATGTGGTTCTCTGTTCTTTATACCGAGGCTCCTAAAATGTAATAAACATGTGTATATGTTGCCTTGTTCACAGTATTGCTATATGTTGAATTGTAAACCCATTATGTGTTGCCAAACTCCTCACAACGGTTTCTCTACAAACTTATTCATAGTTGTTTCTATGAGTCTTTGCTTTTTTGGGATGTTGTAGATTTGAAGATATAATTTTATGTTACATGTTAACAGAGTTCATCTTAATGATTCTTCTCATGAATAAATATTACTAAAGCTATATTTTTGTAGTGTCACAGTGACAGAGAGAGAGAACATTAAATATATTTTCATACAAATAATTGAAATACAATTTAAAACAAAGAAAAACCCAACCTGTCAATCCATGACTCACAAGTGTACATGAGTAAAAACAGACTTGAACTGAAGATGCTGCCTTTCTGTGCATGCTCTTTAACCGTTTGGCAACTAGTACAGGTAGTCTCAAATACTATATGCTAATATTGGGGTATTTCATATGACAATGCTACTTTCAGTAAAGGATCAATTATTATTATTAATACATATTTCACCACTGTTTATACATTTTCTATACTGTGTTTCATAGGAATCATCATTTGATCCTGATGCACACATTCTTCTAGTTACAAACCTTAAGGCCTAATGTCATCATGACCTTCACCAGTGGGCTGACCTGTAAAAAACTATTTTCCTCCTACACATTTGGTACGTCTGCCAGTTGTATCACTATTCTAGTGCTCATGAGCAACGGTCACTAAAACGTGAAGTCACAGAGATGAGATAGGTACTCTTTCAACCCAAGTGAGCATCGTGTACCATATAATATTTAACACATGTACTGTTTACATAATGTTTCATTTGTATGTATACTCTCTAAACAGTTGGGAAATCAAACCAGATAGGTTGGCATCTCCGCTTGGGGTTGGATGGGCTGAGAAGTCGGGTTAAAACTCCACAAATCTCTGCTTTTTTCAAACCAGTTGTCAAGTTGCTGGTATTGATCAATAATCGTACCAATCCATCACAGATATATTGTGAGCTCTGAGGCAGTATATCTGACTCATTGCCTCTTAAAGCACTGCAAAGAAATAGTGTTGGAGAAATACATTTTTCAAGCCAATAGTCACATATTAAATCTTAAAATATTTAGATTGTTAGTTCATAGCAAAATAGTCATTATCTAAGCATCTTAGGAAAAATAATGATTCATTTCATATCAGTATTTTCTAGTTGCCTGCTTCACAGCAGTCCTCTGACCTGCTGCCTGCCCTTCATGCTAACCGTGGCTGCATGGATCAGACAGAAGCCTTGTGGAGGACAAACGACAGAAAAACTTGGGTATTACATATTATTTCCCTGCTCTAATTTTCCCAGTGCTCTGTTCCTCTCATGTGTGGACGGGTCCTGCAATCACAATCCCTACGCAAATCAAATATTACAATGAAATACTCAGATGAAAAAGCTGGTGCCCTTAATTAGATGTGTCAGGGTTCATGGAATCTGTGCTTGATTTACCTCAAAGGATCATTTTCTTGTGTAGAAGATCTTAGCCTGGGTCATAAGAAAGAATTAATACAGTTAAGCAGATCAGTGTTAATTGTGATGCGTTTCATCTTGAGAGAAAGCAGGAGAAAGAGCGCGTAGACTCCTGTTCTTCACATGTGCTGGTGTCTGTCGAGAATACCTGAACCTAAAAATGTCATCATGACACAGAAATGTATAAAGCCGTCATGAAACGTGACAGACAAGCTAGAAATGATCAATATAGTTTGAAGGTAAAGATGAATAAAATGAGAGCTGAGGCACGCTGAAGGAATAAAAAAAACTGTTTTGAATTAGGCATTCATTGAAAAAAAAGAAAAAAAGACAAATCTAAATTCCTGGGTCATAATCTTTCGCTTCAAGCACTGCACTGCTAAGCTCTGGTTTGGGATGACAGGTCCCCCACCTGGACAAGCTTGGACAATGTCTCTGCTATGTCTCATTTCTGTGGGAACAGAGCTGCACAGACGGCTAATCACGTCCGGAACCAAAGGCACCTGCCCTATCTGCCTCTACATTTGGTCGGGAATCTTTAAAGAGGCTAAACCTCACTTTCATGCTTGTCTTTTATTCACGGTAAGTGCTTATCGAAACCGAGCTGTTGCCACTGCCCCATCTTCCCTCCCACAAGCTCTGAGAATGCTTGACGTAAGTACAGCCAATCTGGGTAAATACGAATCTCTCCCTACTGTCACTGCTGGCATATTATGCCCCTGAGGGAACATTCTTTTCATAATATCATAAGCTGCTTAGCGGTGTGCTTCTATTTAAGGCATACATATTAATAGCTATAAGGAAATCATATTTGAACTGTTCCCTGCAATCAATGTCTTTGGGTTTGCTGTTATACTTTGTATAAGAAGGTGCTAATAACTTGAAGGCACGTACACTGGGCAATCTAATCCCTTTGTATGATACAGACTCGTCTTGGCAGTGTGTGCCAGATCGTAGGACAGGGTGCTGCAGAGGTTTAGTCCCTAAAATCACAACCCCGCTTCTTCTTTCCCTCCTTTTTTCACTGGGAAATACTAGCAATGTGAGAGCCAGCAGCTGAAGTTATAATACAAAAAGTTATGTGATGCACTTGACAACAGCTGGTTCAACCCATTCCTGACACATGTATGCTGGAGTAGGTTTGGCAGTCCTGCGGTCCTCTCGTTACATGGTGTTAGAAAATGATATGACGGTAAATGCAAGTGAAAGCATTCAGGGTTTTACTGACAAAAAGTGAAATAGGGACACTGGGCAATGATGATTTGCATTATCTATGAAATATAGACATAGTTCAGTCTTTAAAAATATCAGAAAGCTGTTAAATAAATGCCTGTCCAATACTAGAACATTTTTTATGGGTAAAAATCTGAAAACCACAAAATTCTCCCAGAATAGATATAATTAGAATAGATGTGTTAATTTAAAAAAATAACATCTTGTACCATGTCATATAGATTTGATATAGGAACCACATATTTTCAAATGAGAAGTCTTGTAATTTAATTGTATAAATGTTATATAAATATACACATATAAATGTTATTATATACAGAAAATTGTGTGAAATTGTTTCAAATATTCTGTATTTTCTGAGGTACTTTAGTAGTGAATAGATTAAAAAATGAACTAAATGTACCAAGTAATATAGACCTTTGTCCTGAATTTCTTTTTTAATACTAATAACAAAAGTATTTTTTCTAGTGGCAGTTTGGACTCTGGTTCTTCTTTCTCACTCACAATGCACACACAGTGAGGACGACTTATCGATAATTAAGTCCTCACAGCAACGACTCCAAGAAGTTGTCACAGTGTGATTGAAGTCAGCACATTGCCATGTTTTTATTTTTTAAAATCGTTTTACTGCAGTTCTTCCTGCTGACAGATCCCTTGGTTTCTGCATAGATGTCAGACTGCAGGAAGCGCCAGACTCCAGGTAGAATCTGAACACTCGCTGGGGTCTTAATTTAGAATAATACTGTTTCTCTTTTTCTGCTTGGATTTACTCTGAGAACAAAAGAGAAATTAGTCATGAAAATGCATCTGAGTAATTGTGCAAACCACAGGATGTGGATAGATGTGATTTATTTTCAAACCTCAGCTCGTGTGCTCTTGTTCTGTGACTGTCGTAGTCATGTTTGAATAACTCAAAACAATCGCTGTAATGCAATAGCTCTAACACCGACAACACTGGTGTTGGGATGGATGTTTTCTGCTGTTTCTGCTGCTGAAATTAGTGAAGGTTCTTAGGTTCTCTTAGGCATGGCTCTGATGTGTTGTTGGAGATGATTGAGGTTCGTTTATTCTGACATGAAACCGTTCCTGCGGAGACTCGATGAAATGCAAACAAGAATTAGCAAAAATGATTCCACAATTGACACATGCTCCTCATCTGCAAGAAATCCCGCGCAGGTGGACTGAGTGTCTCTGAGTTCAGACAGCGCCTTTGATTTGACAGCCGTTTTCTGTTCGATATTCTTAGGTTGTTTTATTAAAATAAATTGCAATGTGAGAATTCAAAGTTAGTCATGCAGATGAAAAGAGCATGGGCTGATCTCTGACTGGATGATCATGACTCTGGCAGTACGTCTGTGGTCCAGCAGGGGGTGCTGGCTCACAGGGCTTAGAGTCAACAAACAGGAGGAAGAATTTGGCGCGGTTGCTGGGGCACAGCTCTCTTAGCCCAGATGAGTGCTTCAATTGTAGGGATATTTTCCTCTAAGCCTGTGGTTGACAGCAACACAGTGCACTTATTTAAAGCAATTTCAAACATGTCTTGTCTGACAAGTTTTAAATCCTACTTAACACCCCGTAACAGCTACGAGTTTACTGTCAGAATTAAAGAAGAGAATTCTCAAAGGGAGAGAAATTATCACTTTCATTTTGTTCGCCGCCGTTGTATATAAAGGACATGGCAGGGATGTTTACCTAGGGATGAATATATTATTACCATTTTGCTACACAGTGTTTTTTTATGCAGGAGAAAGGACTGTTTAAAAGTTTACCTTAATTTTTTTAATTGCTGCCATTACAGCTAAAGGAATAAAGGCAAGTCTGAGCCTCAGTGGCTTTCAGACTGAAGGCTCACCGAACATTTCTTTGGAAATAAAAGCTCTTACGTGCTTAAGTAGCTTGTACAACAGCTATAGGCACATATGATACTGTGTACATTTTCTAAAATTTTCTTTTCTTTCCTGTACCATGATATTTTTTGGTTTTGGAAGTAGATGCTGTAACATACAAGAAAACCTTATTTTTACTTTTAGTTCTATTCTACCCATTTTCTCAGGCTGTGTCTGACCTGCACCATCCAACAAAGTGTTTTATTTACATTAAGACATAAGGGAACAAATCGAGGCCTGCCTCAGCCGCAGCTCATGTCGTGCCTGCAGAGATGGGCTTTTCCTGCTCAGATTCCAAATTCTTTATCAGTCCCCAAAAGCAAAAAAAAAAACAAATCACCAAATGTAACAATCTTCCCCCTGTCCTCCTTGTGATTGCATGTTAGGCACTGAGGTGATAAGCACACTGGTACGTGTTGTTGCTGTGTGAAAGACACCCTTTATCAGCTCATACCTCTGACTTGTGCTTAGTCTAGTCAGCCGGAGAAATATGACGGAAATCTGATAGGGGAATGGTCCCATCTCAACATCAGCGCAAGTGCACGCCTAGCAAACCAATGTTTATGCTTCCTGGACCTTGTGTTCTCAGGGGAAAAATGTCAATAGAGTGTCACAGGAAATATCTCGCCAATGAGAGAGTGTCTTCTTACCTAAGCAGTGAGTGTTTAACATCATTAACAAAGGATTAAAATAATAGAAATTGTGAATCACTGTCTCCATATTTATACATCTGCTTGTGCTCGTTTTATGTAAACCGTGCATGTAAGGAGCAGAGTCTGATCATTTGTGGCTAGTTAATGTGCATGTCTGTACATGTGGGTATAAAGGATTTCTTCTTGTGTCGAACGGCGGGACGGCAGCAGGGCGGGAAGCTTTGGATGGAGCGTCTCTAATTACTGCTGCGAGAAAGGTCATCAGCAGGAATGTCGCACACCTCTCGACTCCACCGCTTCCTCGCGTATGATGAAGTGTTTCATCAGAACATAAAAGGTTCGATTTTTCAGATGTGAACTTCACAGTCAGTCATCACTATTTTCTCACTGTTGTGTGTGACAGTTTGAATAGTTTTGTGATGTAAAGCAAATTTTAGTGTCGACATTTTTACACAAGGGTACAAACTTTAAAAGCAGGGATTGTGTGTGTGTGCATGTGTGTGTGTGTGTGTGTGTGTGTGTGTGTACGCGTGCAATATCAATACAGTCTGTAAAAGATCACCATGGGATATTTTCGTGGGATACTCCTTCAATAACTTCTGAAAGGTCTGCCTCTCTTATCTCATCACCTTATCAGCTGGTGGTCTTTGCTCATTTTCCTACTTTGACTTTGTATCGTCTGTCCCCGGCTCTTTCGAGGTTTGTCAAAAACGACTGGGGGGGTCTGGGAGAAAGAACGAACAAAGACATTTGTTTCCAGCTATATTGCCACCATCAATGGCAACATCTTGCTTGTTAGCTGTGCAGAGCGAATGGGGATGTGGATAGGGGTATT
The DNA here is from genome assembly GCA_032359275.1 of Microctenopoma steveboyesi. Classification (NCBI taxonomy): domain Eukaryota; kingdom Metazoa; phylum Chordata; class Actinopteri; order Anabantiformes; family Anabantidae; genus Microctenopoma; species Microctenopoma steveboyesi. The sequence continues at coordinate 3,005,223 of JAUMHF010000019.1, read as the reverse complement.
TGGAGGTGGAAGAAAGGAGATGCTATCCCCACTAAATGAGGGAAGATTCACACAGTATAATGAAGGCTGGACCCATGGCTTCACGGCTGATGTGTATCTAAAAAGGCCTGGTAAATACTGTTTCGGAACAGAAGGCTTTATCTGTAGATATACATATCCCCTGCAACCACTGGCCCCCACATGAGGGCCAGAGCTATCACTTGGATCACGTTTATTCTTGTTTGAAAAGGTGGAAAAATGTGAGACATCATCAGTTGAACTCTTTGAGAGTTTGTGTGAAATTCTGGTAGAAAGACGAGTAAACAAAGCGGAAATTGAAAGAATATCGGTACAAATTGAACGAAAGGAAACATGACAGTCCTGTTGTTTAACTTTGATCTAAATCACAAATCACAATGGACTCCTGTCCGTTAGGTGTTCAGGAAGATTTGGTCTAAATGAACAAAACAAACTGATTTCAACTGATTCCTCTTACTTAAAGTAGATAAGAGTCCTAATGCGCTCATGACTAAGGTGGAATAATTATAGCCTAAGCATGGTATGTTTTAAAGTGACAAATTAAATGAATTGTGCCGTCATTCAACACAACTTTATGTGTGGTGACGAGGTACACGCTACATGAATTGTATTTGCAGTCCAAACGAGTAGATAAATGCTTCTAGTTAAAACTTTCCAATCCAGTCACGAGGATATGCAAACGTCACCCTCTGGTTTGGGAAGACAGTCTATTACAACGTGCAGGCCACCTGCATTTAAAAACACTGGGAGCCCAGTAGACGAAATAATTGTGGTTATGTGCGCAAATGCAGGAAAATAGGCCTGATGTCTGAAAATATGCTTCGGATGCGTTTACGCATGAGAGTGACACGTGGACTGATTAAAGCAGGAACATACCGATTGATTGATTATTGTCGGACAGGCAGATTTTTTTATAGGAACTGCTCTGACAGTTTGAGAAAAATATCACTGGTACATTTTTGATGTTGTCCAGGTTTTCTAGTTGTTGCAGCATTTGTGTTAGCTTTCTTTCTAGCTCTCTTTACACACTCTTTCTTCTCTCTGTTTCAACACTTGAGGTATTTCTACTCGCCAGTAGGGAAAATACATCAAATATGAAACATGCAGTTAACACAGTGTAGATCAGGGGCAGGAATGCTTTGATTAAAATGTTCAACGCTGTTACTCTTGGAAGTGAAGTGACTGGTGAGTTATGACTACTGGAATCTAAAGGTTCCTTCTGGACTTTTTCTGTACACAAACAGGTTTATGTTCACATTCATGGTAACAACAGGGCATTGTGTGTTTTCTTGAAGCCTGACTTGTTGAAAGCATGAAAGCATTTCATACAACCTTTGTGGAGCTGTTAAAAAAAAAAGCTGCCTTATTATCAATTATGTTGACATTGGTTGGTAGACAGCCAATGAGAGGTTGAGTCCATGTACTGGTTTGATCCCTGACTCTCCTGGTTGACATTTTGCAGTGTCCCTGGGTCTTGTCCATTTGGTAACATTATGTCATAGGTACACCATATGTTCACATGCGACCTTTTAATGCATTAGGTTTGGATAATATTGGTGGTCAAGTCAAAAAATACATAAGACAATTAAATAGGTCTTTGGAAATTTAAAACAAAGAGATTGTCAGGGTGAGACAGTTGGAAAATCAACTACAATGTAAGTGTTAGAATTGTTTATTTTAACCTTTTAGTTTTGTTTTCTATATTTGACACCAGGAGTGTTTGCGTTTTCTCTTTCCAGTTTCTTAATCTGCTTGTGTTCTGTTTGAATGTGTCGTTAATTCAATGTATTAATTCAAAACCTTTGTTCAACCTATGTTTCCTAAAACATGCACTGTAACTAAGTAAATGTAATTATCAGTAGACTTTACACAGTCTTTGCAATATTACTCTGCCTGTAAAGTTGTATTAATACTGTATGTTTTACAAGGGGCAGATAAAATTAGGGATTTTCTGATGTGTTGCTGCCTCGTGGTAAACACCCCATGGCCAACAGCAGGTCCAAGACCTGACGGCGAAGAATCCCAGCTGTAGGCAGCAAAATGCAAAGAGATGTGGAAATTGACGGATATAAATAATGAGTAAACCCAGGCAATCCCTGTTATGCCCGGTGGAAATCACAGTATTGCTTGCAAGGACCTTGCCATTCAGTGCCAAGGCCTTGGCTTAGATGGTGCACGTTGTGTGTCCTCTACAGAACAGATCGTTTCCTTTTCTCCTGTCACTGCAATTGAGCTATTGCAAAGGCAGAAAAAAGAGAGTAGGAAAAAGGTCAACTGGATGTGAAGCTCCTATTATCAGCAATCTTCCCCTGGCTTCCATAAGCAGCTTGTTTTTCTAAGCTGCAACCTAGCCAAGCATGAAGAGAATATAATTTCAGCCAATCTTCTGCTAGCATGGGTGCACAGAAATCCATTGTAAGGCCAGCAAAATAGTCACAATAGAGTCACTGGCCTTCCTGATAAAGATCTGCATAGGTAATGCCAGGGCAGCAATGAAGGCAGTTTTCGCTTCCTCAACTCCCTCCGTCTGACCACTTAACCCTGGTGGAGAAAGATGGAGAGCGGATATTGTTTAGAATTATGAACAGTACAGTCCAGTGGGGCTGAAATGACTTGACTCAAATAACCCGATTACTAAAACTGTAGCTTATGTAGAATCTCTTGTATGTTCTCAAAGACTTTAACAGATTGTTTATCAAGTGACTCGACTGATCGACAGAACCATCAATAGAATACTCAGGTAAAACTCTGCAGCCATGCAGTACAGTGCATCAGCCTCTTCTTTGGGCTTTGTCTGGCAACTTACTGCGGAGGTTTGTTTGCTTCCAAAGGAAACTCTCATGGTTTATTATCGGGCGGCCTTGTAGCTCAATGGGATAAGCATCAGACTGGGATGCAAAAGGTGGCAGGATCGAATCCCAGCACAGACTCCCAGCCCATCTCGCATACCAGGTGTGGGTGGATGGGTCAAATGCAGAAGACATGTAAAATGTAATCAATGACAATAAAACTGCTTCTTCTTCTTCTACTTATTGGCTTAAAAACCAAAAGGCCAGTTTAGTTTTTTCCTGCAGCTGAGCTTTGCCCTGTGTGTCCCTCTCTCTGCACCTTTCTGCAGTCATTCTTCTCTTAAGCTATATGTTTCAGGTGTGAAGCTGCTGGCCCAAGCAACCTGCCTAACTAACACATAATACATGTGTCCAGCATAAAGAAACGTCTGCAGACTCAGAAACTCAAACACGTATGAGCGCGTACAGGTTACCGAACTATAAACAGTAACATGAATAGCACAGCCCTCCTCGTCATTCTTGCTGAACTCTCAGCCACCGTGGTGTTCAATCAATGACAGGGCCCCACTCTAAGAAGAGTAAAGCGAGGTTTGAGAGAGTTTGGCCTCAGCTCAGAAGATAGTTTGAGTTAACTTCAGCTAGTCAGGCATGAACCTGAACTTCAGAGGTAGAGCTCACGTTATATCAAATGAAGAGAGATTTTAAAACTAAACGCTCTGATCTGGTTGGAACTTGAAGACCACAAGAATCTCCATGCTCCATAAAGATGATGGGAACAGCATAGTCAGGCATATGACCGTTGTTACTGTGAGCAGCACTATGGTACTATGCAGCTATGATGAGCACTATTATTGTTGCCATATGTTTTAAGTAAAATATAAAATTTAAATTCATCTCAGAGCGTGTTGCCTAAATAATTAATTAATTAAGAAAGACTCATTCCTACTTTTGATGGTTTGTACAAACACTCAAGTCCAGTGGAAGGGACCCCATCTCGAAATAACCATCTCAACTTCAGTCATTATTTCCCAGGGTAAATAATCTGCTGCTCTAAAAGTGATGTCTCAGGGTTTCACGTTTCCGGTAACAGCAGCAATGGTTTTTCCTCACATTTAAATGTATTCCTCATTCTCCAATGCCAACATGACAAGGACAAGTCATATTACAATATGTGGTGTAAAAATGCCCCTTTGCGGTAAATCAAGGCCATGTTAAATTGGAACATTTTTCAACAGAATTTGGTATGACATTGTCCTTAGACAAGAGAATGGCGGATACCTGTACCACTATAAGATAAGCAGTGCTTATTGTTTCACGGGATGAATAGTGTGCTGCATAGTTGAACTGATCATACCTGGTATAAATGGGATAAAGAGCCCTTGTGCAAATTGATCATGATGGCTTCTGTGGCAGCTCCCCAACAGCATATTTTCTCAGATTAGCTGTGGAAAAAGGGCCTTAATTAAAATGTATCTGACGTTTCCTTGGCGCAGTCGCTTCCTGACAATAGGGCAGATGCCCATAGAAAGCTGATCATTGCAATCGCTGCATTCTTTTCAATGTCAAGGAGTAGCTGATAAACACACTATGGACCATTTACATTCCCGATAACTAAAATCACAAAACAAAACAAAGCTCACTGCATGTTTTTTTTGAGTGGCCCTTATTATAGTCCCACCAAATGAGAGTGGTAGAAGTTTGGATCATATCTTTAAATAAGCAGCACTGCAGAAAAACCGTCCAGCTTTATGTTGAGTACACGCTACATGTCGATGCTACATTTTAGTTTCTCAGTTTATCCTGTCATTTTGTCTGTTATGAAATTTTCTTTCTTTTCAACATAAAAATAAAACATGTTGGACACTGTCTGAGCAGCTGTGAGATCGAACCGGAGGCGGAGGCTCCACCTGCTCCTCCTGTGCGCTGCAGCTCTCTGCCCACTTGGCACCTCCACCTGACAAAGTAATTCATTGATCATGCTTGCATGCCATGTGAACACAAAAGGTGAGGCCACGCTAACTTCATCTTCTGAGCGTAGTCATGGTAGACTACCACATTGTGCCTTAAACAATGTGCTGCATCTCATAATTGAGTCCAGCACTTTCATCCTTTTTAATTACACAGGCACAAGCTCTAACACCTCACCTGGGACTCAGTGCTTCAGACTTTACTGTTGTCTTCATGTAGCTGCAAGGCTTCACTTAGCCAACTGAATGATGATACTAGTAATTGTCGGTGCATTTAATGACTGTGGGCTCAGCCTTCTTTCACTCAGCAGCTAATTTACTCACGCACATAAGCTGCCATTGTATATACAGTATACACTGCTATAATTGTACAAACTGCCACATACTAATTTGCTTGATTTTATTTAAATTGAATTGAGGTTTTTCAGGTTCGCAGCTTTTGCAGGTAACATACTTACGTTTGGCTGCCAACCTTAGTAAAGAATGGGCTGGTTATATCCGTTTACATGCATCAAACACCGTTCATGCGAGGTTGTCCTGGGCTGTCAAGAAACGTGAAGCTGTGAATGGAAGATCTCTCTCTACATGTAATGATTTATTAATACATATTAATGTTGTGATGCAACAGGAAGCTTTTAATAGCTTGGCAGCAGCAAATGATGAAACACGACAGAAGGTACAATCACAAGAGTTGTTTTGCTGTCAGCAACATTAAATTTCAGGGTTTTAATCCTCCTACTGTGTCTGTGTCTGCTACCACTTCATTAATGTCCGAATTGTTGCATGCTATTGCATAGATCACAGAGTAGGCGAAGAAGAACAAACACATTAGCCAATCATGTCCAATTTATTTTTTTTTACATGTAATACAGTTACAATCTCAAAAGACTTCACATCAGCCACATTGTGACGACAATAAATTAAAATGACACAATCAACCTGAGAGTGTCACTGAAACGGAACAGAAATTCCTGAAAGACTCATTTATATAATTTAGCTTTTACCTTTTTGTCTTTCATGAGAAACTTTCATTTACCAAAGCTATTTTTAACGGGGGGAATTAGCAATGGTGAACGAAATCATTCAAACCGAATCAAGAAGGAGTTTAATGTTATACTTTAGGCCATGCTTCGTGTTACAGGTGAAATTAGAACCGAATCTGATCATTCCAGTGTGATAAATTCACCAGCAAGTGTTTTATGGTTTTCAGTAAAATGTGATATGGCCATAGGAAGCAAGCTGAACATCAGTACCGCTGTGTGTAAACTATACCAAGAGAATACAAAACGTTTATTTTACATTAGAAAGGGCAATGTAAAATATCATACAGGAAACCTGAGCATCATTTACATTTAATTTAATAAAATACCCATTTTGTTATTTATAGTATAGACTCTGACCACTGTTTTATCACAAAGCTAAAGTTAGTGTTTGAAGATAACTCGCAGACAAAACACTAAGAAGCTGCTGTGGAATTCCAGCGGCAGGTATGGAGCAGATAAAATTCTCTAGATCTGTAAAGTATCACTTCCAGCTGTTGTAAAATCCATCAGAGCTGTCCACAGTTAAAACGTTGTATTGTCTGATGCAAAGGCAGCTATAATAGAGGGCCATGATTGTAGCCACAATACAGATTCCATCTCGTCTCTAATCTACCACAAAATCTTAACCGTACCAGGAAGGTGAAGTTGCAGGGTGGAGAGGAATTTGGAGATTTTTTTTTTTCAATAATTGGCTGCTTTGAAAAGGAAGGAATTCAATTATATTTAATAGTAATATTTGAGTTTCACTAAATGTATGAATATTCAGAGACACGTGTCTCAACTGCCACACTGAATCCCTACCGAAGCGGAATACGTTCCTCTCTGAGGAAGCAGTTGGCCCGTTAGCTTATAGCATACCTTAAGTATGGAAAGACATGTTTTTGGACTTTCTCAAGGACAAACCAAAGTGAAGACAAGACAAATTTCCTAATATGCACAGGGCTTCTGGACTAAAAGGTAATTATTTGAAAGCCTTATGATAGCAAGTCTTGACCCTTTTTTTAAACGGTAATAGAAGAGGCATGAACGAACAGTATCTGAATATTTCAGAATTATCTCTGAAGCACTCAAATGGTTTGTCGTTAACCGTGTTAGATGTAGCGGTGGAATCTACATTAACTTCCTTAGTTTTACCGTATAGCGGGGTTCACTGGAAGAGGTCACAGTTTTGTATCAGCATTGTGAGAAAAATATATATTTTTAAAGAGATAAACTGTGTTTTCTCCACTTGGAGCAGAAGAAAATGCTGTGCACTCACACATCCTGTGCAGCATGAAAAAAAAGCCATATTCTTTCACTTTGGCCTGTCTGGGGTAGAAGAATGCTGCTTTGCTTGAGGTAAGGAGAAGCAATGGCCATTTAATTAACCTTTCCTGCCTCAATCTGCTCACAACAATTTTGCCTGTGACTCCCTTTAATAGTTTAATGACCTTGCTGTCAGTAAGACTGAGAAGAACTGAGTGAAGGTATGATTTAATTAAAAGAGTCCATATGTTTAAGACTTTACCTACGGAGATGCAGAAACACTGGGGTTTCTGGGAGTGACAGAACTGACCTTGCTGTTGAGTTGGAAAATGACAGCATGCGACACAGTGTAAATAATTAGACGGAAAAAGCGAAGGAAAAAGCCCCCTTTGAATAATGTGGCTCTGTGTTTGTCAGCATTAGGTAGTTTTTGTAATTAGTGTCCAGTAGTGCTGACTTTATCCACAATATGGTGCTAGTGTCCCTTTCAACAATGGCACAGCTTCATATGCAAACCAACTGTATGAAAGAGTGAAAAAGTATTGTTACAACCAATGTGCTTCCTGTGTTTGAGCCAGGATTGTCCGCTTCATCCGAGGTGGGCGGTAATCTACAGGGTAAAAGCTGTGCACTACGTACACAATTAATATCAAATAATACAAGAGCTAACACCGACATTCAATTTTAATTAATATTTGTGGTTATTTACATTAAATACAGTAAATGAGAAACTTTGAGAAATCTAAAACTATGAAAAAACAAGTTGTTGGTTAATCAAATGACCATTGCTTCACTTTACCTCAAGAAAGATTCAGAATTTGACTTGATAAGAATCACATCAATTTTCTGCAGTGCATATATGACATTATTTGTTTATTTATAATGTACATGTAATTTAGTTAAGACTAGTGACCCATTAACTGATTCTGATCTAACTTTCATTCCCCAACATTAGTGTAGCAGTTTTCCCCAGATCCCTATTAACAGTGATCACAATATTAATATGAATGTGAAAGCACACTTTAGGGACTGTGAGCATTTTTATCTGCCAAAGCTAAATGTTGATCAGTGCGTGACTATAATTTAGCTAAAGTCTGGCCTAGAAAGCTTAGGAGCAGATTTAACAAGTAAAAACTAAATCGCATGTCTTCTAATGAAAACACATTAACACACTCCTGCATCAGTCAGCCCTGCACAATAGAAACGGGAAACGAGAAGAGCAAAAGACGAGTTGAATACATTAGCTCACTTTTATTGACTGTTGCCAAACATCCAAAACGTTGTTGTAGAAGAAAAGGTTCCTTTAAATGCTGAAGTGCTTTAGACAAGGACTTCTCATTTTGTGGTTCCAATGAGACGGTGGCTCTCTGTTCTCCTCCACAGCAGACGCTGCCGGCTCAGAGAATGATGGAAGATTGTTATGGTCACCTGTGACAGCTCAGCTGACTGTCATACACAGTACTGGTCCACTGATGAGAGTGAAATTACCTCATAATAGTAGGGGTGTTCCTGGGTTTATATAACGATATGATAATCCTCTTTTCACACAATGATGATAATGATCATTATTATGGCAGGGGAGTAGGGGGCGAGGAAACTGCTCGGAATGGAGACTTTGCTGCATAATCCTCCTGCCTTGAAAGGTTAAATACGGATTTGAATATTATGATCCCCCACTCTGAAAATGATAGTGCTGTATTTGAAGCAAATGTGCTCATTGTGCACTTTACATTGCAGAGCAGAATGAGTGGCACAACGAACTACCGAGGACATGCTCATGCTACTGTATTTGTACAATTGGTTAAAAAAAAAAGCACTAAAGAATGAGAAATGCACTGTTAGAGTAGTTGTTCTTATACTTTATTGAGGTGGTGCTTGCCTAAAGATTAGTAAAGCAGATTTTGGACCACTTGGATCACTAGAGCAGAAAAATGTGGGTTGGAAGTGAATGTGTAATGCTTTTTGCACCTTTAATGTTGCCCTACAGTGCCATCATGTTCCTCTTAACCTTTCACTTAATCCCAGCTGCAGTAGAGGAATCAGTACTGCCAACTTAATGATTTTCTGGCTCGACATGACAACTTATAAGACCCCTTTACAGGCTTTTTTTAAGTAACTAGCAACAAATCTAGTGACTTTATGGACAGATTTTAACTCCCGTGTGGACAGTCACATAACAGTTCTCAGTGTGGCACAGCCACTGAAGTCGATTGGTCATTCAGTTGACCAGTCAGCAGCCAGGAAGGAAAAGGAACAAGCTGTAAATGTGCCTTAATTACATGTCTGCACTAAGTCACAAGTAGACAACACGCCATTGTTCAAACCTTCCTGTAAAATGCTACAAAAAGATGGGTGATCGAAGGTGCTCTAGACTACTTTGGCAAGTGGTTTGGGTGATCAAGTCACAATGTGTGTTGGTGGTCATTCACACTTATATTTAGTGCTTTTCAGTTTTGCAGTCTTATCACCAGGACAGATTCAATACAGTGTTAAAGGGTAGCGCGTGGGCTGGAGCGAGGGACAGGGTGCACCTTGGACAGGTTTCCACAGAGACAGGAAACAGTTTACATATATATATATATATATCTCAAGCTTTAAGGTCCTTTGTTTCGCCATATATATGCGTATATGTGTATATGTATATATATATGTGTATATATATGTGTATATGTATATATATATGTGTATATGTATATATATATGTGTATATGTATATATATATGTATGTGTATATATATGTGTATATGTATATATATATGTGTATATGTATATATATATGTGTATATGTGTATATATATGTGTATATGTATATATATATATATATATGTGTGTATATATATGTATATATATGTGTATATGTATATATGTATATATATATATGTATATGTGTATGTGTGTGTGTATATATGTATATGTATATATGTATATATATGTATGTATATATATATATATATATATGTATGTGTGTGTGTGTGTGTGTGTGTGTGTGTTTCCCGTCATAAATTAAAACCATCTCCACTTTCATTGGGGATGTTTACATCAGACACATGAGCGACTTGTTTCCCGCAGATGCACAGAAAGTTCCCAGCTGAACAGTTTCATACCTCTTCTATGCTAAGAGCATTTGTCAGGTCGTTCTTGTTGGCCAGAACCATCAGAGGAACTTCTGGAAGTCTCTTGTCATTAAGGACCATCTTAAGAGCCTTCTTGGCCTCGGGGAGCCGACCTGGGTCGCTGCTGTCCACCACAAAGACCAAAGCCTTACAGTCCTCCAGATAGAACCTGAACCCAAAGAACCAGGTGTTAGTTGTTGTTGGTGTTTTGTGGTCATGGTTGATAATATCCTACCTCCAGTGGGGTCTCATGCTCTTCTGTCCCCCTACGTCCCACACGGTCAGAGATGAGTTCTTGTCAAGGTCCAGAGTTCCTATGTTGAAGCCAATGGTTGGAGATGTGTCCATCACCTGCAGGACCACAGGTAGTCATCAGAGACACCTAGACTTTCTGATACAGGGTTAGAACTACGTACCTGTCTGCAGGTTTCCCACCTGGCCTGTCAGTAGTCGAGCCAACAATGTTGTCTTTCCTGACAAGTCCAGACCCATGAGGAGCACCTGAACACATGATAACAACTTCTTTGGTGAACACCAGGAACCGGACAGTCGTGTTTTTTGTTTAAAACTCTTTCCTCACTGTTGTTACATCATCACAGAGTCCTCACTGTTCCTCACCTGACAGATATTGATGGCACAGAGGAAGAGGAGCATCGTGGCACCTACCATATGCTGCTGTCCTTATACGGTAATCAGGTTGTATCAGTATCTACAGAACTGGTCCTGGACTTCATCATCATTGTGATTTCACGCACCACTACTTATTATGAGATGGTTCTGAGACAGTTTGAAAAAATATATCTCCAACGTATTTATGACCAGTCAAAGTGTCCAGTTTCATTGTGACCAGTGTAAACTCAAAGTAAAGATGAATTTAGATTCATGTGTGCACAGGTGTTGGAGCTCGGTCAGATTTATCATAGTGGATCTGAAGTTATTTAGTTATTTTATGTTTAATTTTTTTCTACTACAAAAAAGCACAGGTGAGTTTACCTGGGGAGAGTAGTAGGAGCGAGCCTGACCCATCAATCTTCTTGTGAACCCCCCAGACTGATCCGCGCTCTGTCTGGCTGAAACTCACCTGTCATCAGAGCTGAGCAGACTGTCAGCCAATAGGAGCGCAGAGTACTCTCACGTGACTGTACAGGTCTGACAGCATTTTTGTCTCCGATGCGGATCAAGTCTGATTTTGACTGTGGCATGTTCACCTGGAGGAACAGAAACATTCAATGAGATAAACGGAAATGTAACTTAAACTGTTCTTATTGACTTTTCTTTCTTTAAGATGAGAGAAGACAGATTTGCAGTTATAATGAAATAAAACGATTTAATGGATCTTCGTAGTCATTGGCCATATTTTATCTTGACATCTACCTGCTGTAGTCTATAATAACCCCCTCCACCATCTCCAGCTCCGGGAGGAGGAGGAGGAGCGGTGTGCGCTGAGGAGGGGTCTGGCTCCGGGTATAAAGTCCGCTCTCCGCGTGGCCTCCTCCTTCTTGCTCCTCCGGCGGCTCCTTCCCGGGATCTTCTTCATCATGGGCTTCGGTGACCTGAAGTGTACCTCCGGCCTCATAGTGCTGAACGAGTTCCTGTCGGACCGCAGCTACATCGAGGGGTCAGTGCTCAGTAGACCCGGTAGAAAACAGCAGTTTAACAGTAGAAAATAGTAGACACCGGCGGCGCGTCTACTTCCGCCGCCATGTTGGCTCCGCGCTGAGCTAATGCGGCTAACAGGCGAACACAGAGTCTAAACATGAGAAAACCGAGATGCAGCTGTGAAATGTACGTGTTTCAAAGTGGGAGCAGCTGAATACAAGATGTAGAAGCTGACGTTTAGCTTTAATTCACTTTTATTCCAGATGCCTGAATCGGCTTTGTGCTATGTTGGTTAGCATGAGGGAGCCACATGGTGCTAACCTGCTAACGGGGTTCAGACGTAAAGACAGCGTCTCTACGCGTCTTTAATCAGAGTAATACAACGTTTGGTCAAACCTGCCGTCTGTCTGCAACACGTTTCTATTTATGTACAATTTAAAGAGATAAGAGTGCGGGAGGGCTGAAACCTGAGTGTCACCATCAGCCACCAAACACGGTTAACGATGCCCACCCTCTCCAGGTATGTCCCCTCCCAAGCAGACGTATCGGTCTTCGAGGCCATCTCCACGCCCCCCTCCGCCGACCTGTGTCACGCTCTCCGCTGGTACAACCACATCAAGTCCTACCAGGCCCAGAAGAGCAGGTGAGGGTGGTGAAGCTTTCAGGGTGGGGGTCCTCAGTGAGGCCAGTGACGTAAACCCCGTCTCCTGACAGTCTTCCAGGTGTGAAGAAACCTCTGGGTCAGTACGGTCCCGCAGGTGTGGCCGACACCACCTCTACCTCCACCCCTGCCTCGGCCTTAAAGGATGATGACGACGATGACATCGATCTGTTTGGCTCTGATGAAGAGGTGAGGTCTATGACATTGTTAAGCGCAGTAATGTCACAGCCTGTGCTTATCCAGCTTGTTAACATGTTGTTGTCATGTAGGAAGATGCAGAGGCAGCCAGGCTCAAGGAGGAGCGTCTGGCCGCATACGCAGCCAAGAAGGCAAAGAGTAAGTTCACAAATTAATTTACTTTACTTGCCTTATTTTACCGATCTTGAAGTTGTGTTTGCGCCTGTAACGCCTACAGAGATGCACCAAAACTTCTAAATACAGCTGTAGGTTCGACTGTACAAATGTTGTTTAATGCAGGAAAATGTGTTGAAGTCCTAGAAATGGCGTAATATGAGCTGTACGGGAAGTAATTTTAACTTTGCACGTCATTATTGGAGTTATTTTAGAATCTGATCTTCATGAAGGCCATAAAATGTGTGAAAGCTCGAGTTGTAGAGACTCTGATGATTATCCAATCACCATCTTTCGGCTGAATGTCTGATGGATACCATTTATTCATCTGAAGAGTCTCAAACAATTGCAGCTGTCGTTGTTGGAGCCAATTTCCATGGCAACTGAACCCTCTTCTTTCCACAGAACCCACCCTTATTGCCAAATCTTCAATTCTGCTGGATGTGAAGCCATGGGATGATGAGACGGACATGGCCAAGCTGGAAGAGTGTGTGCGCAGTATCCAAATGGACGGCCTGATCTGGGGACAATGTGAGTACTGCAGTAATACTGCACAATCTACACGAGTTACTCCACTTGGAGTAACCTCCTGTTATTTAGCTGCAGAGTGGATGATGATTTTCTCACCATCTTTCGGCTGAAGTTGTGATGGAAACTTTACGAACTGAAACTCTGAATTAGAAACAGATTATTTTTCACATTATTAATAACAACTCATCTATAACATTGGGTCTTTTCCCCATCCTGTAGCCAAACTGGTCCCTGTGGGATATGGTATCAAGAAGCTGCAAATCGGCTGTGTGGTCGAAGACGACAAGGTTCTATCACGTTTTTTTGTTCCTCTGTGTTAGTTCTCTTTCCCTGCCTTGCACTGTTACCTGTACATTTACCTGCAAACCTGTTTTTTCCAGGTGGGCACAGACATCTTGGAGGAGAAGATCACAGAGTTTGAGGATTTTGTTCAGTCAATGGACGTCGCAGCTTTTAACAAAATCTGAAACTAGAATCAAATGTTAATAAAAAGCACTTGATGAAAATACACTTGTTTTTTTAAAATCAATGACTGATTTTATTCTCACTCTTTGATATGTACTTTTTAAATAAGACTGTCATAATCGTCAGATATGCGTGAACATTTTGGTTAATCGAAATGTAAACATTTTTTAAATTTAGGGAATTCAATAATTGACGGATTGTCGATGCCTAGAGTTTTTAAACGTTGGTACAATTCCCAGCACTGACCTGTTGGCGGCAGCCCGACACCGCTCCATCGTAGTTGGCGCAGAAGAAGAGTGAGACCGGAAACTAAACAGAACGGAGGAACAGCGCGCGACAGAAGAAGCAGCTTTTAACGCGCAAAATAAACTGCATTCTATCAGCAGCAGGTAACAAAACAAATCCCATATCGATTATTGACTAAGTCAGTAACCTGAATACGCTAGCCAGCGGCTCCGTGCTGCCGCAGAAAATGAAAGGGGCATATGCTAACAGTATGCTAACAGTTCACAGGCTTAAGCGCTAACAGCCGCGGAGGAGCCACGTCACCAGTGGCGTCACCATGGTTACCCGGACTTAACCCGGGTTAGTGAACCGGTTACCAGTTACTGGATTGTCACCGGTAGCCAATCAGAGCGTAGCACAGCATGCAGCAGCCAATCAGAGCGCAGACAGCTGTGAATAATATAATCAATGTATTGTACTTTTATTCCGGGGTCGGTGGAGTAGACAAAGGTATTACTCAATAGTAGCGTAACTTCACAATAGTATTACTTAATTAACCCTAACCGTACTTATTTAATTCTTTGACCACGTTTCACCCTTCCATTCTAAAGGGATTCCTCAGGTCTGACAGAAAAAAACTTTTTTTAAACGAACATTCAGACACTCAAAAGTAAAACGTAGTCATTTAAAATTACTGAAGAGTAAAAAAGAACTAGTTCAGTTTCCTGTTTCTCTGACATATAGCCTATTATTTACTACTCGTTGGATTAAATCACTTACATTTTGTGTTCAAAATAATTGCATTTGATTGATTTAATTTAATCTGTAATAGATATGTTCTGCCTTTATTCACTCTATGTTTACTGTATTTAACAAAATTCGTGTATTTTCCTCATTGTGATGCGCAGGCGCGAGCCATGCAGCAGCCATCTACACGTCGTCTCTCTCTTGTTCGTGTTTTTCTTTAATTTTTCTTAG
>JAUMHF010000019.1:2978854-2990138 GCA_032359275.1 Microctenopoma steveboyesi | reverse complement strand
GTGTATATATATGTGTGTGTGTGTGTGTGTGTGTGTGTGTGTGTGTGTGTGTGTGTGTATATATATGTGTGTATATATATATGTGTATATGTGTGTGTGTATATATATATATATATGTGTGTATATATATATATATTAAAGTGTAGACCTTCAGTTGTCATTTCAAGTAGTTTAACAAAAATATTGCATTTACTGTTAACATCATTACATTTAAATAAGAATCTTTTAGTATTTTTTTAAGAGGTTAATGAAAAATATACTTCGTCAGATGAGAAATATGCAGTACAGATATTATGATCTTACCTTGTCATTACCAGGGTTGCCTGCATACATGTGGCACTTTGAATAATAGGATGATATTTACTACTGGTAATGGTTTCCTGTATCAGGTCTCATGGGGGATACACAGGGAACACATAATCAGTAGTGACTATGTTTGCCAAAACATACAGCACACCACTTGTCCCCTGTTTTTTGTTTGCCCTCCATCTAAGATATTACACAAGCTCTCCCTGTAATCCTTAACCAATGGCTGTGGCTCATGTGCTGTGCTGTGAACACGTATTTTTGCACTCTTTCCTACTTATGTTTGTTTGTATTTTTCATTCCTAAATTGATTGAAATGACGACTTTTAAATAATTCAGATAATCGAACAAAGTTTTTGATTTTACAAAAAAACCCAGAATAAACACAATGCGTCTTTAAAATGATTTTATTTGGGAAAAAAAAGTTTTCAAAACCTGCCTGGCCCTGTGTGAAAAAAGTAATTGTTCCATACAATTGGTTGTGCCGTCTGCTGCGCCAACAACTGCAATCAAATGTTTGCAATAACTGACAAATAGTTTCACATTGCTGTGGAATGATATTGTCTCTTTTTCTCTTTTGGCATAAATGTTCTGTTTCTGTTCACAG
Organism: Microctenopoma steveboyesi; assembly: GCA_032359275.1. Classification (NCBI taxonomy): domain Eukaryota; kingdom Metazoa; phylum Chordata; class Actinopteri; order Anabantiformes; family Anabantidae; genus Microctenopoma; species Microctenopoma steveboyesi. Next base: position 2,989,225 of record JAUMHF010000019.1, on the reverse strand, counting down.
TCAGATTTTGACTAGGTCACTCTAAAACCTTAATTCTGACCAGCTGAGGTTTTAGATCTTTGTCATGCTGCATAATCCAAGTGAACTGAATGCCAGACACTCAGGATGTCCAATTCAAGATCTTCTGGTTGAATGCAACATTTATGGTTCCATCAATCTTGGACAATAAAAATGTCGTCCAGGCCATTACCCTCCCACCACCAAGTGAGGCCCACAGGAATTTAAATGTTTTTCTGCGTAGGCCATGTGAAATTTAACGTAACCTTTCTAAATAAAATGTTTTAAGAATAACTAGTTATCTTTATGTAATATTAACATTTACTTTATAGTCTGAAGGATTACACTGATGGCAAGTAACATCTTAAATGGAGGGCACAAACAAAACATAGGACAAGTGATGAAACCATCGCCACGATTAAGCACTAGTACATGACATTCTATTTTCTCAAAGTACCACATATTTGCAGGATTTATGGGTAAATGTGTAAATGACAAAAGGCATATGCAGTTGCAAAATATAGTATGTAGTGTGGTCACTGCTTGCTTTTTCCGGGTTTTCTGCATAAATTGGTCATGACGCTCCTATCACTGTACTTTCAGGAGATGTTTTCCTTTTTATGTCATAGAGTGTGTTATGATCTCTTTCAAAAAGAAACTTGGTGTAAAAAGAGAACTTAAAACCAACATGAAAACATCTCCACAGAGCTAAAGTGTGGTAGAATGAGTACTGTACTTAGAGTTAAAGAAGAAGCTGGGTGATGCAGCAGCAGTGGACAGAGATGACTCAAGCTGTTTTTTGGGGCTACATGTTTGAAATAATGCAATCATCTTTTTAAGCATGATTTATACAAGGTACAAGTTCAAAGAGTAAAATGCATATTAATTTAATTTATTGCACTAATTTCAGGACATAAATGTTTTCTACAATATTACTTGAAATAAGTCGCTTGTAAGTCGCTTTGGATAAAAGCGTCTGCCAAGTAAAGTAAAGTAAAGTAAATAATCTCGTCACCGCTGTATTAAGTAATTTTTATGACCTGTTAACACAATTTATAATAACATATAATATGTAAATATTATAATAATTCCACAGCTATAAAAGTAGTGACACTACACTAATAAAGAGGAAGCATTTTTTCACTCTAGTATTATTCTTTTAGCAATATAATGATGTAAATTGTAATTTAATAAGGCAGTAATGGTTAATTTTAAACATCTAATGTGCTGATGTTTAGATGTTCTGCTAACTAGCGCTAAATACAAAGGCTGTAGCCCAGGCTGATGGAAATGTCAGCAGTTTCGTCTTACACTAATAAAAAGTCAGATTATTTCCAGTATGGTCCAGTTGTTGAATGTCCTGAGGGGAACATGGATGTCTGAATAAAATTATACAGCAAATCATCCAATAGTCATTAACATGTTTAACTAAAACCTTTATGTCAACATTATTCATTTGTTAGTCGTGAAAGAGTCATGAAAGCTAAAATGTTACCCAGCCTCCCTGCATTTAATTGTTAACTTACTATATTTATACTGCTGTTCTGGTTTTTGCTGCGACATTGCAGATTCGTTGATGCATTATCTTTTCTAAAAAAATAGTTAAAAAGCAATTTAAAGAAACAAGAATCTAGTAGAGTTTTATGTAAAATCAGAATGTGATTCATATTATGTAGAACATGAGGGGTGTTCCGCCGGCAGAACCCTGGCCTACATGCTACCATGTACAGTACATAATATATGTGTGTATAATGAGAGACTAGTATGTGTGATACAGTGCGTGTGAGTGCAGTAGGCGCTGTGTAGTTTGTGCCAAATTTCAAACATGATTTACATTCTCAATGTAATGTATTAAAACGTTGACAGGGCAAAAGGGATTCACAAGATGCTGCATTAGAAACTCAATTTCTGTGATGAATTGCCTGAAGCCAGTGAATTACAAACTGCTCCCTACCACCTTCCTCGACTCACCCCCTCCCACGGCTCAGAAGTTTTTTTTTTGTGCGTGTCAAAATCTTCTTAAACCTCTCTCTTAATCTGATCTGCTGAATGTGAGAGGGTGAAAGGATTTTCAGACTAAAAAGCATTCATTTCCCGTCTTGTTGTGCATTGCCTTTTCCAAGTGCTGGGTCAGTAATATTCAAAACTTGCTGCTTTGCTCTTCCATCTCCCCAGCACCACTCTGCTTGTCTTGTGCTTATGGATGTCCTTTCCACACATGCTCTTTCGTCATTGTGTGCGAGTAGTGAAAAGCTGCCACTGTACTAAACCAAGTGCAAGCATTAATAACTTAGTGGAGCCGATATTAATGACATTAATATGAGTTAACAGTAGTAGATAATGTACAGTTTTATATATAAACCCTTTGTGTTGAATTATGTTGATGTTATTATATAGTGTGTTCTGGAAACGACAGTTTTCTGAATCATATTGCTAAAAGGGCTTCTATGTTACCATGTTCTTCAAAGCAATAAGGAGCAAGGTATTTAATAGTCAAATCAATGCACATGTTAAAGTCTCTACATTAGCACTTTGCCCCAAATGCAGTAGTGTGACACTGCTCCAACAATACCCTAATTAACTGCCTTGCTACACAAAAACTGGTTTTATGGGCCCGCTCATTTAGAACAGTGACTGGCCTGTTGACAGTTCCCCTTTTTTTTCCTCTTTCAAAGGCTCAGCAGATAAGAGAATAAGACCAAGAGCTATTGGTCACAAAACACAACCAGTAGAGAGATAGTCTCAGCCTAGAAAAACCCTCTTACTTGGCACGAGACAATGAACAGAACAAGTAGACACAAGATTTTTTTGTGCGAATTCTTAAAGATACAGTCTCCTCGTGTTATAACATTTTAGTTTAACATGGACACCTGTCATCACCATGTTGAAATGGCTACTGAAAAGAAAGAAGCATAATGTGATCAATGTCAAGAGAGAGCCCACCCTCACAGTGATGGCAAATGTAGTTTGTTCAAATGACTACATAACACACTTTTATTTGAGTATGTGCAGTCACTCGCTCACTGGGACCATGAGAAGAAAAGTTCATATTAACTAACAGGATTCTCCAACACTTGTCACATGTGTGCGCTTTCTTTTTCTTACTTTCCTGCTAGATGGAACAAACATTAATGCCATATTTCTGCCATAGTTTTCATATTATTTTTCACAACTTGAGGTTTGGCTCCGCTTTGCTCCTTCTGCAGTGGTTTCAAGTGCACCCTAATGCACAATTGGTGTCATCAGCTGTTTATCCTTTTGAACAAACTATAGTTGCTCCAGATAAATGTGGATTATATTTACACCGTCTCTGGGCCCTCGGAAGATCGGCCTGTAGTGCAGACTTGCACCTCACAGAATGGTCCTTTAGGGTGCCCACCCAGAGAAACTAAATGTCTGCCTTCATTGAGTCTGGTGTGTCAGAAATGGGATAATAAAAATATAAACGCTCAATAGAGAGCTGGAAGATAAACACAATAAATAACTGGAGGAGGAAAGTACTTTTTAACAAGAGTGTCTGATTCATTGTTCTTTGGGTTCATGCTTTATGTGGGTGATGGTGCCGGCCTGTGTGATTGTGCCTCTTCTCATTGTTCTTGTTGATTTACAGCACTAGTACAATGGTGTAATAGGAGTTTGGCTTTGCTGCTTGAGAAGAGGTTTTGAGTAATGCAAGCAGGGCCCTTTGTTTGTGAGCTTGATTGCGAGGAGTGGGGAAGCCTCGGAGCTGTCATCCCAATAAAGAAAGCTCCTCTGTACAGCGTTAACACCAACATCCAATCAAAAGAGGGGGAAAACAGATTTAGTTCATTGCTGTTTGCTTTTCACACAGAAAGGCCATGCATTAATGGAAATCCAAATATTCCCGCATTACCAGAGGATGATAATGTAAATTCAAGTTAATATTGGTACAATGTGTGTGTGACAGTTTGCCATAATGCGCTCTTCCTGGATTAGTCATTCATTAAACAGGTTTGCCATGCAAAGCCACTGTCAGATTTTTGTCAAGGAGGACAGAAAAAGAGAGAAAACAGTGCCAGCAGAAGCTCTAACAATTAAAATCTGCAGCCTGATTATGGTGACCAGTTTAATCTCAAGCATGTGAGTTCCTCTGTAGATTTGGAGCAACAATTCTTCGTCATAATAGAACAGAAAGACGGGCAAAACAAAAGACTGTATTAAAGCAGTGTGTTTGGTTTGAAAGAATCTAGGAAGCATTGTCAGGAAAATGATGTTGTTTCACATTAGATGGTTCAGAATAACAGCATCTATTTATACTTCCTTTTTTACTCCTTCAGTGTGGTGTGCATTCACTCCGCACGGTTCTATAATATGAGATATGCAAAAATGATTAAATGCTATTGTGTGTTGTGTGCAGAGATCCCACAGAGATGTATCGCTTTTGTCTTGGAAATACCTTTATTGTGATAAAATATTTAGGAGTTTGTGCATTTTCAATACAAACGTGTGCTGTTAACATTCATCAAAGTCGTTCTGCTCTGGTGAACAGTTCCTACTAAAAACATTATAATATAAATGTTTCATTTTAGGTCATGAATGATATCTTGGGGTTAAATCTGCAACTTTTCCTCCTAAATGTCAGTAATTTGTCTTCTAGATGAAGGTGATTAACCCGGATAAAGTTGACTGAAATCAACATGCAGCTAATATTTCACAAAATGCAGCCTTCCTTTTTTTGAAAATTCATATATGAAATAATGTACGACCTCAAATGACTGATGTGACGTTACGTTAAACTGATCTTACCCTAACATCATAAAATGTACATGCTGCTACAGGCGTGTTGTGACTAAAAACTTGGCAGGTCTCGGTAATAGGCAAATACAACCTCAGATAACAAAAATGTATATAATGTTTCACTGTCCTATGGACAGTAGACCAATGTTTGTAGCAAAAACCTGCTGTGCTTGGAAAGAATAGGCTGATTTCTAATCTTTTTCATTGGTAGTCGACTGAACATATAGTTCATGTTTGTAGTTTTTTCTTGTAGTTCTTGTAATTTTGTTCTATAATTTGGTAACCATCTGGTCTTATCATGTTACCTTTTTGTTTTGTTATGAGAACAGTTTGGCGGTAGAGTGGGCTCAGGATCTGTTTTGCTCTATTTTCTTGTAGGTGGGATTAGACAGATTCACATGCTTATCAGCCGTTCACATCTCTGTACCTCCAGCCAGTCTGCAAACGGTGACATTGAACCTATTCAATGTAAAAGAGACGGAGGTAACAGATGCTAGTGGGGCTTCTAGGGCAAGTTGATCTTAAACAGATTAAACATCCTTGTAGGGTGTTAAATGAGCTATAGTACGAAATTTATTTAATGTCAGTTAAACTTCTGTATGTTGCAGGTAAATTACTGCTAGCTAGCTAGCATAAGCTACAGAAGCCAGATGACCTGAACTAGCGTGTAGTGTAAACTAGTGTTTCTACTTTAGGTCTAGGTGGATAGGAAAATGTTGGTGTGGGTAGAAACCTCCAGAGGGAATAGTCCTCTGTTTGATCCTTTTATTTAAAATGCTTTTGACAACTGGGAGTTAAAAAACAATCATAGGGTTCAACTGAATGCAATCTACCCCCCAAAAATTAGATCCACATGCTCATTCACCTACATACATAACATACAACATACATAAATTAATCCCATACATTTACTTTGTTTATCCTGTGACCTGCTTCCACTGTATCAGAAAATGTTTGGTAAAATATTCTTTCTGCACTCACATTTGTTCAAGGACTTTGTAAGGTACGACTAGTTCCTCTTTTCACCTTTAAAGAAATAACAAGCTACAATGCACCTCTTTGAACAGTTTGAATAAAAAACGACAGACAGTAACATTGGTTTGTTTGACCGTCTTTGTCATCACTCTCTTCAGGACACACGCATCATAAATACTCCATACATCCGCTCATACAATTCCGACTGTGGGTGTGCGCTGTTTGTCACTCTTTGCACTGATAAAAAAAAGACTGGTCTCTGGAGAATGTGTTGTTACTGTCATAAAGGGAAGGCCATGTGCACATTATTTTTCTCATTGCGAGCAGCAGTGTGTGGCTTTTCAGAGAGCTTTAATCTGTTCTACAGCCGGACATGTGGGACTTGGCCTTGCCCCCTCATCACCCCCAACACACTAAATATCAGATTGACCCCTGTTGCTGCAAGGATGACGATACAATCAACAATCAGAACAATCCTCAACGTGATATTTTTTCAACTGGTGGCTATGACTCAAAAGTGGCCTGCGGAAGAGTTGAAAAGACCAAATTATAAACATGTGGAATCATCTCAGACTTCTCACATCTCCAGGTACCACAATGTAAACCTACACTGTAAAATAAAACTGTAAAATAACAGTAAAAAGTTGGACTAGCAAAAGTTTCCAAACAGTTACTGTTAAATTACAGTAGTTTCTCACAGTGATTTTACAGCCTATAGCTGGTTAAATTACAGTTGACGTAAAAACAGAAGTTAGATAATCTTAACGATTTAAAGAACAGTGTTACTGCACTGTAATGCTAATAAATAAATAAATGCTAATATCTATATGTTTTCATAGCAAATTTCTGTAAAACAATCTTTTTACATTTTCTCTGCACTTTTTTTTACCCCTCACTCATGGGAATATTTTCCCTTTTCTATATTTAAATGTTATGTGAAGAGTTACCTGCAGGTTGACTAAGCCTGCTGAATCCTATAATAAAATGATGTAGAATTTTTTTTTGCACGTTAGAAGAGCAACAGAATAGAGCAGATGCGATACTGAAAAAACAAAAGATGTCCGTTACCTTTGCAATGTAAATAAGTGCTTTAAAGTTTTGACTAGTTTATGTTGGAAAGTCAGCATTAGCTACAGCCCTATTGTGTTGCATTCATCTATTAAGAATGAACCTAATCTAAAAACAGAGAGACCAAATTTTCGTGGAAGAAGGAAGTTATACAATCTTCCAGCTTTGTGATAAAATGCAAGAAAAATGCTACAAAAACATTTCAAATGCAGCAGAACAATTGTTGTCCTTCATACTGAGTGACACTTATTGTTATTCCTATTTGAGCACTGTTATTAATCAGTCAGGTCATGTGGTGACTGCTGTCACTGGTGAAATAGCTTTAATATAGACTACCCCTCTGGGACAAACTTGGTCATTAACACTAATGTCATTTTCTGCTACAGAAACCCTCCATCCCTCCATTTCACCCCCTTCAGTGATTCTAAAATCAAGAGGCAAACGACTCCCATGACATTTAAGCAAACTCGCTCTCCTTTCCTTTGAAACTAAAGGGTCTGGATCGAGCCGTTTGTTTGAACTCTGACCTGCTGTTCTACTGCACATAATCTCAGACAGCGCGAGGACGTGGGATTCACTTAACCTAGACTGTCTGTCTTAAACAATTTGTGCCTTGTTAAAAGCGAATGGGCACATCAGTTATGGGGGGCAGGGAGTGTGAAAGCCTGTGATGAACATGAGGGGAGGACAGGTCAGGTGGCATGGTGCATCTTTAACATAGCGGCTATTGATTTTAAATTGGCCCCATGGGAGAGACCAAACGTCAGATGCACAGCATGAGTACTTAGCACCTGTGTCTGTGTCCACAGTACGTGTTCGTGACACTGAATACACAAGATGCGCACAATACACTTGTGATTCTACATCTAATGAAAACTCTCATAGGAATCTGACAGTAGTTTTCTGTGTGCCGCTGATGTCTGACTTTTTGTCATGACAAAAAAGTTACAGATGTTAAAACAAAATGTTCATGTTTAAATGTCTACACCCATGTAGATTTTTCCATCATGCCAGATAACTTAAATTAAATAATAAAACATTCAATTTAAATGAATAAGAAGCTGCGATTACTTTGTGATCAAGCAGAAATATTTAGAAAAAGAAAATTCTGAAACCTCTCCACTTTTAGATACGTTTTAGAACCCTGGCCTACATGCTACCATGTAACCCTAACCCTACCCCTACCCCTTAACAGTGTTAACACAGAGTACAAGTGTTAATGGAAATATGAAAAGCTACATCAAACAGGTATTTTCTGTAATGAAGTGGTGCACATAGTCAAAATGATTTGTCTCTAAACTCACACACAGACTTCAATACAACAACCTTTCCCTGAATATATGATATTAATTAATTCTGTTTTATTCAGGCAACCTTTTGGACAAATTAGACATGAGTGAAACCGTGTAAAAGCAGTTCATTGAAATACTATATTGAGCCAAAGACAAACAGCATGCTGAGATGCTTACCTTTCATTAACTACCAATTCACTATTGTATATTGAAGAGGTCAGAGAGAAATGCCTGTACAAGTACCAACAATATATATAGTGCAGCACATAATGGAAACCCACTCTGAAAAAAGAAGCCTAATGTCTGTTAAAATAAGCAATAAGGCACTGAAAATGATTCATTTAAAAGAAAAAATATTACCATTTGAAATGGACTCAGCTGTTGTCTGTTAATTAGATGTCCTTGAGAGATAGGGTTTGCCTTCAAAAGCAACAATAGATCTTTTCATCATGTTTCTATGGCTGTGCTATTTAGGCCTTCTTTTCCAGACTGTTCAAGGCAACCACTAGTCCATCTTTGGACCATGCATTTTTTTGTCTTCATCATTTCATATCATTTAGAGTCACTGTTATCTTTATTGGGACATTTCAATTACATAGCTTCTTTGCAACAATATGATTTATTGAATCAGTATCATTGGTGTATAAGGTCCAACTGCGGTTTTGTAAACATTTTGTGACGTCATTAAGATGAACACAGAAACATTGGAACACATCTTACACAAATACTGAGGAGAAAATCTACAATGTATTTCAGAGCATAGAAAAAAACAACAATAAATAGCAAATACAATCTTGCTAACGAGCACAGCCTGACCAGTTGAAATGGAGTCAGATGGTATTAGCATTAGCATAAGCAGCAGCTGAAGAGAAGCTGGAATCTGCAAAAATATGCTGCACACCTGTCAGAGCAGCATTAAAGAGGACAGCTACTTCTCCAAACTCATCCTCATTTAAAACAGGCTGTGATCAACTATTTATGAACAATGTCTAAACCAACATTGTCTCTAGAATATGACTTTGAAGTCAGTTTTGGATTCAAAGAATAAAAGAAAAAAGACTTACTGGTGAGTATGTGACCATTAATGCTTCACTTGAAGTTGATTTAAACACAGACTTCACTTTATGGGTGATGATTTAATAACGTACACCTCGGTTTATAAGATATGTCAGTTTGTGTGAACTAAGTCTAATAAGAGTCAGATTGGGCTGTCAACACCGAGGTTGATAACTGAAGATAAGGATTTTTTGGGAGGGATTTTCTGTACAGTGCCGTTTTATTGTCAGATTGTAATGTTCTAATTTGTGGTATTGTGATGTAATCTGTGTATTTGTTTGGTTAATCTCTGGCTTTAAGCTAAGCATTGGTGTGAACCTGTAGGATTTGTGTTTGTGTTTGCTTCTAAGTATAATGCTTAATGGTTACATTGTTTATTTGAACCTGGATCCAAACAGCAAGTTCGCCCAAATGTTCAGCACTAGCCTGTACTTTGCTTGGCAGATGCTTTTTATCCAAAGTGAATTACAAGGTGTCTTGCTCAAGGACATGCCTGGTATGAGGGATGGGCTCAGAGTCTGGACTGGGATTCAATCCTGCAACCTTCTGCATCGTAGTCTGATGCTTCTCACACTGAGCCACCAATGTTCCACCCACACAATACTCACTCATAACCATTGCAAAAACCAGAGCATCATAATACTACAGTTACAAAATCATTATTCTTTTAGTGCTTTAGTTTATTGTTAACCCGAGCCGTACCCCTAACCCTTAGGCCTCAAATGCTAGCAGCCTGGGGCTTCCTTAATCCTGGCCCTGATTAGAGGTTGACGAAGTACTGAGATTCTTTACTAACTGTAAATTAGGTATTGCACGGTAGAAAATACTGTTTAGTCTGAATCTAAACTTAATTCAAATTTCTCATGTGGTGTGTCACAAAATCATTTTACATGCTATTAATGTTTTTTTAATGCAGCATTTATACATTTTATATTTTTTACCACAATTTGTAGTACAGTAACATTTAGCTGTAAGTGTTACAGTATTTCCTATCTGAAATGTTGTGAAGAGGACGTATAAAGTAGCGTGACCTGAAAACACAGGTACAATTGGATGTAACTGCAATTACAGTAAGTACTTTACCATTGTAGGTCTTTTTATTGGCAAGAATCTGCCGTAAATCCTTCTCTCCCAATTAGTGGTGAGTAGGAAATAAACAAACCTGCTTTGATTAGGTACAAGTTGCGCCACCCTGGCTACTGCTCGAAATGATGACATGTTGTGT
>JAUMHF010000019.1:2945944-2978754 GCA_032359275.1 Microctenopoma steveboyesi | reverse complement strand
GGAAATAAACAAACCTGCTTTGATTAGGTACAAGTTGCGCCACCCTGGCTACTGCTCGAAATGATGACATGTTGTGTACATGTTTGTGTAAAACACAAACATAAACCGTGTGATTCCATATTTGCAAATTTGGGTAGTCGGGTGTTGGGTGCATCGAGAACCAATTTTCTAATGGTGAGAAGAGAGAGAGAAGACTTGACGCAGCAGTCTGGTGTGCATAAGAGGTTTCCTTTCCCTGAATCAGTAGTGCACAGAGCAGGTTAACAGTCCTGCGCCCAGGGAGATGAAAAAGCATAAATTAAAGCTCTCCCTCAAGGAGAAGAGGGGGTGCTGGGTTACCACGGCATTATCAGCGCTGGGTGAGAAGCACACAGAGCTCAGTTTCATCCTCATGTTCTTTGTTAACACAAAGGGGGTCACCTCCATATGAAAGGAACTATAATAACACAGAGACCCCTTCACAATGGTGCACTGCTGACAAATTCTCACCTAATTCTGCCATAATATTCACCATTCTAAACTTGGACCCTTTCAGGGGGAAGCATCAAGGCTATGGTGATACAATGCTAAAGAGGTTGTGTGGAATACAATGCCTTAGCTGATGAAAAAAATATAGCTCGAAAAATAAAACAAACGCGCACATGCTCACTTGAGAAATGTTTTAATTATATACAAAAGAATGTGGCTAATAAAGGAGGGAATTAAGGCAAATGCTCTGAGCGATTGCGGGAATTTGGCCAAAAGGAAATGAGTTGCCTCACAACCTCTCTCTCTCTCTCTCTCTCTCTCTCTCTCGTGCTGCCTGTTTCGTTCTCTCTCTGTCTCTCTCTCTGTATCTCCCACTTTCTCCCTTCACCATTAAAAAGCCTGCAACTTCAAGCAGTTTTTTAATCAGCTAAAAAACATATGTGGCTTTGCAGCTAAGACAGCTTGCCCAGGCGCTGATAAATGCCTATCACTAATTTGCATACGGTAGAAGCTACCCTTTAATCAGAACCTCTAATCCCTGACGGTATTAATGATTTTTTTTCTCCCTGTATAGTATCATGTTTGCTAATTCCAAAGTGATCAGCTTCTTGTATGTGTCTCTTTTTTTGTGCTGGCATAATGGCCGAGTTGAGAACTTCTGTTATCCTACTTTGGCACATAATTAGGACTACAAAGGGGGACAAATCGCACTGAATGGGACTCACAAAGAAGAGCTCCTTTTTTCAACCCCTTCTTTTCTGCTGAGTTCTCGTTAACAGTTGTGTCACTTTGTATATAGCTGCAGAAATGGGGAGAATTTGATGCCAAATCTTGAGTACGAGACAGCACTTAAAGAGCTCTGCCCAGGCGCAGAGAAAAATATCAAAATTTACCATGTAATTAAAATGTCTATCACCCTCGGATGGTTTAGAGGTTGCATTTTCTCCTAAAAGTGGCACTCTGGGCTATTAAACATTCCTTTTAATTTCTTACTAAGCACCTTGCAAGTAGTATTTGACCTTATTTCCATAAAAGTAGAATCCTCTCTTACTTGGGTGAATTAAGGAAAAAAGTTTGTGTAACAAAACTGAAAATATTAGTGGGATTAAAACAATATCAACAGTAATATAATATAAATACTTAATAACCGCTATATAAAAAAGCTGTGTGGCCTGTAGTGTCGGGTTATGGTACTGTATGTGTAGGAAATGGATTAAAAATGAAAGGGAAAAAGACACAGAATGTCAACTAGGTACACATGACAGCTGATTTATACAATTCATTTGGGCCATTACTTTTCATTAAAGATCAAATGAAATGGGTACTTACTTACTAAGAGGCCTTTGGGGAGCTGAATTGCAGAGAAGAAAGAAGATTAAACTTTACATTCAGCCCCAAATTTAATTCAGAAGTAATCAATCGCATAATGGGCCAGCAACTGTAGCCGGGGTGATTGAAATGAAATTACCATATTTTTAATCTTAATTTTCCACACTGTTTATCTGACACTGTCAATATAAAATACAAACAGATAATGAAATAGCATTATATTGACACTACAATCATCTCTCGAGCAGCCCTCTGTGATTAAACCGCTGGAATGTTTGATTACATTTTGTTGGCTGACATTACAAATGACACGGATGCTTCGCCGAGACTTGCTGCCGGCTGGAAAATGAGCCTATCCATCAAGGACTCCTGGCAGCTTCTCCCCTCCAGTCGATGGCTACTGCCAACGGCCTGGGCACCCTTCTGTCAAGCCGTTTAGCACCCTAGTAGAGGGAGGGGAGGAGGGGCTGTTAGGGGGTGGAAGGAGGTTGAAAAAGATGGGGGTGGGGGGTGGCAAGGGGGGCGAGACAAGTGATTCACGACTCCCTTGCTCTGCTAATGATACAAAAGCAAAGGAGTCACCGAGTGGGAGAGAGAAAAATGTTCCAGGCAACATATCGCCCATGCAGGTGTCTCTTGGCGTACCATAAAGGGACCGTAAAGCCCTCACAATGCAAGGCCCACAGTCTGCAAATCAACAGCTCAGCCCCTGCCCTGGATTAGGCCTGCACTGCAGCCATCAAGCCCTGTCCACTGCTACAGCTAACGCCATGAACAGCCTAATTACTTTTTAAGGGGCTCATCAATTATTTGTTTGCTCTTTGGAAATCTGGAGAGAACTTGAATAGCACCAGAAACAATGTGAACACTTAATTTTATTCACACGCGTGCTAATTGGGTTTTATTTTTAATGAGTTTATTTAGCAACTTTTGCACAGAAGTTTGAAGCGACTTGCTGCAAGTTCTATGTGTACACGTTTTGCTACCTGGATGGATGTCCTCCACAATCAAATGAGAGAAGGTACAGCGTGTACAAACGTGAAAGGCTCTGCGACATCTGTGGGTGAGTGTGCAGAATACAACGCTGTGAAATATGGCGGCACGACATGGCAGTGTCTGTGACGAGGGATCCTCTCCCTATGTAGATACTAAAAGGAGTTAAGGTAAAGGCACTGCTCTCTGCCGCAGCTGTTTCAAACACTGGACTCAACATATTCTCAAATGAATTATTGTCTCGAATATCAACACAAAGGAGTGAGTGAGTGAGTGTGTGTGTGTGTGTGTGTGTGTGTGTGTGAGGGGAAAAAAGGAACAGAGCCACATTATCAGGGCAGCAATTCACCATATTGGATTAAAAGCCAGAGTATAAATGCAATCATGCATGCAACACATGGTTAGGTACTAAACAATATATAACCCATTGACAGTTGCCACCAAAATGTTTTAGCTAAATACTTATGGAATGCAATTATCAGATAGATATAGTTTAACTTTACTTGAAGCTGCTTGACTTTAATTTTAATTTATTTATTTTTGTCGTGACCCAAAATATGATGTAAAGGGTTTAGATTTAGCCAGAGTAATATTTTCTTTTGTCACTAGACATGTCATTCTACATCTAATGATTGATGAAACATCATCAAGAAATTTGACAATGGCACCATAAAGAATGGTCAAAGACAAGTTACAAGCAAACATTACCTGACTTCATTGGTTTATTTCTTCTGGGTTGATCAAAACAGGAACATTTAACAGCATCAGATATCCTGAACCTATTTGTCAAACAAAAAAACTAAACAAACACTGTGATAGCATCTCTAACAGTCCGTCCACCTGTTGAGGTGCCGCAGCATCGTTGCTGGTGCTTACGTTGCAACCTCCGGTAGTGTTCTCAGTCCTAGTGTCACTGTAGCGTAAGCCTTTTGAAATGTGTCTCGTACACTGTGGTCTGAAATGCTGGATTTCCATTGAAGCTACCGGTCGCTCAGTGACAAACTATTGTCCTTAGACCATGACAAAGTTATACGTAGATGGATACAAAACGAGGCGAAGCAGTCGCTCTGCAGCTGTCACAGGTGATGAATGGAGGAGCTGCTTGACAGAGGAGTATGTTACCATAGCTGCACTCTTCTTTTGAAAACAACAGACCAAGATAAATAAGGGAGCCTGTCACTTCTACTGTCACTGTTACTAGCGCTACTCTTGCTAATGCCAACGCAGTTATAAAACGTTTATGTCACAGAATGTGGGGAACGTTTTTATTTTATTGAAACCTGCAGTATCAAAGTACATTAATAATATTTACATATATATATACAAAGGTAAAGGTTGCCTTATATAGTAATAGAAATAATTTATAATTAAATCACTCTACATATATTTTTTATAAAACATACACAATGTTGACTATATACATTATGGTTTTAAATGGTTTATCTCTCTAAATTATCAATAATTAAGACGGTTTTCTCAAACCTCTATTTCAGTTTAGGCCATTATCACAAAGGTAACTTTACCCTTTACATACAGACAAACCACTGACACTAATAGATCACTAATTGCTGGAGTCACACACAGTCGTCATTATCACAGCCTTCTCCTGTTTCACCAAATACCTTAACACTAAGCCACAGTGGCAGAGTGTTGGAATCATTTGTGGAATCAGTAGTATCAGCAGTCCAGAAGGTCACGCTGATAAGACCTAGGATTTCCACCACAGAATTGCATTGTGTTCCGACCTTGAGGCCCCCTGAAGTCGATCAAACCGGCATAACGGCCGCTCCGCCACAGGACAGCCAAGTTCACAGATATGTGGAAAAGCTGAGGATCAGTGCTTAGCCTGGGACCTGGTGAGGCAGAGCCTAACAACACACTGGAATTATTGAAGCTGTGGAAAAAATCTGAAACCCACACCCGCTTTCCATTTAACAATATTTCTGTGATGTGATGTCTCATTATCTCATGGACATCCTTAATTTGTGACTGATGTCAAGACCCAGCACCCCTTGCAATTACACCCATACCGCAGAATTCCACACCTCCCGAGTTACACCTTTCCTTCAGTGAAGGTCATGGCAGGTGCGCTTGTGGCACATCACACTTGCAGAGGCCAGAGCTTGTGTCCTTTTACATACCTAAAATTAGTGTCTGCTATTTTTAAACGGAACTTTGTTCAAAGGCAGCGAGTTAATAATTTAATTTAACATCGCTGTGTTCAATCATTCAGGACACTAAGTTAATAGCTCAGCAGCATACTATATGTGCTGGAGTATTGAGAATGTTGAGCTCTGTATATACACTACGTAAATGATGTACAGTATACCGTACATATCTAGACATCATACATATACTACTAATTGTGTATAAGGCATGTTATTATTGCTTTCGTAATTTCATTAGTGTGTTGAAGCGTTGTTGTACACAACAAGACTGTCCAGGGAAATGTAGTGCTTAATTTGAGCATATTTAATTTGGAGTATCCTGCATGAAGAAATGCAATTTAATGTCTGATTGCTTGTACTTAACTAACTTGTACGTAACTGTCACGTTAAATGTTTCACTTCTGTCTTGAAACAAACGTTTTGTGTAGCACGTTGACCAACACATTTTAAAAGGAGCCTTCATCTGTAACACAATAGCGACAGTGCAGTACAGTATGGGCTATAAGGCAATGCTAAAAATATTTAACACATAACATGATAACTCGGAGCAAGACCAAATTGTTACACTGGGTGTACTTACACTAATGCTTCGGCAACATAAAAAGCTGCATTTTTTTTCAATCCCCTTGTAAAGCTCATCCTCTGCAAGCTCTTCACACTCTCAAACCTTGTCTGGCCTTTTGTAACCTGTTGATAGTATGCTGCTTTCATCCTTTACAACCCCTAAAACACCTTAAAATTATGTGATTTTATAATCATTTGAAGCTTGTTGACTTTCTGAAACCTCTTTCTCTGCATCCTCTTAAAAGATACGCAACATTTTGTCCCCCGTCTCTTCATAGGCTAAAGCTGCTTCCTCTGTGAAGCATCCAGTCTTCTGGTCAACCTCACTGAAGTATGTTCGTTTTCTAGCGAAGTTTCAGAAGTCATTTGCTTTTACGTCGTACTCGGTGAAAGAATAGCAACTTAAAAGCATTATGTTTTAGATCCACTACTTCCTGCTGCATAGATTCCTGAAAGTAATAAATGAGAAGAACAAATAAAAGACAATGATGCCAAACAGAAATGCTCAAATAACTATCAAAATATTGACGAGGCAGAGAACAGTTTTAGGTAAAAATGAATGTTTTTACCAGCTTTGGTACCGTTTAAATCTGACACACAAAGTCTTATTTAGTGGTGACATCTGCACAGAACCTCAACCCACTCCAACAATTTCATAGACAGAGGATTGTTCTTATTTTACTTTTTTTCCCTGAAGTGTTAACAGTTTGAAAGAATTTTTTTTTCACGAAATGTCCCCATATGACATCCCTTGGAGCTTGCCTTTGTGTTTGTGTTATACAAATTCACTTTATCCCAAGGACCAAATATTTTATCAGAAGTGTGTGAATAGCTGTTACCTAACTCTAACTTAACTATTCAAATTGCAGGCTTGAGATTAAAAAGAAAGAAACGGTAAAAAGAAACAAAAAAAATCTCAAATGTCCTTAAGTACCAAAGTTTAGTTTTTAATTTTTATGAAATGTCTTAAAGAATGACACCGTGGAATCACATTTATGGTCTTCAGAAGATTCAATGACTTTGATGTGACGCTTGATGATTTAATGATTGTGTTAAATTTTCATCCATTTTAAGTAGTTCCTGAATGAATAAATAGTTTAGTGCTCATTTATTCATATTCATCGTCCTTAAAGGGTACATTCCACTCACTTTGATGAGCCCCCACCCCCCCGTGTTCATTGCGCTACCAACTGTTTCAGTCAGTGTAAGATGTCAACATCTACTTAATATGTTAACACTAAGGCGCTCATGGTTCCCAGATGATGTATCCTAGCAACTGTATTAATAGAAATGCCTCTATTAGACAGACTACCATAAAATGTAGTACAGACAGTGCTAACCAGCTAATATTAGCAGCCTATCACTACAGTATGACGGTTGACATAACAAACATTGTTGACACTGACACTATTGTGAAGCATGTTTTTATTGCTGATATGACCATCACCACCTCCGAGAACCACTGTGCCTACATACAGCCTCACAGAGGCACAATCATGGCTGTAGATGCTCAAATGTATTTCTCTGTGTGGACAAAAGGTCAGATTTGAACTGCAGCCATTCTGTCAGAATTCAGTGATTGAAGAAAACACATTTGAGAGTCCCCATGAGAAACTATTTCGGGAACAGTGGTCACTTAGGAATCACGCCACCTGTTGGAGGACAATGAGTCTTTCACATAAAGTGAGACAGACATCCGCTTACTCCCCCTTCATTTTGTCAAGGCGTAACCTTTTCCCCCTTCAAAATGCAGCAACTCTTTCCAATTGAGTTGTTGTTGCTGCCATTGCTATTGGCTTTCAATAAGGCACGGGGTTATCAAAGAGTGAAGGAGAAATTGCCTTGGCTCTGCCGTAGCCCTGATTGCACTATCAGAGCCGTCAGGGAGCCTCTTTATAAAGGGAGGGCACGAGGGAGAGCGAGGTGGCGGCTGGCGTTGCCCCCCTGATAAATCAGCGTGTGCTGGCAGCCACTGCTCAGTGCATCCAGGCAGCACCAGAGTGCCGCAGTTCAGGGTCGGTACTTGGCAAGCCCCCCTCTCAAACAGGGCTGTCTGCACCCGACTGTAGACCTCGCTGCTCCCTAGGCTGATTCTCCACCGCTGCCCTTGTCAAGGTTTGTTTGTTTATCCCCGATCCCCCTCTACCCTCACCATACCATATTGTCTCCCACCATGCCAAATTATTCTCCCCCCCTTTTCTAACTTATTCTGCATAAATCTCAACTTCATTTATTAAATGAGAAAACTGTGCTGTTATTTGAATTTGAAACATGCTTCCATTTCGGTTGATAATCCATTGTTTTCTTTATTTTTTGGTTCCTGCAGCTGTTTATAGACCTAGACACAGTAACCAGAAAAATAGTTAATCTCTTTTCTTTATGCAATTCTCAGAGTGGACAGTTGGTATTTCTGCAACAAATCAGCCTCTTTAAATGTCATTTTCGAAAGACAAATGGACATTAACTATAAAGATGATCGGAAATTTTTCTGCAGCTGACATTTATTGTCAAAATGATTACATATTTAAGTACATATTTAGAAGGTAATATTGCTCTACATCCAAAAAATCTTACCATCTGGGGATGAAATTATGCTGCCGTTAACATTTCTCATAAATTTGTACTCTTCTTGTCCAATTGGATGCTGGAGTTTATTACTTGCAATAAAAATCTTGATTTGTTGTGCTCTCAAGTGTTTGCTTGATAAGATTGGAGCACAGTCATTGCATCCAGTAAACCAACAAACCTAAACCTCCCTCCCTCTTGTCTCCTATAACTGTCTCCAAATGAAACTGTGATTCTGATTGTTCAAACTCATAAAATCAAGTGAAATTAAAAGATCACAGCACGTAGTACTGGGGAATGGGGAAATTATTTGTTTAATCTTTTCTCCTTCACTCCAGGTGCAGCCAGACGCTGTTTGCCACATCTTGCAGACTGCCATAAGTGTTCAATTACACATACTTAAAAAGAGACGGTTTAGGCCACATTTGGCCTCCCATTCATTTCAGGCTTGTATTGTCATTTGCTATTTTCTCCAGCCCCTAGGAATCAGTTAGGAGTTGAACGGGACCCACTCATCTTCTCTAATTATGGACATGAATATAGTAGTATAGCACATTTGATACATGAAGCAGTGGAACTGTGATGACACGTGCACATCAACTGATCTGCAATATAGTATTAAAAATAAATGAATGAAAATGCATCCAATAAAGCATTAAAAATATACATTGAGTCATATAACTTACTTAATAAATTACAGTCTTTAGTGGGATTTGTATGTGTGTCTTAAGGAGTGATTGAAACCTTTTGCTGTTAAGTGTGTGGTTCCTAGAAGTTTAAACATCATGGTGCCTCAAGTTGAAATAAAATATAAATTCTTGTCACTTTTTGTGTAAAAATTATTTTTGGCCATTGTTTCAACTGTCTAAAGTCTGTGGATGAGTTTTTACTTTGGCAGCAGTCGACTCATGTTTGAAATGTGGCATTATTTGGAGATGTGTTTTTACCTTTTGTGATTCACTAATGGTTTGAGCGTAATATAGTTGCGCCCTTGGAGAGCCTACAAACATCCCCGTATCAAAAATCCACAGTCACAATATAATAAGTCTACGCATATAAGAATCTCTCTACATCAGGGTGAATAGCGCAGCTGCTCATATTTGTGCTATGTTCACTATTCAACTTTTGCAATACAGTCAACATTTCATTTTAAATTCTTCTCATAGCTATATCCCACCGACACCAACAGCGCCTGTCTTCATTGTGTAACGCTTTGCATTACTGAAGCTAAAGATACTTCACTGTGGCTTAAGAAGCTAATAGGCTAGGCTAGCTAACTTCTGCTCTAAAAGTATATGCTTTCGAGTTGCGCTACTTAGCTTCCACTTGGAAGAATTAAATTATTGCCATGCCAGTCCTGCTTTATCGCTATTCATGTCATGAAATCTTGATGTGATGATGGGTGAGCGGACAGGGGGGTATTATGTTTGCAGTGTTGAACAAACTGCTAAATTCACAGATGGGGTGAAACAACAGCTACTGTAACCAACTGGAATTTGTTTTCCAAAGCGTACATAAAGCTAAACAGTGTATACTAAATACAGATTTCCTAACATACACATTTATGTTTGATTGGGTGTATATGGGTCACTTGTGTAAATTGATATATAAATTGGTCAAAACGACCTTTTTAAATTGAAAACCCTTTTATTTTTACCTCTATGCTACTGTGAGACAGACACAGAGTTAAGAGTTTGTTTAAGCAATGTCAACAAGTGAGTCTAGTGATTGTTTAAAGACACCAGAGGCCTCCACTCCCTCTGGCCCGGCAGCCAGGGCCCTCAGTTGGGCCTCCTTTCCCCTCCTCCTCCTTCTCCTCCTGAGTGGTGAAGCCAGGGGACGCGTGGGGCCTTTTGTCTGTGCAGTGTGGGGGGCCGCAGATGTCGTTCCCCAGAGACGCCACAGAGGTTAATGATCTCACAGCCTCCGCTAAAATAAATAAATCATTGCCAGTCAGGAGGCTGCATAAATCTTGACTCAAACGGCGATTTGCTGGAGCAAACAACACCAGTTGCTAATGACTGTTTTTTTTTTTCTTCCTTGATTGCCCGAGGGGATAGGCGGTGACACAGATGAGTTCTTTCCCCTTACTCCCTCTGTTCCTTTTTGCTCCCTCCACTGCACCCTCTCTCTCTTTCTCACACACACACACACACACACACATACCTTTTGTGGCTATTCTAATTCACGGCGTGTTTTGTCAGGGGACATTAAGTGGCTGACAGGCGTCTGGTTTGGATGGGGGGTACATTTGTAGTGACAGTGGTAGTTGTGTCTTGTTTCAGTTGAGCTGATAGTAAAAGACGTGTGTGTGGTTTGGGGGTGGGGGTGGGGGTGGGGGTGGGGGGGTGTGCCGTCATGCACAACACAACAGTACACAGCACCGCACGCATCTCTTTCTTGTATGCATCAGCATATGCTCTCCTCATGCCCACTAAATGTATGTAGGTAGCAGAAGGTTTAATGCAAGCTATTTACTAATATTAATATTCAAGATTCAAAAAGCATATTTTTTTACAGCTCAGTTAAAAATAACAGAATACTGAATACACAAAGCACAGACTATAAAAAAAACAAAACAAAAAATACATAAGAACAAGAAATATCAAAATGGATGATTAATAATCATGACTGTTGTTCTCCCTTGTCACATTTAAAGAGGGGGAGGAATTGTAGAGTTTTATGGCTGCTGGAAGAAATGATCTCCAGTGGCGTTCAGTGGAACACTTGGCGCTGATCAGTCTCTGGCTGAACATGCTCCTCTGTCCAGCCAGGACACCGTTTGTGGGTGGAAGGGATAGTCCAGGATTGAGAGGAGTCTGGACAGCATCTTCCTCTCAGCTACAACATGTAGAGAGTCCAGCTCCACACCCAGAACTGAACCAGCCCTCCTGATTAGTTCGTATGCTATGCTTACACAGTAAAGCATCAGTTACCTGCGTTTTGCATTTTTATAAACTTAACATCTTTGGATATTGTTGGTTAGAGGAGACATTTCTAAATGATACTTTGGTCTTTTATTTTAGGTTTTTTGTTTTGTATGGATGAAAAACAAATCAGCTGATTCTTTAAATAAATAAACCGCTGATACCTTTGATTGATTGTGAAGAAATATTCTGTAATTTAACATCACTCTTCTATTACAGAAAAGAAAATGCGTTAATGTAAAGCAGCAGCATGCTGCTTAAAGTGTAGAGCTGTATTTAAACATATCGCAAGTTACGTGTGTTTTTGTTATTAGCTAGACAGTGTAACTAACGGAATGACAGCCCAAACTACCTACAGCATGATGACGGTAGTAGCTCGTGTCACTAATTAGAGAACAGTCACTGCTTGTGTGTACTTAGCTGCTTAAGTAGTGTCATCAATAAACATGGCTCAGTGATCAATGAAACCATTCAGAGCTAATTAAGAGAGTCCCACGCAGGCAGTGAAAATTCACAAGATGAGTGATTTAACTTAATGTAAGCGATTAAAACAAAGTCATGTTTTCATAAATTACCAGAGGCATTCTGTACTTAAGTAAAAATTGGTGTTAATAACCTGAAACATTAATGAAACCTGGTTCATCTGTGTCCACGATCAGCTTACATTTTAGGCATATGCTCTATTAATGTGCAGCTACGTTGGAATGAGGCTCTTCGTTCACCTAGATGGTCACATTTATGTGTTTAATGTGTCATATGTAATAAAATAAAATGCTTTGCGCCCAGGGTGCACTGCCCTGACAAAGAAAACATTTATATAGAGATCTTTATTTCAAGGTGACAGGGAAGTCAAACACACTTACAAATCATAGATCAAATCATAACTGTATTGACTGGTGAGGTGTTAAAAAAAAAAAAAAGCAACAACAAAGTAAATAAATAAAGTCATTACCAGAGCTTAGAACAGAGGCAGTCGATTTTCTCTTTTATCCTGCAACAACAAAAAGAAGAAGACGACAGAGGAGGAAGAAATAACAAAAAAAAGAGAGAAAGAATTGCACAGAGGCTTTTCTTTTCTTTAAAATGCTGCATTAGGTCTTTTCCTGCAGTCAGTTTTCATAGTTCAAAGCTGGCAGTTCAATAAATAGCTGGAACTGGCACATCTCTGTTCTTGCAAAAAGAAATCAATGTTAATCCTATTACCGGCAGTTATCACCTAGCCCAGAAACGGTGGCAAGTAAGGAAAAAAAACTGAGATGTCAAAGCGGGAAGGGGAGAGAGAGCGAGAGAAAGGGAGAGAGAGAGCGAGTCACCCTTCATTCACTTTCAAACACAGTTTTGATAATTTACTTCTGTAGAAGAAGAAGAAGAAGGGAGGCAGGGGGATGGGAGGAGGGGGGGTGAGCTTCAGTTACTGGGAAATGTGTGTTCACGCGCGCGTGTTTATGTGCGCTCGGGCGTGTGTGTGTGCTCGTGTGCCTGTGGAGAGGGGGGTCCAGGGCTACTGATGTATTCGCACATAATGCTTGGATCAGACCCTGCTGCTGTAAGCAAGATGTTTGAGGCACAAAACATCATTTTTGAAAAATGTTCACACCGCTTAGCAATCCTCTTCCTGGAGCGCCCTGACATCTGGCCTTTCTCCTTCTCCCCTTCTCCCACTTCCACTCCATCCTCTTTGCCTCTCAGTTGGTTTTGGGGGGATTGAGGGCCGGTACTGTGGCATAGTGAAAAGGAAATTATCACTGTACTAACTGTGGAAGTGCTTCATTTCTCTTTCAGTATTTTTTTAGATAAGCCCAGAATCCAAACACTTTCTTTGGGCAGTTATTAGTTTTTTATCTAATGTAGGCTTTCGATATATTTGAAATATCGAATATCGAATATTTAAGCTTATGAAATCTAACTTAGTTTGCGGATCAGTGAACTAACTGTATTCAGGATTTTGACAGTATTTTGGGGCAAAACAAGACATTTTAAAGCAGCAACATCTGTGAACTCCTTATTTTCTGTGTGCTGACAGTATGAAGATAAATGAATAGTAAAAAAATGATGTTTTGAAGTGTGGCAGCAGCCTCATGGATATTACATCAAATGAAAAAGTTTTTTTGACCCAACAAGACATAATAAAACATTCTGGGAATAAAACAGGTTTAATGAATATTGATTCTAGTTGCATCTATACCACTTCTAAGGTTTTAAAGCTAAACAGACGGTATGATACTGGTAAAGCTGATTGGCTGAGTTTATTCATTTATTTGTGTAATTCCAATAACGTTTAACTTTTTGTTGCTTCCCGCTTTTAAAACTGTTTGCTGATGGTATATATCATAGTTTTGGGTTTGGGATTTTGCTCCAGTACATTCTGCCACTTTGAGTTGAATGCAGAGAACAATCAGCAGATTAATCGATAATGAAACTGTTCTCCTGCTCCTCTTGCACTTCACTACAGCATTCTGTAACCATACGTATTCTCTGCAGCTAGAACTCTCACAAAACAAAACACACTGCCATTAAAAATCGCATTTCTCCAATGAACACACCAAAACCCTAGATTAGGCCTAATCACTGTCACCAGGAAGCAGAATCAGGCCCTCTCACTGGCGGATTAAGTCTTCTGTTGTTGTTGTCCTTATTGTTATTGCTGAGAAATAATTACAGCTGAATCTCATCAAAGCCAATTCAACTCTTGGCAGGACTCCGCTCTGTTTTCCTTTTTTCCCCTTCGTCTGCGTCTTTCAGTGAGGAACCTGAATTTCCCCTGCATGAAAGTAAAGATTAAAGTGGTTAAATACTCACAGTGAACTTAGGGGAAACTGAGTCGATGGGCTGGAGGAAAAGTCTCAACGCCTTCAAATACTCTTGTTCCATTGAATGACAAAATACATCTTGCTGGCATAGGTTTTTCACCTTGACTTGACTGACTTTGTATGAATTTATTTTCTGTGCCGCGTGAAAGCAGTGACCCCATTCCAGCCTGGCCTATTCTATATTCTTATAATAAATTAGATGGCAATGCGGAGGCTTTAACATGTAAAATAGTGGTGACATGCTAAATAATGAGGCGGGCCAGAATTATGTAGTGCTGGCGAGCAGGCTCTGGGGTATTCCCAGGCCTCAGACTAGCCGGGGCCGCCTCCTCTGTGCCTGCTGCTCTGAGAGAGCAGAGGGAGGGGGGCACTGAATATGAAAATGGAATTAATGTACCAACACCCAAAGGTAGATTACTCTGTGGCAACCCTTTTGGCCATGCTTCCCTCTGTTTGGGACCAACAACAAAAAGAGAAACGTTTTATTCATCATGGAAATTGGAGGTTTTTATTACTCCCTGGTGGAATTTGAGATGTATTATGCTGTTCTTTTTTTTTTGATGCAATAGGTCATTTCAACACAGTGCATTGAAGTATAATGTCTCGATCATCTTGCTCATGTTTGGGCAGTTCATAGTTGGGTTTTGGGAGTGATGCACATCCAGGAGTGAGTAATGAATGCGATAAAGATGCAGAGCGGTGTGGATTCTAGGCACAATGTAATCATCTTACAATGACTTTGTCACTTTGCGAGCAGCAGCTCCTTGACTATTATCATTGTTACTTGTGAATACTGTGTACAGTATATTTGGTGTTAGTGTTGTGCAACCTTGAAGCGCTACGGTAAACTCTGCTGTTTTATTGCTATTGTTGCAGCGGGAGACAGATTTACCAGGTTTAATACAGGTGAATTTTAGTTTGCAACAAACATGCTTGTAAACCTGCTTTACAACCCCCCAGGCTTTTTGTCCAGAGGGGGATTAACTGATGAGCATAGCCTGTCCTTCAGGTGACATCCACGGTGCAATCCAAACTTGTATCACACTTTATTGCCAGCTCTCAGTGAATACAAGAGTGACTGATGATCTGTTGGCTCATCAGAGAAATTTAACAAATTTCTCTCGCTATCTCGAACACAAACGTCGCCGTTCTTTAACGCGCTCAGGTGATAAAGCCCGGATGAAAAACGACCTCATCTTCTCTGTTTTCTTTTCACTTCTCACTTGCTTTCCTGTCTGCCGCAGACTGTTGCCTTTACAATAGGTGATATGTTATATGTGCACACACTGGCTGGATTAAATTTTTAATGGCTCCAAGGGCAGCTGTCCTGCCCATAAAAAAACGCTGCAACAGTGAGGAGCATCTCACTTCTTCTCTCAAAAGACTGTTAAACACCCGCAACAGTTTTTTTTTTCTCTGTGCGACTTTCTGATTCCGATGCTGCAAATTAGAAAGCTGTCAGTTTGAAGTCAGGGAAGTTGCATCGTAAATGGTGCGATAAGAGGGCAATCAGTATTCGAGAGGTGATGTTATGAAGAGGGGGATCGCTTAAAACCTGACGTGAGTTATGTCATGTGATTGTCAGCCGACATTATGCACACTGTTTGAGGCTAAATAACCCAGTGTGTGCATCATAAACTGTTCCTCTTGCATGGCGCCTTCAGGCGAGGGAGGCACCCCCCCCCCTTCATAAACATCTCTATCATTTTAAGTAAGTATCGTCCTGCTTACCAGGCACCTTTCGTGCGTGAGCTGCACCTAATTTAGAAGCTTTTAAATCTTTCGCAAGTGTTGTGAGAAATGCCTGGTTGCAAATGTCTTTTATTGAATGCTGACTCTGTAGTATTACAGGCTTGCAGATATGCCTGGTGTAATATGTCCCTATAGCCTTATCTTGTAATAGTAAAGTGTATTAATTTTCCAGGACTGGAAGAAATGTGTGAAGGGCTGGAACTGACTCTATTTGGGATTGGAGCGACTTGCCACCGACTCCAAACATCGGTTTTCACGCAAGGACTGCAGGAGATGAAGCAGGGGTAAAAAAAAAACATGCTTTCACTTGGTAGATTTCTTAAGTAAGCTTTCAGGTTTATCACAATCCATCGCGAAGAGTAATTAAAGACTTTTTCAGGAGTGGCATTCTTGAGACTGGATATGAAAGTCCACCAAAAGCGTGGCCACTGACAGGGATTCACCTACGAAGTGGTGGTTTATTCTCATTTACTGTATAATAAAAGTAGAATTTGACAGAGAGCTATTCTCAGTCACAGTGCCAGGCTGGTGTGTTTGTTATACATCAGCACAGAAGCCGACTTCACGAGGTAAATGGAGGTGGTGTGACTCTATGTGAACTGTTGGTGGAAGCCTCTCATAGCTGTGTACTTCACACGACTGGATGTAATTTGATTTGCACACAGAGAATTCGTTGGTCACACATCTTTGTGAATGGCTTATAGAAACGTATAATAAAACCAATACAAATGTCTGTCATCTATAATCACTATTCAAGCAAATGCCTAAAAAAATTCTGGTTGCTCGTGCTGTAGGTTTGCAAAATAAATGCTCAGAATCAGTGTTTTTTTTTTTAGTTCAGAATAATGAATCAGGCAAAATAAGTTTGCTCCATCTACAAATTTGACTTTGAAGGTGTTGAAAGTTGATCCCGAAATAAAGCTGACTAAAGGGTCTTCTATTTGCTCTGATAAAAACTCCATACACTCCTCTTTAAGCTGTGAGGAAATGGTAAAATGGAGGAGACTACCGGTGGCCTCCCAAGTTTGTACAGCAGTGCTTTTCCTGATAATGCCACACATTCGGGTCTCTGCTTTCAGTAGCCTTCGCACGAGTGCCCCAGTCTCACACGGCACTTAAGTGTGATTAATAAGGTGCTGTGTTGTGTGTGTGTGTGTGTGTGCGTGTGTGTGCAGGAGGGGGGAGCTGAGGTAGTGGAGGCGGCGGCGGCGGTGGTGGGGGAGTTTATGTCAAGATAAACGTGGAAATGACCTAGCAGTCACCAGCTTTTTCCTTTCGGCAACTGCACAGTGCCGAGCTCGAGAGCAGGAGAGGCTGGGGTTTTTATCAAGCCGAGGGCTCAGACCACCAGAGGCTCTTGTGAAGGAAGGAAATTACCGGGTGCAAACATTCACAATACCCCAACTCAATTCCCCCTCCCTCATCTCTCTCTTTTCCTTCTCCCTCTGACTTCCACTCTCCTGTCCCTATGTTTATCAGGTTTTGGGGCACTGTATTTTGATGTCAATAAGCAATTTTTCTTGCCTGGTCTCCTGCCTGACCCCTTTAATCCATCAATATATTATTAGAGATAAAGTTTTGTGGACGCCTGCTGCAGTCACAAGATAAATGACATCTCTGAAGTCACGCATTAAAGACTAGATTAAGGCCTTGTGACTGTGTCTTCAGTGCTCATCTGTGTGCCTCTGTCCAACCTATCACACTAAGTGACAAGAAAGAAAAATAATGAACTGAGGCAGAAAAAGCAAAGAGATATTTCTTACACACACAAACCGCGTCTGTCTTCAGCCAGGATTAGGACGCATTAGAGGCATGCTGGAGAAGGGGAGAGAGGCTGTAAAGGAGTTTGTGTATGTCTAGGCTGAAAGAAAGGGCTGAAATTCCCTTTCTTTCCCTTTATCCCCTTTAAAGGGAAGAAAAAAACAGGCATGCGGGGAACAGTGCAGGCGTCACTTTTTATCCAGCTGATGAGAAGATTTTTAATGTTCCAATTGTAAATATGAAAGATACTAATTAGATATGTAGCTTAATAAACTGAGGGGCTGTCTGAAAAATATTGGGCTTTCCAGGGAAGCTTAATTGTATGTTTGATTTGAATTGATGGTATTTTTATTGGACGAACAGTAATGTCTCAAAACAGCATTATAGTTATGTCTGCATTGGTGCAGTGGGTTGTATATTGTATTATTGTATAAATAACTTAAACATATGGAATTTGAATTATTATTATTATTTTTTTATCTTTGTCATTACATGTGGAATTATCAACTTCAGCAATTTCTGGATCGTATCACTGGATTTTGAACTAGGAGCTACTAAAAAATGCAGGGTAGACAGAGATGATATAAATGGAGAAATGTTGCCCCTTGGAGTGGCTCAACCTGCCCTTTTTTTTTTAATGCAAAATCACACATTGGAATATTAAATCAAATATAACTTTGGAAATATAAATTTATACTAAACTAGGACTCTGCTCTTATCCCAGAAGTTCATTAACTTCTTTTAGCAAAAAGAAAGTTTAACTTTGCCCTTTTTTCTTACCCTCTCACAGCTCCTAATAATTTTCCTACAGTCCCTAAAACACACACACTGTGGCAAATGCTAGTTTAGTTACCTCTCTGGAGTCTCCTCTTCTCCAAAAGAAACACTCCAGTACATCCATTTTATAAATAAATAAATACATTTATAGAGAGAGGGAGGGAGAGAGAGAGAGGCCGTTATACAGAGTTAATTAGTAATTGTACTACAGGCTTTGGCTCATTTGGCTTTAAGTTTATGCACCTAGGAAACTATGTTTAGCCAACCTACCACACATTTTTTTTTCATGAAATTGCAATGCATCTCCTTGCATGCTGAACATGCGTAGAGTAAGTTTTTTCCCCCGCTCTTTTTATGTGACAGTATTCTCTTAACAACTAGACCCCTAAAATCTCAGACTAATAGACAGGATTACAGACGTAAAATGACATTTTTATTGCTTAAAGTCCTGACTACCTGGACTAGCAGATATTAAACGCATATCTGGAAGCACTTAGTGTTAAGTGGCACCGAGTGCTTATTAGGTTTCTGATGCACTAAGTCCATGTCTGTTCGAGCCTGGGCTGATACGGGTTGCTAGGCCGCGGTAAATGAACGGATGGACTCGTGCAGATGGATTTGCGCTGGACTTAGACCCGGTTATCAGTAGTTCTCAGCTAATATAAGGCTGTGGTGACATTGTCAGGACTGTGCAGCAATTGCCAATATTTGAATTTCCCATTAAGCTGTTCCTGCCGCCTGTGTTTCCATGTGGAACATTCTCACCTGACTAGCCACTTCCTCTCTGCAGACACACAGCTATATTCTCCTTTCACAATTTCATTAGAAGAAGAGAAGGCAATTGTAGGAGCAGTGAATATCGCCTGTTGTCCACATCCACATGTAACCTCTCCAGTGTTTATCCCATGAACTTTTTTAACGCACGCTTCTCAGAGGCTGCATACTTTTGGGGGTCAGCTATGAATAAGCTGAGAGCACGGCGTTCTGTGTTTATTTTGTTCATTCATCAGAAAGTTTGGCTTCTAAAATCAATTAAATCCTTTTCACACAAGGTTGAGATAAAAGGGTAGGTGGAGTGAAAGCAGATATGAAGCAGATGAACCCCTTCAATTGCAAGCTATGCATTCATTTGCCGTACTATTAGAGAAAAATATCCAAGGTCCCTCTGTTATGACCAATTATATTAGATCTTCTCATTTTTTTTGCATTTGTGGTGACTTTTAAGGTGAAGCTTGAGGTAACTGAAGTCCTTCTTTGCCTTCACACTGGTCACTTGATTCTTCTTTTGGAAGGAAATATCTATGGACTGTTATTTTATTTAATGCAATTCATAAACTATCTACAAATCTACAAATTAATTAATTTTTTTAGCACAATTATTTTTGTATTTTGAAGGTTCATCCTTTTCCTTCACAGTGATTGTGATCTTCATCTTGCATAAGCTGAATATGATTGATGTTCTGTGCCGGTGGCAAAATGTCACTTCGTTAAATGACTTGTGCCTTTCTTAAAAAGCAGTGCTTCTCGGTTTGTATAGTTCAAATGTAACACAAAATTGTAGGTAAACCGCAATGTGAGCTAAAATACAAAGTTTTCATACACTACTTCACTTCATTTTTTTATTGTTTAGTTCCATTGCACTTCATGTTGGACTTATTGCCTTGTCTTTCTTTTTATCTCACTGGAGCTGTGAGATGTCTTTTTGCATGAACACTTCAATGACATGTACACAGTGGGACTGCACAGACGATGGAATGGACAAAGTTTGTCTAAAAGCATCGAGTCTGTTCAGGTCATCAAAGCTGTTTCTTATGTTATTTTTAGTCTCTCTTTGGTTTATGGGGGTTATGATGCCATTTTGCCACCATACTGTTCTAAATATATCATAAAAAAAACATGGCGGGGGGACACTGCAGCGTAGATGTAGTAAAATGCTCTCAACAGCTAAGTGAAGGGGGACTGAGGCCTCTGACATTTGATGACATGTTACAATATTTCTGCAACCCACCAGTGGACTAATTTATTATCCAACACACTTCTTATCGCAAACATGTTGCTCACACAAGTACAAATCTGTGACATTGACATGTTGTGCATGATGCACAATAACTTGTACACTCTTCTTGATCTTGATTAGAGAACCTCTAGAAAAACTAGAAAAGGCATTTCCTGAGGAGAATGCACTGTGAATGCTAAAACGCAGAATGTCAGCTGAACTTGCTTGAAAAACATCAAATAGTTGTGTGAAGTGTGACAGGTGAATGTGGTGACAAGCATAATAATGTTTTGACTTTACAAATTACTACTATTGTTGGGAAAACAATTGTTAGCTGAAATGGTGTTATTAGCAAAAAAAATGTTTAATGCTCAATTTTAAATGAAATTAAAAAGAGTATATGAACACTGTGCAATTAATCTTATTTGAATATCTGAAAAACTTTAGGATTTTTCGAAAAAAAGTCAAAAAATAAAAGCTCTGGGGGCTTTTATTTTGAAAGCACACATGTCCTTTTTTAAGGCTCTTTATTTGAAGGAAAATTAAAAATGGTGTGGGCGTAAGTGTTACATGGTTAGCAGTTATATTGCGCTTTCCTACCGTATTGATACTCAAAGCACTTTATACTGCTTCTTCTTCACACACACACACTGATGGCAGACGTGCTATGCAGCTGACCTGACACACTAGGGGCAGGTTGGGGTTCAGCGTCTTACCCAAAAACATATGACATGAGGAGACCCGGGAATCAAACACCAATCCTATAATTGGCAGGCGACTTCTACCTGAACAGAACAGACACCGTTGACCAAAGAGAGTAGTAATAATGCTGAGTCACTGATAGAAGTACACACTGTAGTGCTACTTGTTACAGAAATGTTGAGTCAACATCGATACTATGAAATCTGACAGTAATACACTGGTATTAACAGTGCTACTAATTATAAGCTGTTTGTCCTAAGAGAGATAGAGAGGTGACGGGGGCGAGCGACACACAACGTGTCTCTATACAGAACAGAAGAGGAGACAAAATCAGAACCTTTTCTGAAACTCGGGTCATTGATTTAAATAGGAGTGAATGCACTCTCTCTCTTACTCAATATATAACCCTAATGCTAACATATAGCATTAATGACTTTTTGATACCTGAATGGTTTTAATAGCGGACAGTATGCCCACATAGTTAAAAATGTACAGAAGAAAGGAAAACATTACTGTGACTGCTGTTTGCATTGCATGCTCAGTGATTAATCCAACAACAACCAACAAGCTTTAGAGGTATAAGACACTGTGCAAATACATTTCTGGTTTGTGCTAAAGGAATTACCAAACTGATGCCAAGCCTTTGTTTGACATGATGCCATGATTACCAAATAAAAGCTAACTAACAGCTTGCTGATTAGTAATGCAGGAGATACGGAACGTCAAAAATTACCATAGTCAGTGTTTAAACACTTGCACATGGTTATTGCCCGTCATGACTGTAGTAGGTGCTGTGGAGCAATATACAGCAGCACATAGGAAGCTGCTGTAGAAGAAGTGTGGGTTCCCCGAGACCGGTGATCCTATTATCAACAGCACTTAAATCATTTTATAACTTACGTCTGGCTTGCCCAAGTCTAGATTTCAGACAAACAAAGCACTTACATATTGCTTTTCTACCTAGAAAGGTACTCAAAGCACTGCAATGCTTCATATTCATCCATTCACACACACACACACACACATGCAAACGCACTGCTATGCAGCTGACCTGACACAATTTAGGTTCCCTGTCCTGCTCAAGGACACTTCAAACGACTGGAGGTGCCGGAAATCGAACCATCGATCTTCTGGGTAACAGGCGACTGCTCCACCAGCTGAATCCCAGCCGCCCTGTTATGTCAGCATATAGCTCTAGACGCCCTAAACTGATTTTTTTTTCATTCTTTAGTGACAATTACTGTGAAGCCCTGCAGTCAAGCACCTTCACTACATCATAAGTACTTAATTATATCCCCTCTTATTCTATCCCTGCATATTTTTGGGTGCCTGAGTGGTGATGGGAAGTTTTTTTTCTTTACACATGAATGTGATGACACTTTAATAGCTGGGTGTTCTCAGGCGTACACATACAATGGCTGCTCATTGAGTATGGTGGGCAGGGACTGGTGGCATTGTGAGTTATGTGCCCCCCCCCCCTATAAAGGCCAACCAAAAAAGATCTGTAGATAGCCTTTCTGAACGTGCCGAGTGTTTATCTACCCTGCGGCGCCGTGTAGAGGCCGTGATGGATCTGTAGTGATCAGTTAAAACCACATTGATGATAAACTAATGAATCAAAGCCCGCATTAATCACATCACAGCTCCAACAGAAAGACGAATGGAAATGCAAAAAGTTCCATGGTAATGATGAACTACTGACAATTTGGTGGCGGACAAGGAGAGAGGGAAAATTACGCAACTGTTTCATGCATAATCTTGGAAGATATTAATATTTCACCCCGTGCCCCCCTTCCTCTGCCCAACATTGCTGCCTTTAGAGCCATAATCAAATTTCATTACCAGCCAAACTGACATGATTAAACAGAACAGAGTTCAGCCCCACGCTGCGGCACACGTTGGCTGCCGCTCAGAGACGTCTCCTCCCCCTTCATCATTCACAACCTCCCGCCTCCCTCCGCCGCCCCCTTTTGGTCCCAGCGTGGCCCTGCCCAGCTCACACAGATCCAAATCAGCATTTCATGACCGGCCTCGCGTCTCTGACCACACGTTTACTCTGCTCGTGCCTTTATCCGTCAGTCATGCGAGTCCCCAGAGGAAGCAGCTCGTCTGGAGATTCTGCCGTTGATGGCCTCCCTCGAAAACCTCAGAGGAT
This sequence comes from Microctenopoma steveboyesi, assembly GCA_032359275.1. Taxonomy (NCBI): domain Eukaryota; kingdom Metazoa; phylum Chordata; class Actinopteri; order Anabantiformes; family Anabantidae; genus Microctenopoma; species Microctenopoma steveboyesi. The sequence continues at coordinate 2,955,787 of JAUMHF010000019.1, read as the reverse complement.
GCGCTGGTGTCTCTCAGGCAGGATAAAAACAGCAGCTGTACAGCGAATACCTGCCTTGTATTGTGTCTTACATGTGTCTTAGAAGACCGACTGTGTGAAGCACTGTATGATATGAAATAACAGAAAAAGAACTGGATGACATTAAATATTAAACGTGTGTTTTCTGTTTCATGAAAGTGCGTGTTGAGAAAAGCCTGTGAGGCTCTTAATGTCCTGCAGTAAATCGTGTTTCTGAGGTGAAACTCTCTGCGTTCGAGCTTCCTCTTGCCCCGTTCGTCCAGTCGGCCTCAGTTAATTTCTGCTTGACTTTATCTGCATGTTAACCTGGTCGAGTAGAGAGCAAGATGCTCCCGTCGGCCTGATCTTGGGTGGATTCCACTCTGCTGACCCTTCTAGTCTCCTGTAATCTCTCCTTTCACTCTCCCGGATAGCTGCTCGTGACCCGTTTCTTTTCTTCCTCGTCTCTGTTTTTTTTTTTTATATTATTTATTCATTAACTTAACGCAGGATCACACGTGTACCCTCCTGTGAACGTGTGTGATGTGGTTTAAAAGGGATATTATATATTTTTTTTGTATCTGTCATTTTCTTTTTATCTCCCATATGACTTCTTAATCCATCTGAATGCATAGAAGATAATGTTTTGGGCGAAATAACATAAGAGGAAAGATAGACTCCCAAGGACCAATATCTTTATTGCTTGGAGGATAAACGGATTATGTCAGCCATTTTCTGCTGCTGACAGCTTTTCTTATTAACCGATTTTATTTTTAATCTGCCAAGGAAGAAATGCGGTTTTATGTCACAATAAAACGCTGGTCACATCTAATGCTGCCCTCAAACAAACAGATTTCTCAAAGCCTTGCTGGGAAATTTGAAATAACTTTAAAGAGGGGTTTTGGGGAAAAGAGTGGTGGTGGTGGTAAGGGGGGGCTGGGGGTGTCTTCATCCACATGCTTGCTCGACTGAGGAGTAAAAGATTTTCAAAGTCCTTCACAGTTGTATTCTTCTGTAGGATATTTATTTCTTTATTTTGCTGATCTCCGTAGAAAAAAAGGCTTCCATCTTGACAAAAAGCCTGTGTGTGGGCTGTCTGCTGGGTCCATTCATGCAGCTTGCATTAGGATAATACAAAGGATAGTGTGGATGCTTTACTTACACCACTAAGTGTCTGTAAGAAGGACGCTGCAAAGCTTCAGGAAACAATAACAGGACCAGACAGCCTCATGATTTTCATGTCTTGCTATCACTTAAGTCAGATCCTCTATCTTCAGTGTGTCCTGTTTTAGTTTCTTCCCCTCACTTAAGCATGTGCAGGAGATTCTGGGGATCATCTAAAATGAAACCATTTGGCCAGATTTATATGGAGGGGTGTTGGGTGTATGGTGCCAGGGAGCTATCATTAACCCCAGGGCTTTAGCGCTCTCTGCTCTCTCATTTCATGCTCGTGATCTGAGGGTGTGAATTAGCCATCGCCCCGGGCAACCCAACTTAGTTACCGGCTGGACAACATGAAAGCAATACACAGAGCTGCATAAAGAATCCTCTCAAAGCCCCCACTCTCCTCCACACCCTACATCCCTACCTTCTCCTGCGAGATCGAAGAAGCAAGGGAGGGGTGTGTGTGTGTGTCTGTGTGTGTGTCGGGGGTGTCGTGTCTGTAATTGACAAGTGGCAAGCTCACCTTTGCCTGGACTGGGAAGCTTATAATAAAATTATTAAGATTTACTTGCACAGACCTTAAAGCCTATAGAAGGTTGATGAGGAAATTGCATAAACAACAGTTTAACACTATTTTTTTGTGTACGAAACCAAACTCTGCTTCCTGTAAATGTGCAGCCAAATCCACAAAAATGTTCCCAAAGATTTCATGAAGCAGTAATGTATTCCATCCAGTTTCACTTAACCTATGTGACCACAAAGCGAATGCAATGCTACACACTGTAAGTTTACATTTTTGTCAGAGTATTGCAGGATTTTAAATGGATTTGTATCCACAGTGTACTGTACCAGCTGATAGAATAACAGCACTGTTTGTACAGGCGAGAATGATTGAGCGTGATACTGTGTGTGCTAGGTGTGTGTGTGTGCGTGTGTGACTGCTGCAATAACACTGACATCAGTGCAGATATGGAGGCAGACGCCTGAATCAAGTCGCATGTCATTAACGGATCCAAATTCTTCACGAATAGCCATGACTCCATGCTGACAAACTCTGTCGCAGGCAACAGAAGGAGCGATACTGGGTTCTGTTTAAATGTTTATTGGCATCTTGCACATTCATGGCGGTAAAAATAAGTTACAGTGTACAAACAGGAGGCTACCTGTGCACTGAAAGCAGCATTCAGCCTTAGAATGGATTCATTTCCTTTACCTCCTCTTTCTAATCAAACAAGCATCAGAATACTGTAATCAACTGTTTATATTCTTATTGCAGTTTATTTATTCATTGGGTCAGACTAGATAAATCTTTATGTTGACTTCCTCTCTTGATTCTTTCTGCTCTGAGCTGCTTTACTGAGATCCAGAGCTTTTATGTTTCCTTTGTATTAGCGAATGTGTCTCCTCCAGCCACACGGTGGTGCTGCTTTTGGAGCCTGATATGCATATCAGCTCTTGACTAAATGTCAGGGTGTTCTCACTTCGCCCATGGGGTCACAAACATAACCTTCTTAGTTTATAACCGCGAGGATCTATGTATATGAGACTTATCGGGAAAACGTTTTTCCAAAAAAGGATTACTCCGAGCAGATCGTGCACGTCCCTTTGTTGTTCGGTGGCATTAGAGAATTTCCTTCACATAGAGAGGAGGGTTCATTGTTGCGGGAGCCCTGTACCTACTGTACACTAGCAGTTTGATAATTATCTCAGATACAACCAGCACTACAGCAGAGAAGATCGGGCAATTATTGGAGCGACAGATTAAATTAGATTTAAGCAACATGTCGAAGAACTGCTGAAGCTGGGTTCTCCAGTCGTAATGTGCTTTTAATCGTTGATGGTAGTTCACCTTATGTGTTTGGGTTATTCAGACAAAATAGTGTAAATGTAATTTGTTTGGGTTAAAACCATGTTTGGTCCTGTCCTGCCCAGTGTTCTTAGAGTGTACAGCACTCTGGTCAGCCTTGCTGCTGTGTTAAATGTGCTTTATAAATAAATTGGTATGGTATGGTATGTCCTACACACGTCCTACCTGTGCTATGGATAGACAATGACCCACAAAAGGGGTTCTGAATCCAGTCACCCAATGGTGATATATACATAAATAAATCCAAGGTTGACCCAATATTAGGAAGTTTCTGTGTTGACTGGGTGAGTTTCAAGTAGGGATGTCGGATATTACTGGCATAATGATATTATCTTTCGATATCAGCATTGAAATGTAATAACGAAAAATATCTGTATCAGTTTTACTCTTTTAATGACCCAACTTTTACGTAAGATGCACATATTATACATCAAACTCTTCGGCTGCTACTTCTCTCTCTCAAAATGTAAAAATATGACAAATCCAACTTATAGTTTTTGATATATTTCTGTTTGCTTGGCACAGCTTGCAATAATGTGCAATAACATATGTATGATATGCATCGCCTTCAATTTAGTTTGTCTTTTTCTTTATGAGGGAGGACCCTGCATGAAATGGTTTCGGAAATTAAGAGTTAGACAATAACGGTATAGCATTTATATCGGTAAGGAAGCCAAAATCAAACATCCCTAGTTTAAAGTTATTATTTTTTGTTGCCTTATAGTCCCTCTATGCAAACAACTGAGCGTTTGAATCAAAGTGCAGGACACTGTTGAAAATAAGGTTCTTCTTTGTTAAAGGTACATTGGTGGTGAACATTTCTGAACAAATATATAAGTAATAGAGTTAAGTTCATTAATACTGAGTGAGTGCTGTGGTTTTCCTTGGTTGGTGCCTCACATCTTAATCAAAATGCTTAATCCTTAAAAATAGGAATATCTATTTCTTATATGTTACAAATAAATGCATGCAGTTATAAATTCCCTCTGTAATTTATATGTCTTTGAGCTATGTTGCCATGTTTCCACTTGTTTATTTAAGCAGCTCTTGTTAAAAGTACAGTATTCAGTGATGATGATCAGTCTTATCTGTAAAAAGGGGAGCAGTGGAGGAAACATTTAGAGAATTAGTGGGGATAGATTCGTTCCCTATCATTAATAACAATCCTCCTCATTTTCTCTTCAGACTTTCAGATGTTTGCATATCATTTGTATTTTTAATTGGTGAAGTTTGATTAAACCCAGCCCCTAGTGTTATATGGCATTAGGCGCTGCCATATGTTTAGTTGTGTGGAGATACCCATTTCCATAATCAGTTTGCCTGTTTGAGGCGCTCGCGTATTTGCCGTGCAGCTTTGATTGCATCTGCCGCAACTTAAACGATGCCTTGTGAGTTCTTCAGTTCGCCGCTGTGACCTTTAATCTACGACTTACAGAATGCTCCCATCTATCATGGTTGTCACTTTAAAACCCCTAATCTTGTCTGAAAAGTCTTTACAAGTGGAGCTGGATTACTCAGTGATAATTAATCATATTCAAAAGCATGAAAACAAATTTTGTTTACATATTTGCGATCACCTAAAACGAGAAAAACGAGGGTGAGGGTGTGAGTTAGGTGAGCTGTGCATTTGCATAACATTTAGTCAAAACAAGCGAGCAGAGAATGATTTGTTCAGAGCAGCAGAGACGAGTGGGGCTCCTTTCATTTTTCATTCAAATTATATTCAAAGCATTTTATTTTACTTATTATTTTTCTCAGTGGCACAGTCATTAATTTGACAGGTTATGTTAATTTTAGATATAAACTCTTGTCGACAAATCCCAGCAGTGATTCCTTGTGCGGTCTGATTGGCTGAATGCAAACGATTTCTTACCAAAGACAGGGAAAACGTATCTGCTTTATCAAACATGCAACAGGACGCAGTTTTTGTTTTGCAACTTGCACATTTGTTGAGTTGAGTCAAACACACTGATCCTTGTGTCCTTTTGGAGTAATTGTGCCGCTGCCTTGATTACATGCATTTACATTTGCCACTGTAGCTCCTAATGACGCTGAATCTCTACACATTCACTTCCCAGATTTAGTCTGTATGAGGAAATACTGCCTCGTGTAAGGGGACATGGAGTATTGTATAAAGTGCTTGTCCTTCACTGTTAATGCACATAAATACCTGCCATGCAGTTGTTGATTCAGTTATGTGCATATGACAATGGGTGTTTTACATAACTCCACATGTACAGAGCCCAGATTCACATGTGTCAGCAGATCCACTTATGTCACAATACCACATTACATTATACTATATTACCAGTACCATTATTTACTCCACAGCTGATGTGTCATCAGGGGTGTAAACAGTGTCATGTAGGCCCATGCTGACAATAAAACATCTCAGATACAAATAATCATCAGATTATAATACAGACAAAATGTGTAAACAGTTCTGAAAATGTGCCGTGAAAGTAACAACTGTTGACTCAACGTGCAAATTCCAGAAATATTCCTTGGTTTATACAGTTAGATATACTATATATCTGTAAAGTCTCTTTACATTTATTGACATTATAGTATTCGTTTTATGCTATGATAGTGACTATAGCAAAACAGAGGCTCAGATTCTTCAAAAAAGATTTTCCACACAACTAGAACATTTAATATTGCACATGTAAAAAAAATAAAGTGGAATCTTTTCCAACCTCCAGTGAAAGAGGGTTGATATCTTTGTAGAATTTTTTTTTCTTCTGCTGTGAATGCTCTTTAAAGAGGATTTCTTTAGCAGAAGTGAGTCCTGGTTATGTTTTCTTTCTGAAAAAGACACATTCTTTCTAAAGAGGATGGAAAAAACATTTCACTTTTCAATTACCCCCACCTCCTTCACCTCTCCCATCCTTCCCATGTCTAGTTTCCAAGGAGAGGAGAAAAAGAGAAGGGATGCTTTTCACTTGCACGGCAGCACGCCTCCTCCTCATTCTTCTCCTATCATTCCAGCTACGACTTTTATGCATGAAACAGAGAGGTAGATTGAAAGCATTCACCGGCCATTCGGACAATGAAGAATGGAGATCCTCAGAGCTTTATTAGATATGAAGATCTACAATAAAAATCAATTTCTGGCCTCTTTATGCAGTTTAAATGACAAAGCCTCGACCCGTTCAGCCATTGTGTGCAGGAAAGTAATTCTGCAGCACCGGCCGAGACAAGAGCGCCGTATACTTTCTGACCTGCGATTGCAGATTCTAATATGATACAGACCTACTGCGATAATAGGAGGCACTTAATATCATCTGTTGAGAAGAAAAAGAAAGTTATCTCATATCTTTTGGTAGATAGATGGTTGGGGGGCGAGGTTTAAACTCTTTCATGGGTAGAATACCAAGTAGGCTGTGATGGACAGCTGAACAGTTTTCTCTCGCCACTTCGTAACACAACAGTACACTTATTCAGGGGGTCATTAGTCCAATGTTAGTGTTGTTTCTACTTCAGGAATTATTCTGGCACCCAACATATACCTACACTGTACTAGAGTAGACTAGACTAAACTGCATGTTTAAATTGACAATCGTACTGTGTGCTCCGATTTGTCTTGTGTATGGAACTACAAAAAGTTGGAACTGAATTATTTGCTACCCATCTGATACAGCCTTCAATGCTAAGTTCCTGTTGTTTATTATATTCCCCATGTTACGTTGTGTCAGGATTGTGTGCTATTCACAGCTAAAGGACTTTGTGGTTAAAGACAGTCACTTGCACGTTGCCATCACCATCGATGTTATCATTTTGTTTTGGTACTTGTTAGGAAGTGAAGTGGCTTTTAGGTTTTTTAAGCTTCTCACGCGCCAGTGTTGACTCGGGCAACGTTTTATTTATTTATAAATGACTGGTTTTCTTTATGTCTTGTGGTTCTGAATGAGTCTGTGAATTTAAGGATACATTTTAACTAAGAGGGTTAAGCATCAGACTGTGACGCAGAAGGTCATAGGTTCGAAACTCAGTGTGACTTCTAGCCAACCCCCTATCACGGGGGTAGGCAAGTTCGGTCCTAGAGAGCCACAGCCCTGCATGTTTTCCCAACCCTCCAGCTGTTAACCAAGAGCAGGAACTGTTGATTACCTGGCTCAGGTGTGTTCAGCCAGTCAGAAGCTGTAAGTGCAGGTGGTTGGAAAACAGGTAGGGCTGCGGCTCCCTAGGACCAAACTTGCCTACCACTGCCCTATCAGGTGTGTCTTGAGCCAGACACCCAGCCCTAGCTCCCTGTAAGTCGCTTTGGATAAAAGCGTCTGCCAAGCAAATTAAAGTAAATAACGTTATGATTTTCCTGAATATTTGTTAGGGATGTGACACGTAACAAAATATCTAAGCAAAATTTTATTTTGTATTCATTTTAGGGCGGGACAATATGGCCTAAAAATAATGTTGCGCTATTTTTAATATATATATATATATATATATATATATATACTCTGCAAGTCATTTAATTTGAAAAACCAGAAGATGTTTTTGATGTAGAAATTGACGGAAAATTTCAGTCTGCACTTACCTTATAAACTTGCCTGTGTTTATTTTGGATAAAAACGGAAGTAAATAATTATTTTCTTTCTCTGCAGCTCACTCTTCGCTTACAATACAAGCATTTGCTGGGATGGAAGAAATCGAGATACATCGAATATATTCGATATGTAAATAAATGCAGTAGGTAGGTAATGAAAGGGTTACGACTCAGCCATTCATCTGGACAGGGATGAAGGGAACAGCCAGTGCTGCAACACCACAAAGGTATTGTGTTTGAATGCAAGGTGAAGTTCCAGCCATGTCTGAGCTCATCTTAAAGTGCAGAGGAGTCCACAAATTAAAGGTCTCTGCAGGAAACCAGATGAGCCTTTCTGTGTTTCTTTATCCTCACAGGTGACTTAAAACATACTAAAGTGCAAATCAGTTAGGGGCCAGTTGCTAGCATGATATATATAACCTGTTTTATTCACATAGTTTTTCTTTTAATGTCTTTCTGTGCTTCAGACACAGTTAAATAATTGCTGCTGTCATCTCCGTATTCTGGATGATGGCTTGTTGTGTTAGACCTTCCTACTTGAGTCCTGAACTCTGGTTTTCCTCTGTTTCAAGAAAACCCTTGTAATCGATGATATGTGGTGGAGCAAACTCAGCAAGATAAATGATCCACGTTGCTGTGATGAAAAGGACTGTTTTTGTGGCCGCGCTTTCATTCTTCTCTGATGGAGACGTGGATGAATTGGATGAGTGTACCACATTTCCAAGGGCAGGGAGATAAATATTATGCCTGACTTCTCCTACACCATGTCACCTCAAGTGTGGTTACCAGCTGAAAAGCAATTGTTTCACTCCGGCATTTTGACTGCAAGACATGTGCTATTTCAAATTAAACCTTCAAGCTCCCAAAGTCATTTATTTGTGTCAAAATGGAGGCAGACCGGAATTCTGAGAAACAACAATAAATTCACAGTGGATGTAAGAAGTCACAATAAATTCTCAGTGTCTTAGCAGCAAGTCCTGTTTGCTTGTGGAGCAGAATAATATCCAGGACGTGGCACGCCATTCACAGCCTTAAAATGTGGAACTAATCTTCCTAAAAAGACTACTATTTGGCTGCATTGTTGTTTTTTTTTGGTTCAGCCTTTCCCAAGTGTTAGACACACTAACGCGTGTCCATGGGGAAAGTCATCGAGCGCGAGTAGCCTTCACCACCTTCTACACTATGAGGGTGTAAGTGGATCCAGATTCACTGATAGCAAAGAGAAGCCTCCTTGAGTGTTTGCAAAGTGTGGACCTTGAGAAAAACAAGCTTTGCCAAAAATCCTCTTGTGGCCCCAGAGACCACAGCACAGTGCTGAGTGAAAACAAAGATGTTATAAGCTAGCTTAGCTATTATCGCGCTTTCGCACTACATCTCCCCAGACACTGCATTCAAATTAGTCTCTATTTATTTAGTGTTTTATTTATTTATTATCACATTTTCTCCCATTTTCTGAGGCAAAAAAACACAAAAAGGATTATTTGTGAAATAACTAAAACAATTAGCAATGCTCAAGCCCCTTTATTTCTGCCAAACTGAGCTGCATTTTCCATTAGTCTCAGTATTAGCGTTAGCATTCTGTAGCGTAGGTGAGAGAAACCAAGGATTTTGAAATTTACATTGACAAAAGGATAGAAAGGGAGAGGAGTCCACAGTAAGACAGGACAAACAAAAAAAGAACTTGCAAGTGAGGAACACACACACCTGGCATGTTTGGATTCAGAGTCTTGCCCAAAGATGCGTCATCGTGTGGACCAGAGGAACTGTCCACCAGCCCTGGTAGATCCCTCCTTGCCACAGCTGGTTCATATAGTGTGCTGCACAAATTATCTGCGGTTGAGGTGACACAACTCAATGCAGAGGCCAGTCTAATGCATTTAAGGCCCATCGTGCCGTAATACTTTATTGCGACTTATTTGCAGAAAGTTGAGCTTTTGTCAACCTTACAGTTGCCTGTTTCCTTGCTGGAGTCCTTTTTGCTCTGTTTTTCAAAGCGGGATGATCATTTATGATCTAGAACTATACGCATCTTTTACTATATAGATATCCAGCAAGTATTCAACAGTTCATATACAAATACTGATCTGAGCACTGGTAACGTACAGTATAGTGCTGTATGATAAAGGTGGTGTTTTGCAATAGTTTCAGCAGCATGAACCAAGTGAAACTGTGTCTGCACGCAGCCTTATACTAATCTGGGTGACATAAGGTTATCTCACAGTGCTTGGGTTGCAGAAAATGAGAAGTCGGTGCCAGTTTACTTTGCCGC
>JAUMHF010000019.1:2929250-2945844 GCA_032359275.1 Microctenopoma steveboyesi | reverse complement strand
AATCTGGGTGACATAAGGTTATCTCACAGTGCTTGGGTTGCAGAAAATGAGAAGTCGGTGCCAGTTTACTTTGCCGCCGATTTGCATCTGCTTCCCAATTACATCAGCAGTGTTTTGTCAAACTACCTTGTCAGTGCATCACAATTGCAGAAGTGTGATGGTTTCCCAAATAGGGCTGCCACCTGTCACCTGAGTGTTTGTACAAAACAATGCTTCCATAGATGATGAATAGTGTGATATAATTGGAAATGAAAGAGTAAAAAAGCCTCAAGGATAAAATGGATTTTTCAAAGGAGCCCCTGGAATGTAGTGAAAAGGGATGAGACACTAACATGTGGTCATCTGTGAGAGTATAACGTAGAACTGGCAAATAAATAAAAATGTGTTGATTTATAAGTGAAAGCTGGAAAGCTAAGGTGGTGGAGAATAGAGCAATGGGTTAACACTGCTCAGGCATGGGATTTAAGGATAAACCACACCGTTCCAGTCATTCAGATTGGATTTGAGTTTAATTTGATTTCCTTACGATCTAGAGACCCTGCTTTTTTCATAAAGACAAACACTTTTTGAAAAATAATCATGCTGCATTGCACTGATTTGAGACAGTTGTTTAAATGAACCAATGAATCCTTGTGTTATGCTGAACAAAGACTGTGATCCTGCTATCAGACACTTCATTCATGTCTTCTCAATGGCTGAAAGACAAAGTGGGTAGCACAACAAATTCATTTAAAGCAGTGCTAAAACATGATCAGCATCTGTATAGGCGTGGGGTCTTATTGCCAAGATTAATTATATTCATTATACAGCACACTGCATACAAATGACCTTGTTTCCCGTTCAATACATGTGCTGATTTTGAATATTGTGCACTGAACAAAATTGTTAAGACATGACGTACATAGAAACTTGTATTAACTCTTGTGGCTTGTGGTGCGATATGAGTCTTTTAAAGTTAGCAGAAGGTCTAATTTTACGAGGTTCTACAGATTGAAGATGATCTTATCATCATGACATGTTTATAGGCCACTTTGAAACCACAGCAACAAAAACCATTATTACCGAGAAGTTGAGCTGTGGAAAAATAAAATAGTGAGAGATCTAGTTAATCTACTTAGAAAATGTTTCACAAACATGTACAGAATCACTTATCTGTAGCTGTCTACTTCTTCACAGGTCACACATAACTAAGAAAAAAACCCCACTACTGGTGGGAAAGAAAAGAAATATCGCCTGCCTTTCACAAACTAGGTGGAGGAGGTACTGCACCGATGCAGGAATAAGATAGCATGCAACAAACTTTATTTATGACAATAAATGACTTCATTCATTTATTAATAATAGAAATGATCTCTTACCTAACACTATTTCTGTGAACTGTAGGTGAGCTGAAAATTCAGTGTTCTGGAGACACCTGAGACCAAAACCTTTGCTAAAATATCCAATCCCATCTCTTTGTTTAGATTCAGCAACAAACTACACAAAAAAAACTATTTAACTACTATGACTATTTAAATATGAAAGTAGCTAAAAGCTTCTGCAAAATGTAGTTTAACTACCTATTTTACATGTAAACACCCTAACACTGAGACGTGCAGTTGAGCGGTAAGGTCCAGATTGACTCTCACAATGATCCATGATGTGCAAACAACAAACAAAATGATTTCTTCTTTGTCGAGTCTATATATGATGGTTACAGTCGATCACAATTTGTTATCGCCACCAAAGCCCTGAATGGTTACGGAACAATCTTTTCATTGGTGACAGATGAGTGTTGCCTCTTAATATGGAGCATCAAATCCAAGCTTCGCAGGAGGACCTGGAACTGTCTGGTTGATAAGCATTTAGAAATGAGTAGCATGGTTTTGTTTCTAATTTATTGGTATAGTCACTCGGGACATCAAGTATGTATCTTTTAATTGGATGGTTGCTGGTTTCTGTTGTGTTGTGTGGCAGAAAGCTTGGTTGGTTATGTTGTATTTGTTGTTGCATTGTGTTCATATTGTCATTTCTGTGCTCTTATGATGTCTACGACCCAAAGTCTTTCAGAAAAAAAGAAGCTTCAAAGCGAATTCAAATCCATTGTTTCTCCCATAATCAGCCAGGTGTAGACCGATCATAGGTGAACCCCGCTGGCCTCGGGAGAAAAGGAACTGCTTGTTCAGCGTGTCATTTTTTTATAGTCGGATAAATTTACGACTATCCGTAGTAATCCCGCAGTTCCCAACTGTAATCCCTTTGTTGTTGTTGGAGCATGTGTTCAACCTTTCACACCAGAGTACGGTCAGACCGTTAGGAAGTCCACATAGCAGCAGGATTTGGAGGCTGGATCTTGCTTTGGTTTGACAGAGATACACCAGCTGTCCTAATCTGTCAGGTCATGTTTGAGTAGTTTAGGGTATTTTTTTACAATCCCAGTGTTTAAAGCTGGTATTTGTTATTGTCATGACTACACTCAAATGTCTTGTAAAGACATATAATCATACACGGTCTGTCCTAGAGAAGCTACAAACAACCAGAAGCAAATTCCTTGTATGTGCAGCATACTTATTGTGATTCCTCTGATAATATCTTCTATCATTTCCTTACGTTGAGAGAGAACAGTTACATTTGTCCACTGTCCTTGCATATCATCAGTGAATGCATGTATGGTGCACTGTGTTTCAGGAACCTCAGGTACACCATCTGCTTTGTACCTACCTATGCTTTCTGCAACCTGTGCAGCGAGCGAAAGGCCCTTAACTTTCCCTACTCCTTTCCATCCATAACTATTACCACACCAGTCCTCTGCCTCGCCTCTCCACACTAGAGAAGAGAAAAAAAAATCAAAGAGGGTATTAGGCAGCAGGGTTATTCCTGACACTTTGCTGGAGGCTGGCGTTAATCTGTGCGTTTTGGAGAAACGAGGTTAGTTAAGCATTTTAATGGCCCTAGCCCTGTGATAATTAGGCCTGCCCTGGAGGGAGCTTCAGTTGAGCCACTTGGGCCTTGAAATGGAGCCAGGGAACTAAAGCTCTGCATGCACACAATGATCCTGAACTAATTCCCTGAGTAAATATTTTCTCCCGCTCACTCACAGCGTCTTTCTCTTTAAACTTGTAAAAGGCCTGTTTCCTTTTTTTTTTCTATTCTATTTTCCTCTGTAGATATTTTTAGAAAGAGATGCTTCGAGCAACTTTACAGAGATTTTCTTTCTCTCTTTCTTTCTTTCTTTCTCTCTCTCTCTCTCTCTCCGTGTGATAATAAGGCTCATACATCATAATTTTTAACAATCATCTACTGTAGCACTTAGAGACATGGGCCTCTGTTGTGTCCCGTCTGACTGGCACGGCCCTTGACCCCGGGGCCCGCGGAGGGGCCCTTTGACTGACTGATCGGATCATCCTATAGGGGATAGGAAGTCTCTGAACACTGTGTATAGCCTTGCCTTCCTGTCTGTGTTTGAGGCTCCCACAACACTGAGAAGCCCCTGAGCTACAGCTGCTATTGTTCCTCAGCACAAAAGACAGACATCACATTAAAAGTCCTTCATATCTTTGTGAACTCACATTAGTCTTTGTCAACAGAAGAATCAAAAGCAAACACTGGCCTCAGCAAGTAAATAGTATAAAAAAATCATGAGTATGTGAGATGTGTGGTAATAAGTCTATTAATGTGAAATAATGCAGAATTTGTTTTTGAATGAAAGTGACAGCTTTTTCACATCTTTGTCGGGACCCGCGATATGAACCGAACACATCCTGCCATTAAGTTGTCAATCCAGAAGTTTGTGTGTGGGTGATAAAGTTCATCAGCTATCAAAAGTGGTTGTTTGGAGGATGTTTTGACTGACACGTGGCCCTCGAGCCACAGAAGTCGGCATCCAGGTTTCCCAGGGACACTACTCGTTTGGCTCAGGGAACCTTTATGAGAAGTATCTTGATCTCACTGCTGTTCAGTCAGCCCGCGTCTCCAGGCCACAGTGTCAGGCATCATTTATCTCTGACAGTGACGCTGTCTAGAGTGTGAGTGTGTGTGTGTGTCTGTCTGTCTACGTCACTGTGCACGTGTGTGTGTACACATGGGTTCGCCTGTGTTTCTGCATTGGGTGGGTGCATGTCGTGGTGTGTCACATCGCTCAGAGCAGGCTACAGTGGAAGGAGCAGAGAAGATGAATGTTTGCTGAACATAGGAGCATATCATTAAAGCTATCTGCGCTGCTGAACTTGATTAATTTGCTGAATCACGGTTGCCGGATGTTAACATAAAACCCGCAAATGGTTTTCATTTAAATGTGTTACTTATCGGCGCTCCACAGTCCATCAATGTAAAAATCCTCCGGAAGCTTTCATTTAATGGGAAGTAATTTCTCACTATACAGTAATTAGATGATATTTATTACAAAACATCTGTTAACATAGCTGACATGGGACGGCTGCCACCCGGACTAATGTACAAGTTCGCTCAACTCAACAAGGAAAAAATTCCTTGTCGTTTTGATTTTATTCAGTATAGAAATAATTTACTGGTACTTTTCTGTACGTCCGTTGGTGTGCTGGGACAGGACGTGCTAATGGCTAATTCTGCATACTTTTAATGGTGAAAACGTGTAAAGAAATATCGATAAGAAAACGTGGAGTTTTGCCTGAGTAGGGTGTTCCATAGAGTTGAAAACCTATTTTCTAATACATTCAGCACTGTAGAGTTTTAATAAGCGAGCTGAAAGAGCTTTTCTGTGAACACACATGCCCCCATCCTATCCCAGTATATCAGCCTACCCCTTGCCTTGCTCATTCTTTCTCTCTGATCCACTTCCTCTTCAGTCCTCTTTGTCCTGTCTCAAGGCCATGGCCAGTCACGGGCTCGGACCCATGCACCTAGCAGCTACTGACCCTTTGTGCCACCTTTATCACAGACTTCTTCACCGTGGGCTACTTAACCACAGCACTAACTGCAGGTCCTGCGGGTCTCTGTGATTGTGCTCTGCATTGAGCAGAGAGATGAGGATTAACACTGACACTCGATAAAGGGGTCAGAGGTGTGCAGTGATTATTTGTGTGTGCGTATTACGGGAACGAGAGCAAGAAAAAGAGAGAATGAGAGAGAGAGAGTGTGTGTGTGTGTGTGCGAGGTAAGCCTGTATGTGTGTGTATGTGTATGGCTCTCACAGGGTGGAGGATGAAGCAGGTGGAAGGGGGTTGGGGACATGGCTGCAAGGTTGAGGTGAAATAGATGGATAAGGTTAGCTGAGTTATCAGACAGGAGCATCACAATCAAGCTGTCAGCTCAATGCCTCCCTCTCTCTGCTCTCTCCCTCTTTTTGATAAACAGAGGAATAGGATTACAATTTGGACTGGTCCCGGGGCAGCGAGGAAGCCTGCCCTGCCTTTCAGCTGCATTCTCTGCTCTATGAAAGGGACACAAGAAAGGCACAAATCTGCCAGACAGGGCGTTTTGGGTGAGGAATCCTAGTGGAAGCAGAAAGAAGGGCATTTTGCCAGGGAACAAGGTGTGGAGTTAAACCTGCACTGAGAGAGAAAATTGAATCTGGAGTCTGGTTCGCTGCAATTACAATGTCATAATATCTCACTCTCTGCCTCTACTATAATACATTAAGAGAATATGGAGTTTCAGCAGGATTTATAAAAAAAATGTATTTCCCATTAGCATTTTACATTTCTATAGAACAATATAGCACATTTGTCCCACTTATTTTTTCTATTAGCTAGTTAAACATCACTATAGATTTTACTGCAAAAACACAACTGTCACATTAAATATCAAGTGTTGTTTGAAATTGTAAAGTTTATAAAATAGGTAACATGCTATTACCAGCAGAAACGCAACATTAAATCATCAGTTATAATAATCCTGTAACATAATATTGGAAATCCACCTTTAACTCAGGTTATTTGTGATGATACCTAAAAACACGTGTCTCCATTGTGGTGATTTTGTATTTAGATCAACTGAAGTATCTTTCTTTGTCCCCTAACTTTGAATACCTTTAAATTAAATGTTGTGACGCACTGAAAAGGTAAAAGTAACCGTATTTAAAACAGAAACGTTAAATGTTAGAGTACAATTAATAACAGATGCCAGTTTCTTTTCTGAAAGTGTTTTTGTCTGCGATTTTTTTTTTTTTTAATGCTAAAGCTGCAGAGATCAGAGGAATAATGCCGGGACAGTGACCAGAGCAATAGGGCAATTAGGACAAATAAACTATGGGGTGTGTGAGCAGAGCAAAGCTAAAACCTGATCACAGAGGTGTCAGACACGTTTAAAAGCTGATTATCTACAATGAAACCCCAACGCAAAGAGGGTACAAAAAGATGGTTCCATAACACCCGCCGACTCGTTTTCTTTCTTCTCATCTACATGTACAGAAATTCTCTTTCCCCGCTAAGAATTGCTCACTGAAACATTTATTCTTCTTGCTGTGATCTCTTGCCATTTCCGTGGCTGTGCTGTCCAGGGAGCTGGGTGACCTTCTTCTTTTCAACTTGTATGTAGTGTTGTATGGAGAGCAGCAGAAAAATCACAGGCATCCAACTCAGTAGAAATAAGAGGACGTGTCAGTCCGGTGACGCACATTTCTACACTTTTATTTTTTGAGTTTGTCAGTAGATGTTTATTTGTTGCTGTATCTGTCGCTTTGGATAAAAGCGTCTGCCAAGTAAAGTAAAGTAAAGTGTGAGTTGGACGCATACACAACAGACATACTGTGCTTTTAAGCTGTACTCCTCCAACTCCTCCACGGAATTCACAAATGAGCATTGTAGTGGTAGCTTTAGATTATCGTATACACACGCCCCTTTGTTCCTGGAGAGCAGAAACTTGTTTGGCAGAGCTAACTCAGAGCAGTGACAATTGTTTTGTGCAAATAGGATCAGAAACAGGATGAGAATCGTGAACATCTTATCGTAAGCTCAGGCAACAAGTGAAAACATCCCAAAACCTGAATGAGCAGAGACACTGACACAGATCCGTGCTCTATTCTTTTGTAAAAAACAAATCCCTCTTTTCCTCCTTTCTCAGCCATAATATGGCTTCCAAGCGAGGTCCAGCCAGAAATCTTGCGGCGTGGCCGTGAAATAAAGGAAGTGCTGCCATGCCTGACTATGCCAGTGAATACAGCCAAGGCAAATTGCTTAGGGAGAGTTTGGTCCAATTGGATGCCATCCCTTGGTATGTAATTCCCCTGGTGCGTCGTTGGCAATGGCGGTCTATGCCTCAATCAGGTGTGGGGGCCTGGAGGAGGCCTTGCTCATTTGCATGTCCAAGTATGAGGGGAATTCCTCTTAGGAAGGAGCCAGGCTTTGATGTGGGCATTCCCACTTGGATTACGGGCCTAAAATAGACAGTAATGGATCAGTGAAGTCATTCATCACCAGTGTGTGGTTTGCCCAGTCCTCCTTCACCTCTTAAACCACTCTTGGCTTCAAAGAGAGCCGCCCACTGAGCAGCTTTTGCCAAGACCCCTACTGTTGATGAGTGACGCAAATGAGCAAGGAAGTGACATCGATTTGAGATTTATCTGTTGATCCATTACTTTCACGAGGTCACGGCGTTTGCTGAATTGGGACATGTACTCAGATGGGCGCCTGCCTACTGTATGTGAATAGTAGGTCTACGTCCAACAAACACTAAAGAAAGAATGGAGGAAATCACCCCAACTTGTAATGTAGCAATGTTAGATGGGATATATATTAGGATAGTTGCTAAATACGCTACTGTGTTTTCTCTAGCAACCTGCTAACTTTGCCTGTCCATCTTTTGTATGCAGGGTCATGACAGTTGATGTGACGACATTGGCTTATTTAGTGTTCAGCCAACCTCTGCGGAGCGAACGCTTCGTCACCGTTGGCCTGTGACTCTGACAAAAGAGAAGGGACGTTCCAGTCACTTTTCTTTTAACCGAGGAGCTGAGACATGTCTGAGGGCTCAGCTGATGTGTGCATTAGCATATTTATGTCATCGTCAAAGCAAAGTTAACCTGATGGAGGGTTTGTTCATTTAAGGTTGGGATGTGTGTGTGGATTTCAGTGAAGCTGCTACGTTTATCGTTCTAAGACTGAGAAGACTAATTATTTACTCACCTGAAGTTCAGTACTGGCCACAGCTTTTCTGAGGACATTAATCTTTTCCATACCGTAACAGCTACCGAAAAGAGTTTTGTTTGTGCGGTTGTGTATCTTCCCACAACAGGTAAACTGAGAGAGGACAGGTGTAGAAGAATGAAGGAGAGGGAGAGCATGGGAATAAAAAGATAAACAGTTTGACCTTCTGTTTCTGCCAATTTCCAGTCCCCCCCCCACTCCGTAGCCTTCTCTTTCCTTCTTTTGCCCTCAGCCCTGTGTCGGACGAATCCTTTTTGGAGGGATAAATAGCACTGCTGCGCTTTGATAGCCCCAGTCCCAAACAGCAGCTACCGATAAATAAAAGGAACTTTCTCCATTTATCTCTGTGAGAAAGAAGTTCCTATTAGGGTCCCCATAGCCACGGGGCCTTTCCCTCCTTCATTGCACAGCTTTGTAGATTGCCTGCTTGGTTTAAGGTGCTATTGAGTGCTCACCAGGACAATTACATGCCAGGACCCCCCTCCGGAAATGTCCCTCCCCTCCACTTCCCTCTCCCATCCTGTACCTCTGTGCCAGTGTTGCTGGAGATGCTATCCGAGATAGGGCTGGATGGGAATAGTGTGTGCGGTGCGTCGTGTAATTGCGTGTGCATGTGAGTGTGTGAGCTCCCTGCTGGAAGAGGGGACAGAGGGGGTAGAGTGATAATGGCCCTCTGAATGGTATGGAATAAAGTATCATTGCTTAGTGCCTGGAGTCAGACAGTGATGCTAATGCAAATGGTTTTTACCCCCACCTCTCTGTCTGGTATAATGATAGCCCCATAAACAGTATGTATGAAGAAACAGAGCGAAGGAGGTGTATAAATAAAAATAGCACACACCTCAGTGAAAATGACTTTTTGTTGCCTTCAGGGAACGTAAGACACACCTTTACACTTTCCCTCCAGTCCTCTTCTATTTCCTTCCTCTCTTGATATTTTTTTATCATTTGATAACATATAAAGTAGAGATTTCTGCGAGCAGCAATATAGCAGTGGGAGAAAAAAAGAATTGTGCTAGGGTTTTAGAAAGACTTGGCCCCAGACAGGGGAATGTCAATCTAATTTCCAACAGCCGCGCGAAAATCAAGGTGTTTTCAGCACATAAAAGCAACGTTAGTGTGTGTATTGGTTATAGGGTGCAGACGTCCAAGACTTCACCTTGAGAAGATACTGATATTGTCCAGCACATTGTTAAATCATAAACATCCAACTGGTGACACTGGCTTCACAATCGCAGATTGCAGAAGAAAACACGAAGAGTCTGAAGCTGTTGTTTGTCTTTCGGCCCGAGTCTCCGAGGGACGTATCAGCACAATCGCAAATATGAGCAGAGAAAGGGGGGGTGGGAATGATTTAGTAAATCTCTGACCGCAGAGGAGGGAGCGGGAAGGCTGATCCTGGATCGAGCTGCGGATCTTAGATTCTAGAGTGCCACGAAAGGCGTCTATCAGAGCGAGGACAGCCTCGGCGCCGCGGCGCGCGCGTCGACTACAGCAGCATCCCACCCCACAGCACCACCGGAGGAGGAGTTCGCGACCTGCTGCCGAGAGGTTTCCGAAGACGGGCAGTCTGTGAGCTGATAGAGAGGGCCGTGCTAATCAAGGAGCCTGCAGGGCCGTGGGCTCATGCTCCGGCCCGCTCCTATTTCCCCACTCCCGCGTCTACTCCATTTATTCAGTTTTGCTCTTGGAGCCTAAGCTCCTTTTATTTCATGGTGTCAGTTTTCAAAGGCTTGTCTTTTGTCTTGTGAAAAGCTGTGTGACTTAGCCATCCATTTGTGGAGTGGACTTATTGTTGAATTGTTGGAAGTGTCACTTGCACAGAAACACTGGATAAATCTTCAATGAAACAAAACACATAATGATATAATTCCTTATTAGAATTAACGGTGCTTTTGTATGTTTTTTTCTAATTTGCACAATAGAACTTGGGCTATCTAAGCGAAAGGATAAAATACCCACCTCTATTTCCGCTGAAGGCCAAAATAGTAACTCTTCTAACAGCTGGGGAAGCCTTATATAAATACTATAAATGGTCAGCCCTTACACAATGCCTTTGTAATATATCTTTTGGCTTCACAGTGCCCTAATATCTGGGTAAAGTTTCATAAGGGTGCCTTTTGGCGGCCTGAGCTAAGTGGTCTTAGCTGCCTGTGATAGGCCTGTGTGCTGAGCAGGTTCTGGAGATAGCAGCTCTCTGGTGGCATGGCTTCTCTCATAGGTCCCTCCCTGGCAGAAAGCAAAAGAAAGGGAATAAAGAGGGGCTGGGAGAGAAAGGAAAGAGGCAGGAGGGAATTGACACAGAGCTTGGCGAGGAGCCAGAGCCGGCCTCCTCGCGTCTAATGTACGAACGGGGATTTATTTAAACAGTGAGAAGAGAGGACAGCTTCACAGTGCCAGATTAATTCCGCTTTTTATTCAGAAAATAAAAGAGACTTTGAATTATTAAGAGATAGCGGGATTAGAAGCCTCTCTTTCCAACCCCAATCTACGCTCCTTTTAATTTCCACTTTATTAGAATTCTTTTTGAAGTATTTTAATGTGGACAAAAGGAGAAGAAGAGAGAGAAAGCAGAAAATATTAAATATCAGTTAAACTGCATTAAACATAAGCCCAAGCCTGAATTTTTTTCACAGTCATATTGATCCCACTCTTTCACTTCTCAATTATCAACTTTTATTGTAGGTTCAGCCAAGTGCAGAGGCCGATTTTCAAATGAAACGGCTTCTATCTTCTATTCATCCTCGGGGGCTACGGGGCTGTTGTGGGGTTTCTCGTTCGCTCACGCTCTCTCTTCACTTCACTTCCTTAAACCCCTCTCAAAATGTGTCAGCGAGGGCGATTGCGTAGTGCTCTGAGGCGGAGGAGGAGGAGGAGGAGTCTGCGGCTCTCGCGTCTCCGCGGCCGGGGGTCAGCTCGCCGGGTCGTCGGGAATCAACAGGAGGGGGCACGTACGGGTCAGACTGTCTTGGTGAAGTGGACTCCGGTGGACTGCATCTGCCATCTGTCTGTAAAAACAACAAAGTCCAACTCCGTTTTTTTTTGCCACGCTGTTTACCTAATATGCACTTCATGCTATATTTGCTTCTCAGCTCTCCATCTGGGGAACAGCTTGCCCTCACGTTACTGGTGAGCTGAGCAGTACAGCATTGTGCCCTCTACAAATCTCAGCAGCCATAGGAATTTGATTGTGCCGGAGGATTCTCTCTGTCAGACAACCGGTCCATAATCTCTGGCAATTCTTTGTGCAGGAGGATTACCACTGCAAGTGTTACCACATATTTACAACTACTCCACTAACTCTCAACAGGCTCTCCTGCATCCAGCCCAGCCACAGCTAAGCCATGGTTAACATAGGAAATCAAGCTGAGATTTAGGACATCTCCTTCTGAATCTAAGTGTGAGCCGTATCTGTACAAATAATAAGGCTCCTGCAGCTTTCTCACCGTCGAGTTTAGCCCCGATTTCACCTTAAGGATTACCTGGCATTTAGAAAGAGGAAGGACAAAACATCTGTTTACGTGTGAAGCACTGACATTGTCAGTTTTACAGTTGGCCCCGCTGCAAACACAAAACCGTTATTGTGATTATGATCCTCTCTAATTAACAATTCAGGTTAACACTGGAGGATCGGTAGACGGGGTGCTGTCTTTTCTTCCCTCCTTGTTGTTAGAGCTGCATATATACGACCTGTGCCCAGGACCACGACCTGGCACCGACCCGAATCCAACAAGCATATTTATTTATTATCAGTTTGACCCAAGGCGCATGCGGAGGAAGGAGCGTAGATTTATATAGCCCTGTTTAAACAGGAAGAGAAAGAGGCTCCAAAACCCACCAGGTTCATAAAAGTACAGGATATGTTGAGTGTAATCTGTGTCCAGTTTACTCTGCTCTTCTTGATAATAAAGCAAAGTGAGGGTCAAGAGGCCATTTTAGCATCTGTGTCTTATCGCTCCATCAGAGCCCAAGTGTTTCATTCAAAGTCTGACTAGATAGGCCATGTGTCTGGCTGTTGTTATTGAAATAGACTGGGCCTGTGCTGCCACCCCGGCCTACCCCCCTCTTGCCCCTGCCTATTCTGAACAAGTGTATCTTCAGAAACACGCCAGCGTGTTATGGTAATGACCTGCGTGCTTCTCCCCACATTGTGTTTGTGTGTGTATATGTGTGTGTGCTGCAGGGGTGAGGATTTGCCTTAGGGGGGTAAATGGGATACAAACCCAACAGGATGTACTAGTGCGGGGCTTCTTATGACAAAACAAGGCTTCACTTATCAAAAAAAAAACAAATTATGTGTATGAACAGAAATGGAAAATTATTTGATTTATTTGCATCTTGGTCTTAATCTACAACTGCACTGAAATATGTGTATAAAACACAAAAATAGTGCCACATAAGTGTATAGATTTATCTTCTCTAATATTTCCTTTCTCACACACACACACACACACACACACACACACACACACATGCGTAAACCAAACTATTATGTCAGCTAGACTCATGGCATATGTGAGATCTTATTTCCATCATTACAAAAATGCTGGGCACAAACTGACAAGCATAACCTAAGCACTAAATGGAAATCATCCAATATCTGATGCTAACAACAGTCAACAGTAGGTGGAAAAGTGTCGCTTCTTTGACATGAGAAATCCCTGGCAAATAATCCGCTGGAATGTAGCCTGCATGGGTTCAGGAGGAAGAAGTACCACTGCGACTGGGCAGGAAACGTTCCTCACACAGGCCGGGCTGCTGCACTGAGGGGGCTACTGTATAATTAAAATAGCCATGAATTCAACCCACAGACAGGAGCCTCTCTAAAAGCCAATTGTGGGGCCAGATAGCGTGAAAATGAATTGTGTGCAAAGGAAAATAAACAGAGAACAATGTCAAAACTCCGTGCTGAAAGAATGGCGATAAGGATCATCTATTTAAACAAACCTAATGCTTGACTGCTTGTTGTGAGCTACATTTCATACATAAAATATGTTCTGTCACTGATATTGCCCCTTATCTAAAGGGAGAGAGGCAGACAAAATTTGCAGCCTGTGTGCAAGCAATGGGCTGTTTGTGGAGAGTGATAGGGGCCCAGAGCTGGAGATGCACGGCAGATAGCATCTGTCTGTCTGTCAGGCGTGCAGGCGGGCTGGAGCGGTGGGGAAACACAGGGAGACAGAGACAGAGGAGGGGGGGGGGGCAGGAGAATGAGTGGAAGGACCATCAGACCAAAGGGGCCCTGCCTCCTGAGGAAATAGGTGACTCCCAGCACGCTGCCTCCTTCCCACATCGTACAAATGCCAGTTCACTTGTAGGATGTTCCCCAGCGGACCGTGACAACAAAGAGAGGAGTGTAAACAATACACAAGCTGCCAGCGCTGCGGTGGGCGTGGGGGTGTTAAACGTGGGGAACACAGCAGCAGCAGGGACTGTAGGTCAGGTTCAGGGAAGTCACAGAGATTCAGAGGTAAATGTGAAACTGTACGGCAGTCTGAAGACCTTTGATCCAATCAGAGCCTTTATCGCGCTGACCCCCCCCCCCTCTCATTATGTTACTGACCTTGATGTAAGAGGAGCTCTCATGATGAATTAGTGTGGACCAGCACAGAAAAGTCAAGGCTGCCGCAGCCCAGGGCCAGAGACGGTTTCACAGAGGTCAGGGGGGCCACTGACCCCTGAATGCAACAGAAAGACTCCTCTTTTTATCCTGCCCCCTAACGAAATGGTCACAAGAAGCCACCAGTCTGTTTTATTGTTTGATATTTAGCATAAACGCTTTGTACCGCGCTGTATGTGAGAGGTTAAGGGCGCACGCGTGCGTTAGTATACACGTAGAAGTGTTCCCTACCTGGGCTGTGTAAACCAGACCGGATATTTAAACGGGATTATCTGTTGGAATAAGGTCTGAGACGCAAGATGCTACCGTGCTGAAAAATTCCATTTGTCAGATCACTGGCTTTCATGAATACTTAAGAATGGATGGGGGGAAAAAATCAACTGCCGAGTATCTCAGACTAATTACACTTGTAGAACACAGCGAGGCATAGGAAAATGAAATATATGCACTTAATTTAAAGAAAGAGGAGCCGTTTAAAGTCAAATATGGCACACATTTAGAGGGTTGTAGCTCCTCGCGCTAAACACAGAGGTGAACGGCGGAGCAGGAGGGATTACCAGGCGATGTCGCATTGCAGATGACTGACCTGCAGATGAACACTGCTCCACTTCCTTTTAGCTATTTGCACATAACTATTAGCAGAACCCAGCTGAGGAATGAGCCTGGGAGCGTATCGCAGGTTGATTTGTGAAGTGGAGTGGAAAAACGTACCGGTTGTCGATATGCAAACCATTGTGTGAAATCTCTTTTGCCCGCTATCGCATCAGAATTGTCCAGTTCATTTGAGGCTGCTGGGGAAAATGCACAGTTGTTTATCGGACACGTTGGCTAAATGGATCGATATTCACCTGCCGTCTGGTAAAAATTCATTTTCCTCCGCACAGATTGTTTATTAGTGTTGCATAGTGTTCTTCATGTCCATGGCCAAACATTAAAACACAGCCCAGCACATGAAACACAAAACATCAGTCCACATTGATTAGACCTTGCAATGACATTCATACATTTTACACAAGACGGCTGAAGACCTTATACTTCAAAGGGGGGGGAAAAAAAAGCTCTTTAAGATTATTAGGATCAGATATGACAGTAATGCAAACAACCACCTTAAAAATCAATGGCATACTTAAGCTGCAGTGAGTAATTATTTCTGTGATTAGTATTGATCAGCTGTGTGCGACTGTCAAGTTTCCATTTTACTGGTGCCGAGACACCTGACACAGAGCTGGAGACGTGTGTGTGTGTGTGTGTGTGTGTGTGTAGCCTCTCTGTGTGGTTTCTTAAATCAGAATATTTAATCCATCCAGTCATGGATGCCAGTTAAGTTGGTTTACTAATATGTTTGTCTCTGAACTACTCAACAACCAACCTCAACGTGTTCTATGAACGTAAATACTCAAGTTTTCTGTAGCTAAATAAAATGAGCTGCTGTGAACGTTCAGTGCTTCAAACTTCTAAAGTACCAGTGCTCCCAGAGCGTTGTTGTCCTCTTCTTTTCCTTTACATGCTGCGCTGACAGATCCCATCAGAGTCCGGTTGTGTTGTTTTAAGTTTAGATTTAAATATGTGAATCATCTCTAGGCCGTCTGTTACTGTGTAGAACAACAGCACTACTAGAGATTACAGCATGTGAATAATTGGCAGAGCAGCGATTATCAGTTTAGAAAAACAAGATATTACATGTATGACTATTTTTTTATGGATCTGTTTTCCCCTCTTTGCAGCCCTCACGCTCGGCTCAGATAACCAGCTGCTGGCTTTGGCTCCATGTCCAACATTCAGACATGTGAGTGGAATCAATCTTCTCAGCAAGCAAAAGACTGAGTCTGAATCAAGGTCAGTGATAGACTGTGGTTAAATGCTACGTGAGTAATAATTAGACCATTTCTCTATGAGGTTCTTTGTATTTTATGTTTCGTGTTATTTCCACCATACTTTTTACACACACGCATTTTTTCCTCTTTCACCCCTTTCACTGTGGCTGTACTAAAAGGAGAAGAGGCCGAGATCAGTAAGACAAGTGAGTGATCTATAGTTTTTCCTGAGACAGATTGTCTGGAAGGTTGCAGAGATTAGTCACATCTGGGGCTTTTAAGAATGCTGCAAATTGTGGCCTTTCTTTAACGCGCCCGATAAGCCATTAAATGAAGGGAGCTGCCTTATCAGCGCGCTGCTACCCATAAATCACAATTGCCTGCTCCCCTCCTGTACCACTGGTGGTTTCTATCTGCATCCCGGGGCTGGCAGATCCCACCATCACCGCTGCTGCTACCACCACCACCACATCACACAGTAATCGCACTATTTGCCTCCTCATTCACCCTCCACAGACGGTGCATTAGAAGCATTCTTTCATTACGCTCCCCACTCATCTGCAGCCTCTTTCTGTCTGTTCTTCTCCGCCTGTCTTTCCTTGTGTGTATTCACAAGTCTTCAAACGAGGGGAGGGAGAGGGGGGGGGGGGTCATTCTTCCTGCGAGTACTATCAGACTTTAATCCACAGAAAAACACTGACACTTCAGCACCAATTCAAATGAATAGGATGTGGAAACAGCCTTTAATGGGATATTGTTCTCTTTTTGTCTCATGCAAACCAAAGGGAAAATAGAATGGACAGCATAAGCTTTAATGAGCTTGTGTAAGTGACTCACAGTTAATTATTATCTTTATTTCTCCCCCAATAATTCTGTGGCACTGGCAGTGATTTTGTTGTGCTTGCCTGACAGTTTGAACTGCCTGAGCTCAGGAGTGGATGAAACAGAAATGATAAAAGAATCTAACCTCTGGAACAGGTCGAAGCTAAAACATAGAACATTTGGTTTCTATAATAGTGCTGGTGATAAACAGTCACTACCATGTTTAAGTAATGTTTTTC
>JAUMHF010000019.1:2868121-2929150 GCA_032359275.1 Microctenopoma steveboyesi | reverse complement strand
GCTAAAACATAGAACATTTGGTTTCTATAATAGTGCTGGTGATAAACAGTCACTACCATGTTTAAGTAATGTTTTTCTTTTGTCTGTGAGGTTTATGCCGTTGTTTCAGGCCAGTCAGTGATGAACCTGTTCATAAGTAGCTGCATCATCAGTATTATTATTTTTATCTATGCCAATAAAATTATATAATAATAATAATAGTAACTACTTGGGAAAAGTCTTCTGGACAGAAGACGGTTTTAGTGTCTCGTCCAGGGACACTGGATGCACATTCCCCTTCCACATGTCTGCCCTCGAGGCTGACTGTTCCATTTGTGGGGACGTTTCATACAGGGTTAAATGTCCATTTTGTACTTTGCAACTTTAACTGTGAGACTGAGAAATCAGCAGACGCAGGAAGAAACTAGTAAATGTTTCAGACGTCTGTCGGTGACGAGGCCACAGAGCTGCCACACTGTGCTGGGAATAAAGAACTTCTAACTTCAGGCTTCATGAAGTTAGAAGCCGAAAACATTTCTCTGTAGCAAAGCGCTCCTTGACTAATGTGTGAGGAGGCCGAGGGGATGACAGTCACTGAGATTTTAGAGTCGAGGATATTTCAGCTACAGTAGGTTATGGGTTGCACTGTAGCAGGTTGATACTGGACTGAGAGACGAGCTAAGGGAGGGGTGTTCTCTACTTTCCTATTTGTGTTTCTGTGTAAATTGTTACCTTTACCTTAGATAAAAGAAAAATTACAAAGGCATCTGACAGGTATATTGATTCTTTTTTAATTAACAATACTTTAATTAACAATAAATTATCGGTTATTTTCTTAAGTTCAAGGAGACGTCTTTAAATAGCTTGCTTTGTATGAATACTTAAAGCAGAGGAATTCAGTCATGTCTCATAGAGAAAAGCATCAAATTCTGTAGAATTCAGAAGCAGTGTTTGGAGATATTGGTCATTTAATAGAAAAAAATCAGTCAGGCGATGGATTAATTAACGTCTCTCATCTTAACTTAACTCATCCAGAGGTCATCCTTGCTGAAGATACAGTGCACACAAAATAAAATCGCTTTTGAGTGGTGATAAAATAATAGACCTGCATCAAAGCCCTTAAAAATTCATCCTAATTATGGCGAGACCTTTCCATGGCCGTGCGTGTGCTTATCACAGCGCACCTGTGTGGCAGGTGATAGAGGTGAGAGCGGAGGCAGCCTGCATGGCAGCAGCTAAGCCTGAGCAGGAGTTAACGGCGTAGGCCTGGCCTGTGCTGTGTTGCCGGAGACCTAACTGGAGACAGATTAAGGACTGTGCTTTTATCTTTGCTTGTAAATGAGTGACTGGCCAGTGTTGTTACTGCCAGGCCAGGGTATTGGAACAAGAGGCTTAAGATGTTATCGGAGAATGCTGTGCCTGCAGGCACTCTGAAGATTATAAGGCATGGAAAGAGACAGTGGGAAAAGTGTTGACAAACAACCAGGGGTTATTAAACATTAATTATATGCTAAGCTAACTCTCTCCCTGACCCATCAACACAAAGCTTATGAGACCTTTGGGGTTCAGCGTCCCTTTATCAAGGTCAGAAGTCATCAGTTCAGTTTGATTGGCTCGGAGCTCCGTGTGCCACATGGACAATAAGTATCAAGGCCATTTGCTTGTCTTCCTCTGTTTACAAACGAGAAAAGTCCACAAATGATTGTGTGATCGCTTCGATACGGTCAACATCGTGACACAGATACATTATATAATATGATAATGGCGTTAAAGCAATTTGGCAGGATTGTCCTCTGTGCGGGCGACCGGGGCCTGTTCCTCTGATTTTAGCTGCTTACAGTTAGACAGTAACAAAAATAACAACTACACATAAGGTATGAGATGCTCAAATGTTTTATTATTACAAGTGCATTTGTTAAAATAATGATGAAGTACTGGACCAGGCCTGCATCTCCAGCCCCTTGTCATTCCCGTGTGTGACGCCCTGGGAAAACAACGGCGTTTGGAGGTAATGGAAATGGGTTGGCATTCCGCACTGTGACAAATTATTTCATTTAATCCCACAGGAACAGACTTGTAGTAATTTTGTGTCTGATTTTATTGCAGGTTTTCCTCGTGCCACCATCTGTTACTGTGGCACAGCACATTTTATTTAAACGTAAGCGTTTGGGACAAACTGTAACATACAGTAGAGAGGCTAAAAAGAGCTTTCATGTTCTCAGTGATGGTCTTAGCAGCTTGACATGATCGTGCTATACAGCATATACACATGAATGTGATATATAATGATTTACTGATGTAAAAATGTTGCATGTAGCACTGTGAGTCTCAAATTAGGGGACTTAAGACTTAACGTTTCAAAATTAATCAGACTTGCAGCTCTACTTTAATTCGTATGCCTGTGACTCATGACTCACTTTGGGCTCGACAGCAGCTATGACACCTTGACACCTGCTCTGACAATCTGTCTTCGCCTGGCAGATAGATAAAAGTAATGTTTTTCAGTTTCACATCTACTCCGAACCAAAGCCACCAGCAGCCATTGAGACTACAGTGTGAATGGAGATTACCTCCTGAAATCTCCTGTATCCCTTCTAGACACCACCCAGCTGCAGAGACACTTGGTAAATTGGTATTTGGAAGACATGCTTCTGAAGATAATTAGCTTTACTTTCAAGGATTACACTGCTGACAACAAAACAAGAACTGAAGGCAGCAATGCTACAACCTCCAACTTTGTACCATGCAAGATTTCATGAAGAAAGGTTAGATCAAAGGGGCAGTTCCTTGGTAGGGATAGACTAAATACCTCCATAATGAATGTGCACTGCTTCTGTCACATGGCAACAAACTGGCAATAATAAATGTTAAACAGTAATTCAGGGGTTCTGAAGCATGTGCGTTACCTACAAAACATAAAAGATGTGTCTAAAAGCTGCTATTTAAATATTACATTATACATATATAAATGGCCTAATCCTCTTAATTTGCATGTGAAGGCTGTAATGCTTAAATGTCAGGTGATAGCCTGACCCTGTAGTGGATGTCAGGCTATGGCATGATGGTGAATGAAAAACATTTCTGTCACACAACACACCCAGATCATGCTCAGAGCTTTAGGGGGAATGTCCTATAGACTGATGAGGCAAAGGTTGAAACGTTTGGGACGACAGGGGTCCCGTTACAGCGCAGAAACCCACAAAAAGACCTGTGGTCAAGCACGGAAGTGTCACTGAAATGTTGTGGGGATGCTGCGCTGCTTATCCACGTTGTATCTGCTTATAGGCTGAGGTCCTGTGGTTGCCCCCACTGGCTTGAGTGACAGTTTCATCTGAATGCTCCAGCCTGCTCAGTGCTCCAGCCATTATACATACTTATCTGGATCCACGAGACCTACTAGTAGGTCCTGGTTTTGTCACAATATGACCACTCTTTGATCTGGTGCGCCTTTAAAACACTATTAAATCCTCTTCTCAGCAAGCAACAGATACTTGGCGTGCACTCGGAGCCGACTCGCTGGTTTCACTGGTTAAAAATTTAATGGCGCATGTTTTAATGTTGGAATATTGTGTATAGGTGAATATAATGTGCACATTTTCAATGTCACACAAATTATTAAAAGGATCAAAATAAAAAATAGTGCTTTGTTGTAGGAACTATATGTACTGAGTTTTTATATCTTGATAATTGCATCAACTCATGATACGACTTAAAAACAAACAGAATACTGAACATAACGTGTCCCTCCAGAGGCAGATTTAGAAGACGTGAAGAGGAGTGTGTATCCTGTGCTGGTGTTTCAGCTCTGGGCTTCTATCCTGACACCAGCCGACCTCCGACTGTAAGCGAGGACTTGGAGAGTAAGGACGCGAAAGATGAAAGAAGCAAAAGATGCTAAACTCGGGTTATTAGGCATTCTGGGCATGATTATGTTTGCCCTTTTCCCTGTGCCCTTGTCAATGCACTGTACTTCAAATAATCCTGCGGTGCACCGTGGATTGTGTGTTACTTGTTAACTTTACTGCTACTACTACTTCAAAAAGGTTACAAACTCTTGGAATGTAAGGCAGCGGTGCAGCCGGCTCTTGAATAGCTCCGCTGATACTGTAAGGTTTTGAGATTTTCATTACAGGTTGCAGGGTAGCAGAAGAACATAAGTGGTAAATGTCATGTTTTGGTGCAAGCCCCTCAGAGCCAAAGAGCAAGGACTTGTTCATACACTGTGAGGTGTCACGCAGGGAGGAATCTGAAATAAAGGATGGAGGCAGACCAGTCTCCTGCTCTCGCTGCAGTTTCAACAGATAATGTAGCGCAGCCACGAGACACATCCCGTCTCCAGTGAGAGCCGTAGCTGTGATAACAGGCGCACCGAGGTGCACTGGGCTGGTCACTTGTTTAGGGATTGTGTCAAGTTTCGTATTAAATTATGAAATACTTTATACAGAAACACAGAAAATAGCCAACGTGTGCAGAGAAAAGACATTAGATTTCTAGCTCTAATACAAGACTGATTGATTTTCCGTTTTTCTCTCTTATAGTATGTGTGATTGGAGCCTCGAGTTATTTCAAGCTTAACAATCTTGTGTTTTTTATCACCTTTCTATCAAGAGCAGTTGATCCACTGTGTCTCCTGTATACTTCTTTGATGACCTTGACTTTTCCTCTGGTGTCACACCCTTAAAGTACCACAGAGGAGCAGGTTGTGCTTCTGTGTGTCCTTTATGTGTTGAAACATCAACAGTATTTTGTTAATTATATTAGTCATTCTGCACATGTTTATGGTGCTCATAGTACCTCTCTACATCTACAAGACCTCTAATGGAGTTGTTTATTCTCGGATAAACAGATTTGGACTGATTATGGCACCAGCATGCGCTACAGGAAATCACACCTTGAGATGTACAGCACTCAAAGTATACGCTGCTCAGCTCTTTGTGCCAGATACTAAGGGACACCTTCAGAGGTTTGATTTGAGTGTATGGCATTCTGACTAAGATCTGATCTGATCTCATCCAAATGCAAGTTGAACAATACGTAAATGTTAACACTACTGGGTGCAAATGAGAAAACCTGGGATCAGATGTCATTATTCAGGTCAAGCATCCAGATTAGGATCTTGTTTGTTCCCGGCATGTTCCCCAGGCCTTCAGGCCAACAGAGGCTGATTATCACAATGGTAACACCACATGTAAACGGTCCGCTCCATTCACGTCAGTGAAGTTAGACACCTACAGTATCTGTATAACAGTTCAGTCGGTAGCTTCAGCACACTCATTAGTTTGGATGAGGATTTATTGCATCGCTGTTGAATTGCTTGAGTTGTAGTTTGGGCTGCCTAATAAACTGCCAGCTGAGTATATCAGTGATATATTTCCAGGATCTTCCCTAATTACACTTGTAATTTCGTAGCATCAGTGAAATGAGAAGGTGATGCTTCATCTCAAGTACACGAAGAAGAGCTTTTTGTCTTTGACGTAACATGATGAATAAGCTCAACATTGGGTTAATTACTACAATTTGTAACAAACACAAGTCGGCACGTTCTAAGGCCAGTACAGTCTTCACTACTGCCACAGCCTCCAAATCATGTATCTGACATGTTTAAATGTTACTGTGGGTAATCAGTGCTCAGGTTTCATGTAAAAACATTACAGACACTTATGTTTTAACATAAGACATATGACAGGAGTTAAGTACTCGTGTCCAGAAGTACAGTGGTAGTTTCCTTAATGCTGCCTTTAATTCTATTATTAAATGAACGTATCATAGCGTCACGTCTGTGACTGTAAACTTTAAAGGTCAGATCATGTTGTAAAGTTTTTTCTTTTGCTCTTCTCAGAATCCCGGATACAGCCGAGCCTTCAGCAACACTCAGCGGCACGTTCCTCACCTCCCTTTTTCCCTCAAAGCAACATGAAACAAACCAGAGAGCAAGCAATTTTATTGTTCAGTGGTATCTTTAATTGTGATGAAGAAAGGATTATGTAGATTTCTGTAAGCCTCCCTGACAAGACATATTTCAAAGTGAATAGGCCATAGAACAGGAATATGTGTCAGTGGTGGAGGCTTAGTGGAACGTCTTCTCAATAATAGGGTAATCCTGGAGTCTAGGGACCCCTCATTTACCCTCTCAGCCGAGAGACGATGTGCACTGGTCTCCAATTATCGCCCATGGTCTCTTTAAAGACAATGGTAAGGACTCAGACTGTGTGACTACATGTCATAAGGATATTGGATATTGCTTCTTACAGTAAAGGCAGTTGAATGTAACAGCTGTATTAGTACAAAAACAAGCAAAAGTAAACGTTTATTTCATAAAAACAAAGACAGCAACACAGCCGTAGTGTGGAGTTTACATTTTTTTACTGCACATTTATGCGAATGGACTAATAAATGCAGCCTCGGCCTCAGAATCTGTTCCTGCCTTTATCATGATCGGTTTGATTATTTAGCTTTGCTCATGCTGACATACTAATAGGACTCTTACCAACAGACTAGAATCCCATTTAGAGACAACGATGGTGGATCCATTCACAGCAGCAGGTACAAAACTCCCTGATATAATGTCTTTATAGAAATAAAGTTGCCCGTTGCTGCAGATCAGTCTGTGTAGAGGTAACCCTAACTCCTAACCCTAACATTTGTACACGTTGTGGCACTTATTATAGCATTTCTAAAAACCTTCTAACTTTGATAGACGTCCTACTGGTAGACGTCTTCCAATGGGCTCATGGGCAAATCATCATTTACGGGCGCCGTAGGTTAAAGTCTCACATACTTCACGACAGTGTCCGTGATCTTTGACCCTTCATGACCATCAAGCATCAAGAAATGTGATGCGAGGTAATTTATCACAAAGCAGGAACCTGAATTAAAATAAAGCGAGGACTGTCGTCTGCATGTCTGTGGGAGTAGACTGCTTCTGTCTTCTCCAGTTTAACTTGGCTGAAACAGAGAGTGTAGGATACCGCATGAGAAGAGCCATGATTTACTGTAAAGGATAAACAAAGACTAATTGCTGCTGGAGGTCAGTGATTCAAATGTATATTCAAAGCACCGGGTGTTGCCGTAAATTTATAGCAGTCACAGTTGTTTCATAACCTGAATAGGCAATTTCGCAGTGGATCTGTAGAGAAAGGGGACATGAAAAGTTGGGAAGAATTGATCGTGGACCCTCAGAGTGAGTGAGATAAAACTGACCATGAAATCTGGAGCTTGGAATTAAATTGGTCGGAAAAAAAGGGGTTGGGGGGGATAATCACGAAAACATAAGTGTCTTTGTGAAAATGCCAAGGTTAATTTGCACATCAGTTAAATGCATAATTAAATAGCAGAAGATCTGCTTGGACAAAGGAAACCCTAAGAAGGAGAAATGTAGTAAATAGCTCAGATGGTTAAAGTGATTCGTGCTCGGCCTGGTGTTTTTCTCTCAAGGCCCGAGGCTACATCCATGAAGAGCGCATAGATTCGTCAGGAGCAATTTCAGTGGTTGTGTTTGCCTTTGTACACGGATCATATTTATCTTTATATGTTAATATGAATATTTACTGCATGTGTATATTTATGAATTTTAATTGAATACAATAACATTTCTGTTTTCGGATTAATATCGTGATGATTAAAGAACAGGCAGAGACGACAGGTTGTGTTTGACATGATCCATCACTGAACATTGGATAAAAAGCTATTTAATTCATTTCTGTTCAACCTTCTCTCCTAGAAATGATCTAACAGCATGTTATGTACTTTTAGCGCCTCCTGTATTGAAAAAACTAAATACAGGAAAATCCCTAAAGTCATCGTCTGCTTCTAAAGATAGTGCAAACATTTATTTCCTAAACCTAACTACACAGAAGATGATCACCTGCTATTCACACAGTGCAGTCTCTAGTGCGTGATTTATTCAGAATAGGTCAATATAGTTAAGTTTTCCACCCTTAACTTGACCAGGCTACCTCATGCTGTCACAGCGGAGAAGTCCACCCTCACAGGACGAAATATGTCTGGACATGATTGCGATGTGAATAGTCTTCCTGAGAAAAAGCCATGATGCCACAAAACCACCCTCCATAAACCTGCTGATGCACAAGTACCTTTTTTTTAATAGCATTTCTGACTGAGTAGCAGCTCAAGACGTTCTACTGCTGTTCATTTTCAAATGTGAAAGTTTACTCCCTAAATAGACGCCATCATGCTTACCACCGGGCACACACTGTGGGGACATGAAGGTTTGTGTCCCAACAGTCAACTCAGATTAAATTACATTTATTGTATTGTATTTGCAGGTGCCCAAGTGACAGGAATACCAACCCTAAAAATAAATGAACATAGCAATTAGGAGCATCCAGAAGATGAATTTAAATAGTCATCGATCCTGCAGAACCTCCTGTCAAAGATGTTTAGTGTGATCTTGTTTACTCAATAATAAATATCACATGTAGTGAAAATATTCTGTTTTGTTGTACCTTTGAGTGATTCACTGATCTTTCCATTCCTGTTGATGCAGTAATAAAAGCGACTTGTAGAAACCTGAAACTTCCTTGAGATGTTTGATCAGTGACGGTGAATAGCACAGCTTTTATTTTTGCCAAGGTTACATTACGCTTTTGAAAACTCTTGAAAACACCATTGCTGGTGTATTCAGTGCCTTTTGAGAGGATAAAAAAATGCATTTAATCAATTAAAGAAATCTGTGACATACTTTGGATAGAAATCCACAGCATTTTGCCAGTGCTCTCTGCCTGTTGAATCATCACATTGTGGTGATGAATCAAAGCCTGCTCGTGTGCGGCTTCAGTGACGCTTCACACGGAGGCGCAAAAGTCTGTCCGAAGCACCGGTGCACTGCCTGCACACGTGCCAGAACGAAGACTAGAGACTCGTTTTACCAATCAAAGGTGTGCAGTGTTTGTTTCAGCTGTTCCGCTCATGTATGGTTTCACGTTTCATGTAGTTCAGTCAAATGCAACAGAAAAGGAGCTCTGTGTTTGTGTTGTTTTTCACATACGTGCTGGTCGTAGCTCTTTCCTTTCCTTGTGCTGTGACACGGCAAAGCAATGTTTCTTTAGGACTAATAAAGTTCACGAGAGCTAATAATGAATGGAATGAATCAGTGTTGATCATTTTTACAGTATCTGAACGTTCTTACCATGATTCACGTCAAACTTTTTCAACACGCTAGTGCTTTTTCTACCTGTCGCAATGCTTTGAGAACATTTAAAATGGGATTTATTGCATCACTTGTAGCTGTAGGAACATCTGGACCTTTGATGCGTTCAATTATTTAGATTATAAATGATAAACAATTATAAAACCCCGGCTTCCTCCAACAGTTTAAAGACGTGCGTGTTGGGTTAATAGTTAGTCTAGATGAAAGTCAACGTGAGTATGAATGTTCGTCTCCTTATATTTGTATCTTTACCTTAAAGATACGCTTGATAAATTGGCTCCATATGGTCTAATGGTGTGTTCAGGTTTTCTCTATAGTTGCCATTTGATGTGAACACGTGGAAAGGTAGGCTGTGTGTGTAGCCTGGGGGCAGACATGTACCTTCTCTGATAACACACAACCACCTCAGTCACTTCACCTCATCTGACGGGACACTGGTTGGCTCCATATGTCTCAGAGCTTTATTTAAAATAAGAATTCCCCTTTTATCCAAACAAGCGGGATGCACAGGACGTACAGCTACGGACTATCTAACGTATACAGAAAGATTTCACCCCCCGTAACGCCCGTCGTGCTGCAGCTATGCGAGTCGTTTTATTGAAACTGCAGCAGCAGCAGCAGCAGCAGCAGCAGTCTGCCCCGCTCAGATAGGGCAGAGTC
Organism: Microctenopoma steveboyesi; assembly: GCA_032359275.1. Classification (NCBI taxonomy): domain Eukaryota; kingdom Metazoa; phylum Chordata; class Actinopteri; order Anabantiformes; family Anabantidae; genus Microctenopoma; species Microctenopoma steveboyesi. The sequence continues at coordinate 2,919,342 of JAUMHF010000019.1, read as the reverse complement.
AGAGATGGATGATACGAACCAACTTATCCAAGATTGCCTGATTCAGAAGTGGGTGTTTCAGAATAAAATGAAGCTTCTTAAATAAATATGAGACATCGTCTACATCAAAGTCACTTCCAGGACTCTGTCAGTTGAAAGAGTCTGGTTAGGACCAGGCTGCAATCCGTTGCCCGGGGAGGCCCTTTGTGCATCATGGTAATAGAGAACAAAGAAGGCCAAAACCTTATGCTATTAAAATAGATTCACCAAAACCAATTGTAGTATATTAGCTTGGAAGTGACACGGAGGAACTGACGAGGGCTTTCAGTGGCAGATGGAGTTCCCCCACACCATGAAATTTGTATACTTCCAACTAAGAAAACAATTCTTGCTGGTACGTTGAGCAGCCTTCCTGTTTTCACAGAGTAAGTGACACTGGGAGAGTGAGAGAGTGTGAAGCCTCTTTAATTGCCTTCGGTCACCCACAACGTCGAACCGGAGCGCCACGCAGCTTAGCGAAGCAACCGGGCAGAGGGCCTGATAGATATTTTATCACCCAAGTTAACAGTTAATGAATTCCCAAAGTGAAATCTGTCACTTCAAAAAATAAAGAGGAAGGCAAATTAAAGGGAGATAGAGAGAGACAGGGGAAGAAAGGGACTGGAGAGGGTGACACAGTTTTAAAATGCCCTATCTTTTGGCCATCCCCGGTTTTTCAATGGAATAAAGAAAACTCAGCCTCTTCTTTTTTCTCTTCTTTTCTTCCCCCGTTTCTTCTTTCTCCCTCCCGTCCTCCTATCTCTCACTCCGTTTTTTTGTCAGAAAAAAAAATTCTCATGAATGATTTATATGTGTCTTGTTATCAGCAGCGATTTCTATAGACCCCAACGCATTCACCAAGACATTTGTGGCGTAATTGTTAATTTTAATGCCATAATGGCTTCAGATGGGAGCTCTGATTAGACATTTATTACACAATTAAATGAAACATACTCAAGAATCACAAAAGGCTTCCGTAATTATTTCAGGCCATTAATAAAATGGGCATTAAATTATATTGGACACAAAAGAGACGTGAAATAGATTTCCATTAGAGCAATAGAGGCAGAGAGGGGTAATAGATCCTGCCTGAATTCACTCTGAAATTAATTGTTACCCAGCCTATTTCCACACACAGTGGAATAAATGAATGAGAAAAGAGAGGAAGAGAAGAACGAGTTGGTGGCCGAGCGAGTGAGGGGAGGGGGTTACATTAAGAGCCTCTGATAAAAAAAACCCTTTTGTTTGACGTACTACAATGGACCCTCAATTCAAGAGAGAGGGAGAGAGTCAGACCAATTTCAATCTCACTCCACCCCTCCAGAGTTCAGAGTCAAGGTTATATTCACTTTTCAAGTTTTGTTTGCTTCTGGAAAGCTATCGCAGATCTACCTGTGAATGCACCGATCCAAATGTGACAATAATAATTTATTAGGAAGGGATGTGCGGGTCAGTGCGGGAGCCACGGGCAGCTGCTGTTTAAGAAAATGAAGAATAAATGCATTTGACAGGAAATCAATCTTTCCTTTGATTAATAAATGACCCGCCTCGACCACAGCAGACTCTTTGACACCAGGTCACCTTCCACCCGTAACATGATGGAGGTCGAGCTCAATAGACTCATAAATAGCTGTGATTCTATCAAAGGCTTGATCCTTCAAGGGAAAGGTCAGCATTTTATTAAATTATAGTCCACCAGTCAGTGAAGATACGCATTTGTAGGGGTTTTCTTTCATATTAGCGAATTATGATGATGAAATCATGAACATACACGAGCACAGAGCAGTACTCTCTTCACCTCGTACAGTAGAATATGAAAAAGTGTGTAGAGGACAGGCGTCTAAACGCACATTTGCATGATAATCTTTTCCTCTTCTGTAATATACCTTAAATGCAACGTCAAACCAAGAAACCCAAGCACTTACAATAGAAAAATGAATATTTATTTATCCCATCTCTGAACAGAAAGATTACAACAGGTGAAACACATCAGAGTCCAACGTATGGCAAAGACTTTCTGAACCCATTTGCAGTGGGAGCTGGAAACTGAACCGTCTCTTGAGATCTTCTGTAAAAGTGTAAAAGAAACGGAAGCTGGTATCTATCACAGGGCTAGAACAGATCGTTCAACAGAAATTCATTAATCGTTCACTGATTTCTTCCTTCCCTTCACTCTGCCTGGCTTCAAAAGCTCCTACATTCTCCTGCTGTCTCCGTTTCGCTGTGTGATGTTTGAGTCGTCGTCGCTGTTATTGATTTTTACAGTAGCTACAGTGGCGCTTACATGTCACAAGAGGCTGTTTGACTCGGAGTGCCAAAGCCTGTAAACAAAACAGAGAGAAATGTGCAAGAAGGGGTTGATTGATACGTGGAATTCTGAGTCAGTCAAGAAAATGTGTGACATATTGATTTTCAATTTCAGTTTTGAATTTATCACCTTATTCACGGAAGATCTCTGCGCCACACCTTGAGGTTCAGATCTCAGAGTCGGCAGAGGCAATGGTGCACCTACAATGAGAGATTCAAAAGAGAGATGGAGAAATAGAAAGCTGTTCCCTGGGCCTACGGGGTGATTATAGACTGTTTCTGAGTTGTTGAATTGTTTCGAAACGAAAGCCTCTGCATATTTGCTAAAACTTGTTTTTCCAATAATTAACAATGACTCGCAGACGGACAAACCGCGTCCTCTGATAAGATATGGTTTCAGACTATAATCAGCTGTAAATGTGTGAATATTCACTCAAAAAGTTAGTTAATCAACTGTTATATTCTTTACCCAGTGTGTATTTTACCATCAGGTCTCATCTTCTTCTCAACCATGATGATATTTAACCAAACCAAATATGACATTGAGCTATGTGAAGTGGAACTTCCTCAAAATCAGGTGTTAAATATTGATGTAAAACAGTTAAACCCATGACTAAAAGCAAACATTTCTCCCCGGGGCTTATCGTGTAATGAAGCTTTTGACAGAGTTGTGTTATTCGTGTTAGCAAGAATGTCATCATCCCTTCTGGGTGAGGCCTTTTTTTTCTTTCTAAGCGTCAGCTGTGGGTGGTTCTGTGTGTGTTACCACCGACCTGACGGTGCCAGAGTTTGTTCACGGACAGTTGAGTGTCCGTCACATTCCTGACTGTAGCTCCCCTTCCCTGATCTTCCCGTTGCCTTCCAGTGAGAACACACTATAAAATATTGACTTTATTGTGGACTCGTGGTGTTGTGTACACTCAGCGTTTTTCCTGGAGTTGTCAGGAAGGTGGGAGGCACATCGGTCCACTCATTCCTCATCACAGTAAAATGAAACAAGAGGACAGCGCGGCTCACTCACCCAGACTCCAGGGGCTTTTACGTGTGGGTGTAGGCTTCAGTGTGAGGGCTATTCCTCCACCACATTCTCACACAGGCTGATTTTCTGGTTTGTTTTTTTTACTTCTTAGCATGTATGCGCTGACAGGAAGGAAGGCACATTAGCTGTAGCACATTAGTTGTTTCAGGGTCTCTCTCTGTACTGTGCTGAGACATCCTGAGAACCAGAACCTGATTTGATCTGTCTTATGCTGCCCTCAACAATCAGCTACTCTAACGGGAACCGCTGCAGGGTCTGTCAGACCCAGTGCCCATCGCTGGACCTTCACTGGTGTCGACTAACTCAACATGTCGTTAGGGCTGCTGAAAAGTAAAGCGCCAGATGTTCAACTGTCTATCATTAGTTCCGTTTTAATACAAGCACCAATAATTACAATAACTTGTATATAATTTACAGGCACATGTTTTGCGTATTTTATTATTTGATCCCAAATGGTACATTTTGTTATTGTTTAACAGCAGTTCAGATCCTCATTTGTGCTCTGTAAATTTTATCTGGTGAGTCACAGTCTCATGTGAAAGGCTGAAATCCCCCTGCAAGGAAGGCCAGCTCTAAATGAGTTTTTTCTCTCTTAATGAAGGTCAGGAGAGAGTCACATCTTTCCTTTTGTGATAATTTATCCCTATCTCCCCTTATCTCTGTTTTGCCCCTTTAATCCTAATTGTATTGTATAATTGTGTGATGTGGACCTGGTGGTTGTTGAAGTATTGCCCCTATCCTTTTATTTTTACCTGATGCTTTGAACTTTTAATTTGTTTCTGCGCTGCCCTGTACTACCCAGTCTTGCAGAATAAAGAGAGAACAGCTTAGGTTCAGTCGCTTTGAATTGTATTTCAAGTCCATTTTTACTATCTTACTTAGAGCTGTAAAGATATGACACACGGTCTGTTTTTGATGTAATAAAAACCCCATGTTGGCGCCAGTATCAATGGAAGGTACGTGGTAATGGATAATGTACAAATACCTCCAGTATTATATGCAGAATTTGAGTTTTTTCCTAATCAGCACTATAAACAGTTATTTAAGTACCTTTGTTGTTTCCTGTATTCTGGATGTCAGTATAATATAATATTTATCCTACATGCAAAGTTAGATATTATTGCATAGCTGAAAGACAACATTAAACTTTGTTTATGATCATTTATGTTACCAATTATTTACTGTTAGTCTGTTACTACATTTTATATGTAAATATTGTATTCAGGGACCGTGGTTCATCCACTGTATGAAGAGGCCCAGAAACATTCTGCTGAGGAAAGAAAGTTAGAAAAGTTGCAGAGCAGGTTTTCTCGGATTCCAGTGTTTCATTTCTACAGAGCACCATCACTAAATAGGATGGAAATACAATAAAAGGCATTGAAATGTCAACCTTAGCTTTTAAGAGTTTTGAGGGAGGACGCAAGTGTGCAGTAAAGAAAACCAGTTACCGCTTCAGCACCATGGACAGTTCCGGTAGGGGAGCTTACCTCGGTGCTCTCCGCGGAAGTGGCCTAATAGGCTCTGTGTGTGTCAGGCCGCTCCCCATTCACTTTTTAAGGCGAGATGGATGGACATGTGTCCTCAGATAATCCTCCGTGTGTGTGTGTGTGTGTGTGTGTGTGTGTGTGTGTGTGCGCGCAGACAGTGCGCGTCTCTGTCTGTCATTTGAATTTGATGTTTACTGCACCCGTAATTTAAAGTTATAATAAACCTAAAATTAACTTTTAACCCACTGCTCACAATTGTAATTCTTTTCTAAATCACATAAATCGAATATAGATCATAACTACATGGTATATTCATATTTCTCTGTTTTTAATTTCCTGTGTGTTGTATTGTTTAATCTATTCACTTTTCCAAATTGCCAAACTTTAGCTGGGGAGACAACTTTTTTACGTGATGACGCGCACCCATGTGAAACTACCGGAGTTTAACACACACTGTGTTTAAACGTTTTTATCTCACACAATGATAAATGTCGAACGCACTGACTGCTGTGTATGAGTGAAACTAAAACAATGATTCCAGTCCCTGACTCATCTGAACCTATTGCATTTCTCATTATCCCGTTAATTGTCGAGGGAACTTTCTGGCGTGCGTTTATGAGACAATCGCTTTTTAAATAACGAGCGTAGCTGACTTCTCCCTCGAGAATTGGAGGCTCAGCCCCTAAAATAATTTCCTGTTATCTAATTCATTGATCACTAAATGAAGCCTAAGCTGGGATGGGTATATAGCAGCCTAAACGCTATGTCAAATTACATATGCTGCTCAGTGAAAGATAGCGTAACACCATTTAAAACTTCAGAAAATGCAGCGAAATACACGATCCAAACATGCCATATACTACCTCATGGTCGCAGATGAAAGTCACAATACGCCGACTGAGGTTTGAGGAGCGTTCTCGTTTTGCAGGCGTCCGACCGGCGCTTTGCAGCCACCGAAAGACGTCGGGGGCGTCCACCGGCTGTGGGCGACATTGTTCTCTGGGTCGCGAAGAGGAAGATAATTTCAGGGTATGTAAAGAAACATATGGAAATCTTCTTGATACAAGCTCCCGACTGACGCATGCGTGAGTGAGGAGACGGGGAGCGGAGAGAGAGCGTGAGAAAGACGCACAGATGCTGCCGAAATACGAGAATCTCACATCCAGGAAAATAAAGCCCACCTGAGTACGAAAACCACTGAGATCCTATTTTTTGAAATATAATAATAAGCCTACAGCAGTTATTTTCTTTACCACATTTATTATTGTACATGCATTTATTCATTTGTGTCCCACACTATCATACTAAACCTATTAATATCTCATTTAGACAAACACACACACACAAATCTTTGAAGTTGCATGTGCGGTTTATTTGTGTGACACACACGCACGCGCACGCTCGCACACGCCTGTGCGCACAAAAGGTGAGATAATTGCAATAGGATGTGGTCTGCGACATCCGCATGTGGGCACGTGCTCGCGCGCGCGCACGCACGTCTTTACAGCTATAAGACGAGTTTAAATAAGCGGCGTAAAAAACCGGGAGAAACCAGAAACGACCTCATCTCACGTCGCTTGGACCGTGAGAAAAAACAAAGAAAAAGAAACCAGCTGTGTGCGTTTCGTTTAATAATCACAGCTGAAGGAATCATATATCACACACACATTAGCCCGAGGGCTATTAGGCAGCGGTCCTCGTTGAAATTAGCATTTTAAAACGATCAATCTGCGCCTCACTGAAACCACAGCGTCAGATGAATGTGAGCTAATGCAACACTTACAGCCTCCCTGTGACACTTTTCCACACACGTAGAGTTATTGGGATGTGTTTTGGGGTTTGTGACTCTCACTGTACTCCCAGCTCTCCATAGGGTTTAACGGAGGTTAATGCAGGCACGGGCCTAAGCTGTGCGCGCGCGCGGGTTTGTATGGGGCTCGCGCGTCTTTGTTTGGCGGGACTTTTTTCTTTGCGTAGAGGAAATACTAGGTTCGCTAGAAGCTGTGGCATCGTTTAAGAGTCAGTATTTTTTTAAATAACTGCAGCTCCAAAGTCCTAGTTCAGCCACCTCTCCTTCCTCCTACAGCGCGTGGGGCACAGGGGTTAAACTCCCGCCGAAGTGTCCTTGAGCAAGACACCAATGCCCCGGCAGGTGAGGAGCAGCCATGTCGTGTTTCTCATCTGCAAGTGACGCAAGGAAAAAAAAGGAATTCCGTTATTCCTGTCAATGTCTGTAATAGTCTGCTTTTAAGTTTAAAACAAACACAAATAAGTGAGTTAAAGTCCGTGTTTGTGTGTCAAAGTGCGGCGCCGCATTTACTGCACAGCTGCACCGTATAGTCACCTCTCCGAGTTGAAGTCAGGTTTTAAGCGGAAAAGAGGTTGAAGGTCCGTGTTTGTTGCGATTCATTACATTAAATGTAGACGGGGAGGGATCCTGAGTATTACTCCCTACACACACACACCTCTTTCCTTATTCTTTCTTCTTCTGCTACCACCCGCTCTTTGTTTATGTTGTAATGTACATATCTTTTTTTCGTGGAGGTATTATAATAGCCGGTCTCCGTGCTGATTGGGCGCTCAGGTTGGTGAGTGAACGCCCTGCAGATTATGTCAGATTGCGTGCAGAAACCAAACCAGCCCAGCCTTTGAACTTCACCGCTTTTGGCTCGTATTCACGCTCTTCCGCTCATTTCCAAGCCAGGTGCTTGACGACAAACCTCAGAGAGAGAGAGAGAGAGAGAGAGAGAGAAAGAGAGAGAGGCAGGGAGAGAGTGAGTGACAGAAAAAATAACACCGAACACTTTTACGAATCCTGCAAACTGAGTGCGGAACATTGCATTCACCTTTGTGGATTTTTTTTACATGTGTGCATCTTGCATGTATTTTTTCCTCTATTTTCCACCGCAGGTCTGAAAGAGAGTTGTAACTGGACTTAAACGAACGTGCACCAGGGAAAAGCAAACCGGGCGCTGGATTTTTATTTGATGTTATTTTTCTTTCGGTCTTTTCCAGACTCAGAACATCCCAGACGTGGCATGACTGGTATCTGGCATCTAGACAGGTGAATAGTTTCCCTTTTTTACGATAAGAACTTTCCCTCGTTATTAACATTGGGGATAAAAGTACACTTTTTAAAGATGTCAAAGCCCGCTGATCATATCAAGAGACCCATGAACGCGTTCATGGTTTGGTCTCGGGGCCAGAGGAGGAAAATGGCACAGGAGAATCCCAAAATGCACAACTCGGAGATCAGCAAAAGACTGGGAGCCGAGTGGAAGCTGCTTTCCGAGGCTGAGAAGAGACCTTACATCGACGAGGCCAAGAGGCTGCGGGCTCAGCACATGAAGGAACACCCCGACTACAAGTACAGACCCAGGCGCAAACCCAAAAACCTGCTCAAGAAGGACAGGTACGTTTTCCCTTTGCCTTACCTCGGGGACACCGACCACTTGAAGGGACTTCCCGTGTCGGCCGCGGACTCTCTTTTGGGCTCCGCGGAGAAAGCCCGAGCGTTTCTGCCGCCGACGTCCGCTCCCTACTCCTTTCTCGACCCGAGTCAGTTCAGCTCCAGCGCCATCCAGAAGATGACGGAGATGCCCCACACGTTGAGCACCAGCACTTTGCCGTACGCGTCCTCGTTGGGATACCAGAACGGCGCGTTCGGCACCCTTGGGTGCCCCAGTCAGCACACCCACACCCACCCGTCGCCCACGAATCCGGGCTATGTCGTCCCGTGTAACTGCACAGCCTGGTCAGCGTCAAGTTTACAGCCCCCGGTGGCCTACATACTTTTTCCAGGTATGACCAAGGCTGGGATAGACCCATATTCATCCGCACACGCCACTGCCATGTAACCTTCAAGACTCTCTTCCTCTTTTTAATTCACTTGAATACTGAAATGCATGTAAATATATTATGGACAAGGCGCCCCACTAAAAGGCATGAACAGTATTAACTGTCCTGGACTTGTTATGGCAAAAAAAGAGAAAAAAAACCCAAACTTTTGCAGAAATCCAACAAGTCTGTGACCTGAGCAGAGGAGCTGGGATTCGGTGTAAAGGACGGTGCCCTGTGAACTGTAAGAAATGTAAATGTTATAACGTCTATGGCAGCCAGAAAAGGAGGCCTTTAACTTTATTTATTGTGTACATTTCAATGCTGATATGCTGATTTGTGTTGATTATTGGTAGGCTACTCTTTCATTTGGAAACATTTGGCTTGCACAGTAAGCATTCTTATTTCCTGTATAGGCCTAAGTAGTCTACATTCTGGCACTCGTGATTTTATGATGTTCTGGATAGGGTCCAAATTTAGCACCAATAGGCTGGAATATATACGGGTTATATTGTTTATATTTATCACCAAACTGGCACATAATCCAGACGGTCTATTTAAGAAGACAAACTCACTTCCATCCAAATGTTTCCGTTTGCATTTTACCTGTGGTTCAGTGCTGATAGTCACACGCGTCATTTCTAATTTAATTTCTTTATTTTTGTTTAGGTTTTTTTGTTTGTTTTTGAGGATAACCTCTATTTGAATTCAAGGAGTTATATGTGTATTTTCTATCTAAGATGGTAATTTAAAACCTGTCATGTTATGGAAAGGATATTGTATCTAGAAGGTTGATACCTCCTGCTCTTTGTTCAATTGTGGAGCAAAGACATTTCGAATAAAGACAATCTGTCTTCAACGATATCAATTTCCTGTATTTGTAGGTTATTAGCTGCTCGAGATACCGGAGATAATGTAGGACTGCGCACGTGCTTTGGTGACGTTACAGCAGGCGGAATAACGGCCAAATAAAAACAAAACAAAACACATTGATAAATAAGAAACGTACAAAAAAATTAAAACAAATACTATTTAGTATAGAAACAATGAAATAAAAATGAATGCACACGGAAAAAAATACTAATACTTTTATTTTCTTCCATCAAGCACTAGACTCAACTTGAGCCCAAACTAATCACTGTGTGATCGCTCCTTTCTCCCGCGTGGATTCTGACTCGAGCCGTGGTTTTAGCCCACGCCTGGCTCCTCTTGCTCCGGCTCTGACGTCCACGTGAAGCAGGTTTCGGGCATGTTCCGCTGGAGATGTTTTTCTAGGCGCTGGTTGTGATCGTTTGATGTTTGACAGTTCAGGAGAGGCCTCCCTGGAGGGATTCCGCCCGTCCGACCCGTCTGACTGCTTAATCACCTCAAGGAGGGAGCCTCTTGTTTAATGATAGGTTTAACAAATGGAACAAACTCAATGTGATGTGTGTGTGTGTGTGTGTGTGTGTGACTGGCTGGCTGGGAAACAAACCTGCAGTAAAAACTCTCCCCGTCACCCACACGTGTTTAAACCTGTGCAGACGTGGTAATGAAGGCTCCTCTTCTCATTAGGACGCAGCAGCCTGCACACCTCCACTCTGCTGCAGCCTCGTGGTAGACGACTGCGATGTTAATTTAAAAAAAAGGAATTTCATTCCACATCCAAATTGTTTACTTATCTGCCAGGAACATGTGCTAAGAGAAGTTAAGATTCACGATTCTGCACTATTGCCCAAGGTGCAATTCAATCCTGGTGGAGAAGGAGGAGACGGTGGTGGTGGGGCAGATTTTTATGACAGACTTACTCCTTATCTGGAGCTGTAAATTAGGGTGATACTTCATTGAACCGAATGGGAAGTTTTTACATCAACCCCCTAAAGCCTCCTAATTCAACTTCCAAATCAGACAATTATAATTACTTCCAGGAGTGTGTCTGCAGACGCGCACATATAGATACATACCGGAGTTTTTCTCCGTGAGGAACACGAGGAGAGACCTCTTTATATGTGGGACTGCTTCTCACATGTTCAGTTTCACCGTTTATTGAAGCAGGTTTAACTTTAATTCACCTGTAATTATCCAACTTAGTCACGGACACTGAGTGTGGTTACAACGCCCTGAAATAAATAACCCTGACGATAAACGACATCTGAGAGGTATAATGGGAGGGAAATTATGATCTGAAATTATAGAGTGGTGGTGGTGGGGGGGGTATGGTTTTAAATCTCTCTTTAACACCCCCCTCACTACCACCGCCACCCCTTGACGTTTTTATTGGAGCACAACAGAGAGAATTCAATCTGCCTTATCTCTCCAGGACTCCCCATTTTCCAGCGCGGGATCAGAGAAAAAGGAGAGGATAATTGTTCTTTATTTTATTTAATTTAACGCGACAGCCGGCGCTTTCAGGTCATTTATATGCTTCATTTAGTGATAAAAGTCAATGACGAGGAGGAGGAGGAGGAGGAGGAGGGGGTGCTTCTACACCACAACACTTAAAACTGCCACAAAATGTACAACAAATGAAACAGAAATGTCAGAGGGAGGCGTTTTTTTTAATTAAAAGCCAAAGGGTCATTTACAGTATTGTCTTTTAATGTTAGCCTGAAATCATGTGCAGCAAATGGAATTTGATAAGTGTCTGTTGAAGATGTGTTTTTATATTTCGGCGTACTAATTTCTAATTTCCTAAATCAGAAAGGGGGAAGTACCCTGGAGGAAGTTAAACATCTACACATGAGGGTGATGATGGTTGCTTCTCCTGATGACACAGAATGAGGAAGATTCGTTTATTCTGCTTCGTGTCGACGCCAGATTTGACACAATATAAGGAGAAAGTGTTTTTATTTTTTCGGTGGGGAGGGGTGGGGGGTAAAAACTGATCTCATTTCAGCATATTAAATATTGTCTCGCAAAGACCAAAAAAAATCATCACTGGCTAAATCCTAGTCTATCTAAAATTGAATCAGGGATACCATTTTGACGGGGAGGAAAAGTAAAACCGTACAGTTGTGTTGTTTGAAGACGCGGGGGCTTGAATTTGGGGGTCCCTGAATTCTCATTTGAAAGAAATGAAATCGTGAACGAGCTGATAAAGAAAAAAGGGAACGGATGAGCTGAGAGAAAAGGAATCATGCTACGGTTGTTTAATGTGCTGTGCCAGTCGGGAAAGTGATTTACACCCAGACTTTATACACCCCCTCCTCGATAGATTGCATAAATATATGTGTGTGTGTGTGTTTATTTATCGACACACACACAAACCCGTGCACATGTGTCCAGTCCTCTGGAGTTCATCGGATTCAGACTGGAACAGCATCGGTGGGATATGCAGACATAATATTACACGCTTCACCTGGAACCCGCATCCAGCGTCCTGCATCCAGCATCCTTCATCCTGCATCCTGCACCGGACAGTGCCGGCGCGACAACACAAAGTCTCCTCTCCGTTTCTCCTCTGAACAACAAATGATCTCAGCCTCGGTCTGAACTCGGTAATTGAACGCGGAAACCTCGCTGCAGCTTTTCAGGCCTCGACACCCGCACAGCCTGACGCGTGGTGCTGATGCTGATATTCTAATGAAGGAACTTTATTATTATCTTCATGAGGCCAGTTACAAATGACCAATAAGCTAAAAGCCTGAATGAATCACCTCTTATACACGTGTCACGCGTTTAAACAGAATTATTCTACAATAAAAATATCATTTTAATATAAGACTAGCTTTTTATTTTGTATGCAGGCAGACATGTCATTTAAGATGTGAAACCTAATTTGAACATTTCTGCATCGATTTGTCCTCAGAGCTCAAAGCAAAAACACAAGTACTTTATTTTTACTTTGTAATTTTTTTATCGTATTTTTTGGAGCAAAAAAATCGACATTTTGCCGAAAAACGTATTTTTTATAATCAGATCCTCAGTGAAGTGATTGTTTATCTGGAGTTTTTAATTCAAACTGAAGCCACATGGGGCCCAATCAAATATCAAAAAGGATTTCTACTCTATGGCATCAGCACACACATTGCAAATGTAGATATTTTGTGAATTTATTTCTAAAACTGCTGACTTACAGTAATATTTTGCTCAACACTAGGAATAAAAAAAAATCAATAATTTAGTGCCAAATGAAATATTTGGTTGTTTTTTCTTAACTGTAGTGATACTTCAGGTTTATTTGGGGAGTCCCTCTGGAGGGGTCCTGACCCGAAGGCTCCATCAACATTATCCCGCCCAAATAAGCTGCCTCATTATGTGCTCTCCATGTATTTGAGGGTTTTTTTTTTAACTACAAAACAGTATTTAAGCCCCAGAAGCTGCTGATTCAGAGCTGCTGAGCTTCTGATCACACACACACACACACACACTCAGTCTTCTCCAGAAGTGACCAAAAACTCAGAGGCCACTGATCAGCCGGCTTGACTCTCTCATGCATGTTTATTATTATGCGTATCCTGCTCGCTCACATGCCTGCCATACATTAAAATGTGTGTTGTGAGTTACAGTAGACGTAAGCGTGGGACACATCACATGATGTGCTGTGTATGTATGTGTGATGCATTTTGTACAGTGGCGACTTTGAGTTATTGCATCTGTGTTGCAGCATAAACTTTCCATGCATCAGATCGTGTGGATGAATGAGCTCATTAATACTCCAGATGATTTTTAAATTATCAACTGGCTTTTTTTAGGTCCAAAAGAAACAGTAGATATTGCTGAGTATGTCCATGAGGTCATATAATCACTGTAGGCAATGTGCTTTTTAACTAAGTGTGTATTTAGCTTCTTTGTCTTCCTAACGAGCTTCCATGTGTTTTTGCTGCACATGTGCACACACACAGTAGAACTGGAGTTTGCACTCGATCTCCATTTTCATGATAAAGACATTCCTACCTTGTAATAAGCTAATGATGAAGATTTGAAAGGAGCACTGAAATGCAGATGAGCTGAAGTCAACTGAAGTTTTCAACGTTTCATTACATCTGTATCCGCATCTTCATAAATAAAGGAGTTTTTCTCAAAATATTTTTTTTCTTGAAAATGATCTGATGATTTATGGAATAATTTTCATGATACTCACTTACAAATGTGGTTACGTGATCGCCGAGCAGGTCAGGTCACACACAGTAATGCTTCTCTAGTCATCAGAAATCCTATCGAGCCTCTGCACAGTGTGAGCTTATGGGCTCGCATGACTTTCCTAAATCACAGGTTAGTTCTTTAACCAAACAACCTTGGCAGAACAGACTAAAGGAGGGCTGATAGAAGAGTACGGTTCCTGTTCAGAGTCAGACACAACGTGATGGTTGGATGACAGCCGACCAGATCAATATGGATATAATTAGAACTACTACATTTCTGCACATGTACAGTTTGGTCATAGAAGTTCCTGCACACACACACACACGCACACACACACACTTTCATTGTACTGGTTTGCATTTGACCATTTCATTGAGGACAAGGACATTTCTGTGCATTCTGGGGGTGTGTTAATAACATTAGGAAGGATTAGCATATTCTATGACTGCACACATTATTCATGTTAGATTATTTATGGCTGATTCTAGTGTTCTTAGAATAAAATTCCTTAAAATATTATAGTTAGATGAAATGAAATAAAATCACAATGACAGTTGTATAGATAAATAAATAAAGGACTATTGTGTACAATATGAATTAGAGGTTGGTTGATGGCTTGTTAAAATGTGGTGGGTAGAATTCAGGGGGGGGGGGGTTGAACTCTGTTGTCTGTATGTAACATTGTGGCCACATCATAAAACAAATATCAGCATGGAAAATATTCATACATATACTACAAAGACAAAGATGAAGCACGCCTTCCAATATCAAGTTGTTAAACTCTCATTTCAAGGGTAGAAGCAGACACACACACACACACACACACACTTGCCACACACAGAAGTACCTGGCTGATTTAGTGCCCTCAGCGACTCAGGTTGAGGGCAGTACTGGCAGTCCAAGCCAATGGAATCCCCTGGTAAAGAGGATGCTAATCGGAGCTTCTTGTGCCTGAGCATGTCTTCCTGGGCCAAATGAGATTAGAGGGAGTGGGATATGGTGAAGCGACGTGCGTGGGGTTCTGGAGGTGAAAGGTAAAGGCACTTATCAGGAGGGTTCCCCTCGGGGTCCTCGACGGCTGACTCAATCAAAACCCTGCACGCACTTCTCACTGGATTAGACTAATCAGGCAGGAGCAGGGGATGTATAGACCACTTATCTGAAAAAAAACATTGGGCTCTCTTTCCCTTTGAAAAGACCCTACAGAAATATTTTTTAATTTTATTTATTACAGGATGCTTGTCAATGTGGCAATCTTCCATGGAATCATTAAAAAAGGGCTCTTCCACTCACTGAAGGCACGCACTGTTTACATGCTGCAAAGATAGAGCAGCCTTTGATGTTCCAAATTCCCCTGTTTACTCTTTGTCGTTATTATTTATCTATTTACTCTTAGATTTTTTTTTCTTAATTTATTTTCACCATTTGAATTTCTCATGCCACAACAGATCACATTGATGGAAGGTAACAAAGACCCTGAAAGGTATATGAATATTTATTACTGGGACAACTTCAGAGCCACACAGGCCGTTAAAGGCTGCAGTTAAAGGAAATGGTGAGAAGATAACAGCAATTTTCACACTTATGATTACCTTCAAATTAATCGCTATTTCTTGAAGGGATGTGGGACAGTTCACTAGTCCGTCTTTCATCATCTCGATTAAGAAAGTTATTTAATCCGAGTTTCAGCGACTTGCTTAGCAAAATAATCCAAGACAATACCACATTTCAATGGGAGCACATGTAAAAAGAATAAAATAAAACTGTGGATATAATCTCAAGCTTTTACAATAAGCAAGACTATTATTGGAGTAAAAACCTATTATTTGAAGACGTGAACTTTGGTTTACAGACTATGTAACTTCTTAAAGAGGAAATACCACATTTTCATGTTATAAATAAAAAATTTTATTACTAGGAATTGAAATAATGTTCAGTACAAGCGCATCACAGGTGGCCTTCTCGTTCTGGTATAGCCAATAGCTAATGGCTACCAGCTGATTTTTGGTTTGAGGTTTTGGTTTAATAATTTACAATTTGCAAATACTAATTTAGTTTAGTAAAAACTTTTTTTTGTCATCTCATAATTGCAATAAGTGGCCACAGTGGCCGCTGTTTGCCACAAAGCACCGTTAAAGGACTAAAAAAGGAAAATGCATAAAGCCACATATTGTTGTCGTTTATTGTAGGTTTTATCATTTGCATTACTTGAGAAAAGTTGTTTTTGCCGTATAAAAAGCAGATACCTTTTGAGGAAAGTGTAATGAATCACTGGATAATACTGAAAACTGTTGATACTGAACATATTGTTAAAAGCTTCTGTCACGAACAGCATCAGCAGACGTATCCCTGGTTATGCAGAGGCACTCGCAGCACTATGTTACCGGATGGGGAAAGATCCCCGTGAGCAGCGTGTGGAATCATGTAAACTTTCCTTCCCTAGTCTGCAGCTCTCCATGCTGATATTTGCACTCAGCAGCTAATTAAACACATCCAAACACGGTGGAGTCGCATGTCAGGAACGTTAGCCGACTGAATGTGAGCAGTCGAAGCTAAAGCTGTTGCTACGCTGGATTTCCACCACAATGAAAGTGGGAAAACCAGTTTGTAATATATAATCATCAGTTAATTGATGCTGAGTTGTTTTTTTACATTTGCCTGTTCGTTCATTTTATGACACCGGAGTAGAAAATGACACATAATCAAAAAGCAAACGTACCAGCCCTTCAAAGAGTGGCCGTGCCACTGTACATGTTGTACCTTGTGTTTGTCCTTGCCTATTTACAGTACGCCGTAAATCCCATTGAGTACAAGCTGCCATCACCTGACACACCCTGAAGTGAACAGCAGTAACCAAAATGTGGCCTTCTACTACGTGTGGTTAGACTCTGCAGCCATTTAGATAATTTGCAGGGAACCTTGTACAGGATGTGAATAATACAGTATTCTTTTGGTTCACTGTATTGATTTACCTTGGAACAAGAGTCTGAATGAGAGGTGCCCCCTTTACTCCCCATTCAGTCTATAGCCACACAGAAGGATGTGCGCTGTATAACAGTGTTATCGCCACAAAGCAGTACAGAGTTGATTATGCCAACTAATTATGCCAGCAAATACTTGAGGAAGTGCAGAGCAGCTGATGAATACGATATCAGCCTTGTAGAGAGACTTGATTTGCTGCGTTGTTGAATCGTGTAAGATTCAGGTGCCTCCCAGTACCTGACACGATAGTGAGCTTCATACAAGATGCTTGGTTAATTTCAGTGTGTGTTCAGTGTTCAGACCTTATAGCACACGTGTCACATTAAATGCACAGACACACATTAACAAAACTCCTATTTTCTACTTTACTATCTCATTCTATAGTATTAGAAAAAAGAGAATATCACTTAA
The DNA here is from genome assembly GCA_032359275.1 of Microctenopoma steveboyesi. Classification (NCBI taxonomy): domain Eukaryota; kingdom Metazoa; phylum Chordata; class Actinopteri; order Anabantiformes; family Anabantidae; genus Microctenopoma; species Microctenopoma steveboyesi. Next base: position 2,902,197 of record JAUMHF010000019.1, on the reverse strand, counting down.
ATAATGCTGAAGTCTTTGGTGAAACACATAACTGCAGCACGTGAAGATCAAATGTTGTGTGAAGAAAAACATGCGCTGCAGTGCCAAATCATTGTGAGTAGGCCTATTACAGGATGATGTCATCGGACGCAACACATGGCGACTCTGACACCTGCGCCGTGCACAGTGAACGAGCGAGAATGAACAAAGTGATGTAAACAAAACTGTGAAGGCATACGAAACCAACAAGCAAGCAAACTCCACCGTTAACTGTATAATGTTGGAAAGCAATAAATGAACTAACCCGGGACAACGATCACAGCGCTCCGGGGCCACTTTACCCACACTAGACACTTTATATACCGACTTCTCACTCACCTTATTTCTGAGTCAACATCAGTTCGGAGCGGCTCACAAAAAAAAAAAAGATGGCTTCAAGGGACTGTGGTAAAATAACCACTGCTGATCCGTATGTGTAACATCCCCTTACTTCCTTTTAAGTGTTTAAGATTATAAGCAGTATATGAATATTTAATACGCGATAATGGCTTGTATGCTGCTACTGGATCGTATTTCATTCTTATTAATGTCCGATCAATTCTAACTTCTCCTGTGCATAATATGCAAATTCCCTTTGAGATATTTTTGGTTACTACAGCTGTCTTAACCTCCACTTATGGGAACCTGCAGGAGGGGTTTTAGCTGTTGACCATTAATAAGCTCAAATAGAAACATTATTCTTGTAACAACTTCAGAATGGCACATGCGAGCTCCTGATGTGACTCGCCATGTAAGAAAGCTCCTCAACAGATAGTTGAACTCGCTCTGACTCAGGTTTCTGTGGTCGGGGACGATCAACTCGCAGGGCGACCATAGGAAAGTGATGGATGAAGGAAGTGTTTGAGAATCTATGAGCATAAAGCCAAGGCTGAGACCTTTGAAATGAAATAGGCCAAATCATCGGAATTCACAGCCAGGTCAGACTCAACGTTTTAGGAATATGGTCAGAACCTAATACTGTGGTGCTGTGATATTCTACACATATTGGAATTTTGAGTTCTTGCTTTGCCTTTATGCATTTTAAACATTCAGCAGTGGTGTCATTTCACAACCCAGCCCAAAGTGACTCGTGAAGAGGCTGCAGTGGCCACAGCGCCGCAGCATCGTGGGATATTATATGGGCCTCTTTTGTCTCTCTGGAAAATGTCAAGGCGTAATTGATATTTCTCACTGGGGCCTTTATCTTTGTGCCATGTTTCAGGTTCTATGATCTGGGTTCACGCTGACCTTTACCAGTGCACTCTTTTCGCTCGCTTTTTTTGGGGGGCCGCTCTGAAAATAGCTCAATAGGCTTTCGATGGGGTGTCTTTCATTTGAGACAATCTTCTCTTCCTTTCCCTACCCGCAGCCTCTTTGACGATGGCTATTTATTTTGAGACCCAACTTTTCGCCATGTTGTTTTGATCTGAGATTTACTCCAGGTGCTTTGTCCACTGAGGTCTGAAAAATCGTTCTGTTCCTCAGCAGTGGCAGATGATCTGTGCTGCTGCTACTGTCCTTGGCTTGTAAGCCACCAAGGTAAATGTGCTTAATACCTTTTTATTATGTACGCGGCAAAAGGCTCAGGGCTGTGTTTTAATGTTAAATAGAACGCAAAGGTAAAGGTGAAATATGAAACCCATTTTAAATAATTTGACCTGACACTGTCCCTGCTGCTATAACCTTGATGTTTCTTCTTAATTAGTCTCTTTCTCTGCCTTCGTAGGAACCCGACCAAGGACTGGAACTAAAACTATATTTACTCCTCGTGTTAGGAGTTACTCTTTTTTTCTTTCCCACATGTTGGCTCTGTCGTGATTCTCCACATCTGTAGCATAACATCATCATTCAAACTACAGCATTATATTAAACTACATTTAGCTCCTGGAAAGCTACAGTAACATGAGACGACCCTTCAGCGGGTAGGTATATACTGTATTAGGTATTATATGTCCTATGAAATTACAGTACAGTACAGTTTTGGACTCTTCTATGGTCGGTGGACAGAATTACGTGGTGACAATCGAGCATTTAAAACATTTGGGAGATATAACAGTGCAGGAATAAGCTGCATGGTTTTAGACTACTGTGCACCAACCTCTGACACCTTTTAGGAAACAAATAGGCTGAGAGTCTCACACATCACAGCTGCTGTAGCTCTGTGCATAAATGTAACATGGACATAGACAATGACAATGAGACGACATGCTGTCTGCACTAAAGGAGTCTGTGAACTCAGCATCAGTCCTGAAGTGCAGATGTCAATATGTGGATACAAAGACTGTGAATATGCTTCATCTGTGAATCAGTGAGCTTCATACAGGTAGGTGGACTTGGTTACCTTTGGCCGGAGCCAGGGAAGCTGCTTCCCCTTGTTTCCACTAAGCCAACCATAAGCTGGTTGGCTTATGCTAAGCTAAGCGAAGCAGCTGTTAGTTCCAGCTACACGTGTAAACTGCAATATATTCTATTCTTTTTATGAAACAGTAGTAAAATAGATTATTTTTCATATTAAATGTTTTTGTTTTAGACAAACATTTATTAGGTTTTGTGGTAGAACACAGCATGTGTCCTTTCAAAGGCAAAGAGCTGAATATGCGTTACTGATTTCGTATGCCTGGCAGAGAAACCCTTGGAGCTCCTCATCCGTCTTCAGCCCTCTTGGTTGAAGATGACAGTGACCCTCAAGTTACTGGGAAGCTCACAATTCCCTCCCGTGAGGTGCCACTGGCATCAGCCTGTTCACTGGCTCCTGGTCCTCTCCTTCCTCCCAGTTCTTATCTCTTGATCGTCCACCCAGATCTCAGCACTCCTGGATTTCCTCTACTGCAGCATTTCTTCAGCACTGGTGACCTTCTGCTCAGGTCAGGAGAAATTCCTTATTCAGGCAGCTGATGGGGAGCATCAGCTCACTTTCCCTGTTCTGGTCTCTCACAGGTGGTGGCTCGTATACGGGTAAGTCGATAACAGCATTCAATAAGCATATTGTGACGGGATCAAGATGAAGTTTTAAAATCTGTGGACAGTCGAAGATATACTGCCGAAAAAATGTGTTGCTTACACATAAGTGAAACAGGATTTTGTTCTTAGATCATAAACACGGTGCACATATGTATTTAAGTGCACAGATTCCACAGCTTTAACCTGAGAGGAGATGTTAGATTTAGTTGTCCTTTATGTTGTTGTAGGTTGTGCACTTGTTACGGGTCCCAAATGAGCGTATAGCTGCAGCAGAAGTGTCAGCCTGAGAAACACAGGTAAAGTGCAGCAGCAATGAAGACGTGTATGAAATCCAAATAACACTGAAAACATTTCTCTCTGGGCAATTTCAGTCTGTTACAGTATCCTGCTACATATTAAGCGCTTTAACAGTCAAATCTGTGAATCCAGTTATTTCACTGTTTCACATATTTTATATACTTTCTGTGTGGTGTTTGCATGTTCTCCCCGTGTCTGTGTGGGTTTCCTCCAGGTACTCCAGTGTCCTCCAAAGACATGAATGTTAGGTTGATTGGTCACTCTAAAATCCGTAGGTGTAAATGTGAGTGTGCATGGTTGTTCGTCTGTGTGTCTATGTGTTGCCCTGTGATGGACTGGCGATCCACCCAGGGGGTACCCTGCCTCCTGCCCGAAGACAGCTGGGATAGGCTCCAGCTGCGACCTGACTGTGGATATGTGGGAGATAATGGATGGATGAAAATATGTGACATAAATGTTAGCTATTTTGAGTCTGTACATCCTCAAAGTTATTCGTTTACACTAAAAAAAATTATTAAACAATTCAAATCTTCTTGATTTGTATAGTGCCAAATCAAGATTTAGGACCTTCTAAGTGTATATAAACAAAATAATGCAGAAAACGCAACAGTCCCACTTGAGCAAGCACTAGGCAACAGGGGCAAGGAAAAACTCCCTCTAAGAGGAAGAAACCTCCAGCAGAACCAGGCTCAGGGTGGGGTTAGTGGACAGAGGAGAGAGAAAAGAGCAGCAGGTAACAGAGATCATAACAACAACAAGGAGCTGCAGAAGAAGCACCGGCAGGTCGGTAGGACCAGCAACCACAGGGTGAAATCACACAACTCCGAGGCCAAAGACACCTGCAGAATCACAAAAAGTTGGGGTGTACCACACACTTGTCCTTCCATCCTATTCGTGTGAACAGGATATCGCAGGAATTGGTTCAAATGCCCACTTGGACTAATGAATGTACCAAGTTTGATGGTCACAATTACTGTGACCTCATGTCCGCCCTATTCTGCACAGTGAAATGTCTCAGGAAGAAAACTCGAAATGAATCTGGAGAAACATGGAAATGAACGGTAACCTGACTGAGTGATGGAGGCGTGCAACCTTGAGGTGGTAACTCGATTCTCTTTTTGTCTCATCTGAGGGTTTAGTGCTTCAAGAGATGATGTCATCTGATGAGAAGATTCAGTAAACCCTAAAGTAAATGGACCTTGGAGTGAGATTGTGTTCTAATCTACCACGTGCTGGAACTGTGCAGTGTGAGAAGCTGTGTCTGTGTCTTACAGTGTTATGTGTCTTTTTGTTAACATTCAGACATTTGGAGATCATTCCATGTTGTGTCGTTAGAGTATTGCAATTTTCCAGCTGCAAAAATGAATATCATCAGCAACAGAATCAGAGTCAGTGCGTAAGACAGAGAGATTCTTGTACTGAGGCAGGCACAACTGTTGTCATCTCCAGGTCTCATTGTGGAGTTGAATTTGCTGTCCCCTTTGAAATGCAAAAATAGGCTTTATATATGATATGGTCGAATGCATCCAATTATAGCCTTTAATTTCTAAATGATTCGGTGAAACATATTCCAGGCCAGTGTTCCCCACTGAGATTCTCGTACTCTTTAGTCTTGCACAGACTGGGGAATGTAGGAGGAAGTACACAGGCCAAAATGGAGCTTTCATAACTTAAGTGAAAATCACCCAACCTCACACAAGTGTTAGTCTGATGGCCTTGCAGTAGTGTGTCATTAGCATTCATTATAGTCCTATAAGCCAGAGTAATTACAGGCCCAAGTGCAGGGAGGAATAGCAGTTTACACTGCTAGTAATTTGATTTGCATCTACGCTAATAACTTCTTTTGTGTCTGTTTATGTGCCGTGTCAGAACACAAGTGCCATTTGGCTGCAGGCTGCATGAGGCAAAAAAAAAAAAGCCTTTTAAATTCAAAGATTGAGTTGCCTTTGCTTTCAGCACTCGAAGCCCTCAATCTGCTAAAGCGTTCAGATTAGCGTGATCACATAACAAGTGATACTGCATTTTTCTGAAAGTCATTTTGATGGGGTTTGACGGAAATGTGGGGCAGCAAAGGAACAGGAATGTGGACAAGCAGCTCAAAGTTTCTCGGTGCATCTTTTTTTTTCTCCGACCTGCGAGACGTGTCTCAGTGTGACATTGAAATCATCTCGCAATTCCAGAGACCTGTTTTGAACCATATCGCGGAATAGATTAACTGATTATTTCCATATGAAAGAATCGCTCCTCACAAAGGGTGAGGCGTGTCTTTGTATCATAACAGCTTCCTTCATGAAGCTGTTAAAGACCATTAAAGCAAACTCCCGTGTTGCCACAAGTTGCAGGTCTTGTATCCTGTTCTGCGAGTGCACCGGTGGACCCCCAGGGAACTAATACCTGTGGTGTGTAGGGAGTGTCTTGAAAAGAGCCGGGCTCCTTCTTCTGATGACTGACTGAGAATAGAGGAGCATTCCCCAAAGCTGATGAGGTCACAGGGTTAAGACTATGCTTTTGTCGTGGGACAATGACATTCTATTTACCTGGCGGGGTCCTGCTTTCTTCTCCATGCAACTGTGACCTCCGTGTGAAAACCAGACCTTTGTCTCTTTGACAAATAGAGGCTCAACGTTCAGATTTGCTTGGTTACACCTCAGTGGCCTCTAACGGCGAGGCCTGCAGGCTCCTCGTGTGGTCACAGTGTTTACTGCCTGCCGACGATGTTTCAGCAGCAGCTGTGCTTCAAAATCAGGTTTTGATAAAGTTTATACAATTTGGCAGTGATTTCACAGATTGGATCTGAACTGCATATAATCTTAGTTTGGAATCTAAATGGATGTTTTTATATCTGTCCGTTGATGAGTGTGTTTAATGTGAATGGTTCCCCTCTGTTCCACGGAGCATTTTACCATCTGTAGACAGCTAGCTTGGTTATAATGAAGCTTGGGTCCTCTTGGATTCCCATTCACCAGCTCAGAAACATTCCCATCAAAGATTCCCAATCAATGAGGAATTTGCTGAATGTTTTTCTTAACATTTACTGTAAAGTGAATCTAAAACCGAATCAGCTTAATCAGTTAGTGCAGCTTTAAAGACACAGCTCAGATTCTTTTTCCATTAAAGTTTCTCTCTCTGGATCTACACACACACACACAAACACAAACACACATTCACATGAATCCAAAGCAACACGATGAGGTGAACCTCGCTAAAGCACCTTGCGTCATATGAAGATGCACTGACCATTCGCTCGTAGGTCAAACAGTAGCAGCAGCGGCACAATTAGTCAGAGGTGTGTATGACAAAGCAACCACGTAACATTTCCGTATTATGTAGTAAGCGCTGCCTGGACTCCTAGTCTATCCCCTGCCAGGTGTGTCCCTGAGCCAGACACCCAGCGCTAAAAGCGTCTGCAAAGTAAAGTAGTCAAGTTATTTTAAGCGTTCATAAAGCCCTTAGTTGATCTTGATTAACATTCTGAAAAATATAAACACTATATTGATGTGTTTAGCAGCTGGAAGAGGACTCTGAGGTGCTACCTTCTCTATAAGAGGAAGGCATAAATGTCAGTAAATTCTGCTTAACTTGTTATATCGGGCGATGCCGTGGCCATCGATTCAGAAACACACTTTGCTGATATGCTCTGCTGTTGTATCGGCTCGGTGGAAAGAGACACTGCTGACTGTCAAAATAAGAAGCTGGTAAAGCTTTTAAAAGAAAGTAACAAAGATGTAATTTCAGCTGTTCCCTGGTCTCTGAGGAGATACTTTGACTGTAATACAATTTGATTAGCAAGTTTAAACCTGTGGCTGAGCTGGTTTGTAACCCTGGATGGTCATCCGTGGAGGTGTGTTATGAAAGCCACCTGATAGCTTGGCCCTGGAGCCTTTTCCTCTTCCGCTCACTCGCTCTCCTAATCCGCCGCTAATGGTTAGCAATGGAGGCCCAGAGGAAGATTCAACCATTGGTGTGTGGAAATCCCTGCTGGAGTGGGAGTGTCGCGCTTGAGGAAGTGCTCAGCGAAGCGCGCCAGAGACAGCGACAGGACCCTCATGCCATGTGCACCAAAATGCTCAAGGTGACCCGGCAGCACAAATTCACCAACCACACAATCTCACACACATTGATTGTGATCACTGGGAAAAGCTGTGGTGTAAAGTAGGGATCTTTCTTCCTGAAAATGTTCCAGATCTGTCACGTTGTTGAAGACGAATTTCATTTGTTGTGTGTTGTAGCAGTTATGAGTCCCTGTGTACGGTGAATGGAGGATATCTGAGGCAGGAATCAACGTCGAGTCGGACTCGACTGGGAGAAAGCGGCAGAACCCAGACGCCGACAGAAACAAAAGACCTGAAAGAGGTGTTCAGTATCGGAGCTGCTGCTTCAGGCATTTAGGGCAATTGTAGAGAAGTAGTGGCAGAGATGTGATACAGCATGATAGTACATAAACTGCTAATTAAATGTTTCAGGGTTGCAGCCGTGTAATTTCCTTCATCGGCTGATAAGGGACTTAAAGGTTTGTTCTCGCCGGCTTGCTCGCAGTGCTTTGGCCTCAGCTTTGTTAGCCTCTGATGGGAGGCTTTATGTCATTATTTCACAGGTCTAACTTTTCATACTGATTTATTGTCACGCTCAAACACAATGCGTGTGAGGAACCATGTTGTTTCACCTCCTTGTTTTAGCCTCGAGGCCCAAGGTCACATTTAGCTGCCATTTGTTCGCGTCTGGGTAAGTGTTAAAGGTCCGAACTTTGACCCTGCTTATGTCTGAGCGGGATGCTGGTGTCAGCGCAGAACAATGGCAGGGTGACAGGAGGGATTGATACGGTGTGGCCGAGCCAGTCGCCACAGGCCTTCAGTCTAACCTTTTACCCAGCACTGCTCTCAGCATCGTAAAACACAAACTTGGAGTCAACCCTGCTTCCCATTCTCATTTCATTTTAGCAGTTCAACAGAACATTTTACACAAAGCTGTTGAATCGTGCATTATTCCCCTACATAATAAACTCAGCTCTCTGTTTCAGCTGACTGCCACATCCATGTGCCAAAATGTGTGTGCGCGGGGAATAGTCGATTTGCATGGCACTAACTTATGCAAGCTTAACTTTGACGCGTGCGCGCTCACCAAAATACTAATTTGGGATTTGATTCTTCTTGAGCGAAATATGTTTCACGCTGTCCCTCTTAGAGAAAAATGAATGTCAGAATGGGGCAGAAAGGGAAGCGCTAATCTCAATGAGGAGAAGTGTAAAAAGAAGATTGATATTAATATCAAATCAGAGCATGTGTGGGAGAGGCAGCGTAGCACGAAATGCTCAATCTAAACTGCCGGGACGTCCGTCAAGGAAGCACTAAATGTGGACTGACCTCCTTAACCCATCCACCAGGATCCTTTTTGCTGTAATAAATAATAGAGGATTGGTTGGGTCAAGCGTAGCACCACTGGGTGCCCTCTCCTCCCCACGAAGGGCCCGTTTCCTGATCAACCCTGAAGACACAATACACAATGTGTCCCAGAAGCCACAATCAATTATTGATGCTTGATGAGAGAGGAGCCAAGACAATCTCTTAACTTCTAACTTCCTGGAGATATGAAAGTGAGATTGAATGGTCCTGGCGTGCACGGCACACCCTCCAGGTTAATTGTGGTTAAGCATCATTTGTGCACACGCAGCATGATTGCTGCCCAGCACAGCTGAGATGAGACTGACCCCGAAAATGGGCGCTTTGAAATTGGTTCTGTGCACAGATTTTGTCGGGAGTCCTATTAAATTGTGAATTTATTTGAGCTCAATACAGCAAGTGTGCATGTGTCGCGTTATAATACTTCACCTCACGCACAAGTTTGGGTTTTCCTGCTTTCCTTTCCCCCCTGGAGTCCTCTCCAGTCAGTGTCTTCTCCGTAGAGGTGCTGAACAAACATGTACAGATCAAAAACAACTCTGATTTCAGCCTAAATACATGTAATGTCCTAAACAGAGATTATCTGGGCAGCTGATCTTGATTGTCTTCCCCTTTTCGCTCCCAGGTTGCAGAGCGAGGTCCACATGTTTGCACAGGCACAGCAGAAGTCCCTTGGGGGCAATGGTACTGCAGCTAAACCCTGTGATGCTTCTGATCGCACATCACTCTGTGGCGCGTGTGTGTGTGTGTGTGTGTGTGTTTATCTGTCTGTGCATACAACACACGGATACATCAACACAGTGAAGGTACAGCTGATAGAATATATCACATCCTATTATGCCACAAAAAGATTGAGATAGCACCAGATTTGTACGATACTAATCTCCTTCGTGGAAACACAGGTTTACCTGGAACTTGCGAGGAAATCAAACAGCAGACGTCTTAATCTGGCTGATAGATGTAATAGATAGAATATTATGATGAAGTAAGGAACAATCACGTTGCATTAGTGTCTTTGTGTGGGGAAAACTGACTGATTTGACATCACTTGGATCTATGACAGTTGTTTATTGATGTCTTGGGGCCAGGCGACAAAATAATGAATAGAGAGGAAGTAATCAGAGGCGCTCTTGAGATGCACCACAGATAGGCTCTCTCCACAGAGTCTACCACAGTCCCATATAACAATTAAGCTGCTGGATGATTTTATTAATATGATTTTACTCATGCTAATGTGATGGAACAAAGAATGCCTGTAGAAAGTCAAAATAAAATCAACACATTTAAATCCGGTGAAGCGAAACCTGTGTGTCTCCGCTCATCAAACTAAAATGGCTATTTCCTACTTTTATATCTACTATCTCAAGGTCTCACACTGTTGTAGTTAATGTTATCGGTGCCCAAGATTAAACACATTATGTCTGTATTTAAGCCAGTGGTTTGCTCAGCTTTGCACAATTACAGCGAATTAAAGTCTGTTTTCTCCCAAACAAAATTACAGGGTATGAAATGAGTCATAGCAGACACTCAACAATGGAGGAGGAAAAACTTGTTCATCCGATTGTGACTGCCAGAACATTGCCCCGTGGAGACAGGAGGGAAACAAACACACGCGCAGAAAAAATAAATCCAAATGTATTTTCTTATTCTCTCTTTCTTGAAGTCTTTCATTTGAATACACATGTGTTCCCTCGTCTAAAAAAAGCACACCCTGACTTATTTCTTTTACACAAAGCTGTATTTACGTTTTATGAATGGCGCCGATTTTACTTGTATTGTGACAAATTTCCAGCTGCTCTGAGACAGTGGCAGACAAAACTTTCCTTCTCTCCCCCACCCACCTCCAACTCCTTTTCCTCGGGTAAATAGAAACACAAGGACACAAAACGTGAAGGGGGGGGGAGGCAGCTCACCCCGTGGGAGGATTTGCCCATATTCAGCAATCAGCAGTGAATCGAATAGATAATAAGTGTTTAAGAATCTGTGAACCCTATGGAGAGCATCGCCTTCCCTTTTATCTGGTGCAACTATCACTTGTCTTTTCTTTATCAGCTCACAGTATAGGATGCCACACAGCAGCACAGCAGCAGCAGCAGCACATGGTGAGGGGGGAAAGGCTTGGCTGCAGTGCCCTCTTGCGGCAGGTGCTGACATTTGTGCTGTGGAAACTTGTGGAGAACTCTTTGAAGAAGAGAAGCTCGCCCAATGGCTGCAGCCAGAAGTTGTGCTCAGCCTTAAAAAAAAAAAAGATGCCTTTGTCTCTGCTACTACACAGAAACATATCTTTAAAGAGCACATTTCTGGCAGGCTCGGTAGAATATAGTTCACCGCGGTGGGAACTTGGGGAGAGGAGAGTGTCCCAGTCAGATGGAAGTGGTAAAGGCACCCTCTCAAAGCCAGATCTTCATGCCACGTTTGGATCCTTTTGTCCACGTTCTGCCCAAATGAGCCTCTCGCCCTGCTCCGAGGATGAGAGGACAGGAGATAGGATTATGCGATGACTTGTGTTCGCCGATGATGAACAAGCGCTCGTTAGCGGGCGCTTTAATGTGCGCCCAGATAGTGCGCTCATTAGCTCTAGTAATGACCACTTCACAGCGGATCGCCGCTCTAATTGCCTGTTTTGTTCTGTCTGAGGCTCTGGCCCCGCAGAGCGGAAGCCATCTCTCCCCTACCCATCCAAGAACCTCCGACTTCCCCGCCTCAGCCACGCGTCCCAGTTTGAGGACGCAGCATATTTGCGGTCACCGTTGTGTCTGAATGAGGCATGGCAGATGAGACGCTCCGAAAGTCATGTCGCTGACTAAATGGAACAGATGAGACTGGGTGGAAACCTGGGTATTATCCCCGTAGCTAGGGCAACAGAGGTTCCAACTCAATTGTACTTCTGTCGATTAATTCAGTTGTGCGGCAGTAATAATTTTGGGAGATATTGAACGATATGATGGAGCACATGTGAAAAACTTAAGATCTCACCTTTTGATGCAGAGAAAAATGTAAGAGTAGCTCCCAGCATCAAAAGCCTTAATCATATCATATTTTCTCAACATAAAAAGGTTCTCTACTTTCCCCATTTTATTCCCTCTGCTCCAGTGATATGTCATGTCAATCGTTATATTATGCACAAGTGCTGTCTTTTTTTTATTGTGAATTCCAGATTGGGTGGGACATTTGATATGGAAGCTCAGAGGATTCTGATGCCCTTCTATTTTCCTTGATTTTGTTACCAGTGGGACATTTTCTTTCATGTCCCTCCCTCCTCTGAAAGTAAGTTGTTTATTCTCCGTGATGACTATCTCCGGCTCAAAAAATATCTTCTGAAAAGACTTCTGAGCAAATCTGTCCAGGCTTGGTCCCTTTTTAAATCTAAAGCTTGGGTAGAAGCCTACAATGGCTTAGACTCCTTGGAGGAGACGGCTTTCGTTTACTCTCCCCGTCATCTTTGTGATACTTGTGAACACACAGCTTTATGACAAGGAGCTAACTTAAATCAATTTAAAACAGCTTTTGAAATGCCTTTCGATATGCCATTGTGTTTACTTGAAAAAGAATGAAAAGAAAATCTGAATTGTAACATCTGTCTTATTGGGTGCCCCCCTCCTGTGCAGCTTTCGTCGCACACACAATGAAGTATTGATCGATTCAAGTCCATTTAAGGTTTGAAATAAATATAAAAAAACATAGAATCTATCCAGGCTAGAAAGCTGAGAAAACAGGGAGAAAGAATCAGAGGGCCTGCAGGCAAACAAACGCATTAAAGACATCCAGAGCACAGAGGCAGCCAAGCTATGCTAAGCCAGCAGGATGATTCATTTAAGCACATCTCTCGTCTCTGTAAGCGCCACAGTCATTGTTGCTCGGCTGTGTACACTGCGGCGAACAGCGGCTTTGAGTGGAAAAAGAACCGCGCTGGTCATTCTTTGGAACAACAGTAGAAACTATCAAAGTCTGTGCCTCAAAGAGCCGCTCAGTTCATCTGGTTCCTGTATGTCACACGTAGGCTTGAGAGGATGGAGTGCCAGTTGGTCCTCGGAGGTGCTGACCGTGCCTCATGTTCCACATCATATCACGCGGACCATCAGCCGGGCGCACAATGCAACTCGGGACCCTTCAAGTGACATCTTAGTGCAAACAGAAGAGCAGAATTGTGCTGGAACACCCCTTTGCAGAAGCCAACCTGAGCTACAAGCAAATCCTTTTAATCCAGTACAGTATACTTAAGGACTGACCATTGGTAAACCCCGGAGAAGAGAGAAGTATTAATAAGCTGTCACAAGGCTTACTCATTCTATGATTTCCACAGACACTTAACTGCCATGGTGAGAGGCAGGGGAGGGCTCGGGGATGAGTGCTCACCCCTGATCTTTACCCCTCTTAAAGCAGTAGGGAAAATGGAAGCAGGCAGGGGATTATGGGGTGCAGTAATTGTGGAGAGGTGTTGGAGTCAGGATGCAGCGTTTCTGCTGGATTAAGACAAGAAGACAGGCTAATCTTGGATTGGGAGAGGAGACACAAGGGTCGGAGTTGTTCTGGAGCCCTGAGGCCGTTTGGAGAGCTTAAGTGGCAAAGAAGAAGAAGAAGAGGAAGAAAAAAAGACTGCTTATCCATACCTCTCTTGTGCTGTGGAACGGCCCTCTTCAGAGTCGCAATGCTACCGTCTTTTAGCATATTAAATGGGTCCACGTGTTGTCGTTTAGCGCGATAGAAGCACTAAAGTCTGCACAGAAGTCTAATTTTCTGGCTTCAAATGTTACTGATGCAAAGGGGAGAATGGGATTTTGGAGAATGGTCACTTTCCTTTTCATTTTTATGCCACTGCTGACATTCAGGAGCCCTTGATGCTTATTACCAATAATAATCATGATGGAAAGCGCTGGCAAATTGCATTTTTCCTACTTTATTTCCGCCCCCTTTGCCTTCCTCTCAATGCCTTTTGTGCCGGCACAGTCCCCGGTGCTTCCTCACTCCAGTTTGTTGTTGTGCCTCCATTGTCTCCCTGAGGGGAGGTGACCCCGTGTCTGTTGGTTGTATCAGCAGCCCTGCATTGTACTCAGGGGGGGATTTAGACTCTCAAAGCATCTTCCCGCTGCAGCTTTCCCAGCAAACACCCAAAGTGGTATCTCGCCTTTTCTCTCGCTCAGACATTAATCTTGCTCTACCCTTCTACATCAAAAATGCTTGTATTGTCAGCGAGCGCTAATGTTTGCCTCCTATTCACTATATATACACATATATGTATTTTTGTGTCTGAGGGAATCAGTCGACTGCATTGTTCCCAAATCATTGTAATATCTATTTAGAGTGGCAACAGCACTGGCTGCCGATGCTCAGTATTCATGCAGCATAAACCAGCCTTAAGACTTAGAAAAGCTGAAAGGGCTTATCCCTATATTCTTAAACTCCCCTCTTTTATGTTGGTCTTAGGCATTAAGGATAGGATTGTGAATAGCAATTGTTCAACTGCTGCACTGAGAGTGAGTGTGTATACGTGGGTGGGGGTGTTTTATTCCCTGGCAAAATCCTCTCCCTTTCTCCCATTTTTTTCAACTGTAAATATTAACTGTGTTCTTAACTCTTAACGGTGTATGGGACAGAGTAATGTGCTTTTAAGGATATATTATGTGAAAGATTTTCCACTGCATACACTGCTGCTTGAAATAAGAAAAGGCTATTTTATGGAGCCTGAAAACAAATTTGCTACGGCAGAAGAAAAAAAAGAAGAAGAAGAAGAGGAAAAATAGATAGAACTTTGCAGTATCAAGTCATCAGCAAACAATGAAGTAGAGCTCTCAAGGGGGCTGAGCCTTTACAAAAAATGATTGCGTCCCGCTTTTATTTATTTATTTTTTTTTCTCTTACTTTTTTGTTCCGTCTCTATGTTTTAAATCCGTGCTTGGTCTTTCTTCAGAGAGTGTGTAGTGCTAATGCATTTCAAAAGCCCTTTTTTCAAAGCACAATAGAATATCGCCATAGAAGTTTAGTGGTTCCGCTAAAGAAAATGGCTCAGTCACTGAGAGCTGTTCTCCATTGTGCCCAGGCCTATGACATTCTTGCATTTCTTTCAGTTTTCATAGCTGCAGCTGGAGTTAAAAGGTCTGACAAAGCTTACACATTTCTGTGGTGCCTTGTAACCTGTCGTGATAATTACTGGGCATTACCTTGGAGCAGAAGCACAGATTTCAAGGTAAGTTTACAGTCTACAGACACACAGTCCTGTTTTGTAAAGACTCATAAAGACTTGACTTAATTGTATCTTAGCATTGCCCGTGTAAACATGTATTTCATTTAGGTGTAAGAGCAGGATGAGAAACCCATTACATGCACTGTAAAGTGCAGTCAACTGCGCATAATCAAAATAGAGAGTGGCACTTGGGGGATTGTGACAGCTGCAGCCACTCCTGTTGATATCAAATAAGACCTTCTGAAACCTTAAGGATGAGTTAGCATGAAACAAATTGCTCCTAATTGTCAGGAGGATAAATTGTGACTGTGAGCGTTTGTAATTCTGTCAGCTACCATTCACCCCCTCATCTCCATTCATCTGGGGCCCAGCACTTTAATTGAGAGGGCCTTGGCTGGCTGAGTGAATTGGTAATAGAAATAAGGACCCAGTGTGGATATTTTAATCAGCACTGACTTCTGTACCGGGGCAGAAATGAGTCAGCGCGCCGTGGAGCGGAGGGCTATCCATCTCCAGAGCCTCAGGTGGAGATGGAGGAGTAGCTCCTCCATTGGACGTGACAGTCACTCAGGGGGCTAATGGCTCAGCACTCACTACTGATGGTTATTGGGATTTATGCTCCTCATCAAAAACAATAAAGTTACCTCTCTGCTTCTGCACAGGAGTCCTCACCCTCACTGCACGACTCGATAAGCTCGTGCTTAAGCTATCTAGTAGCAGAGCTTTATCAAATGTACTGTAAGATTAGAATTTCCCAGACTGTCCAAGTTAACAATCATTCCCTATAAATTACAGCGCATTGCTATAGATGAAAGTACCGAACACTAGTTTAAAAGGATGAATTTGCTAATTAGCTCTATTGTGGAAAACTACTGTATATTAGCTTATCTTAGCATAGTTTAGCTTAGCTTAGCATCAAGGTCAATCTTCACACCTACCCAAAGCCAAACAGGTCATAATTCACCTTTGACCTTTGTTACACATCTACATTTGAACAAGAAAAGCAATCAGGTATGTTTTCCATAATGATACACTATTCATTCAAGAAAGGTTTTGCAATTAAATAGTGGAAATTATTATCAACCAGGACCAGGATCGGAGCACTTCTTCCATCACTGTTGCTGATTTGATTTAGTGGCGCTGACTGCTGAATGTGTAAATCACTGCATGTCTCCAATATCATTACACATGACAGCTGAAGCCATGTCCATAGAAAAACACATACTCTAGTAGTTCATAAATATGCTCGGCAGTACTATTTATACAGTCGGACAACAGGGAACAGATCGGGAAGCGTGTCTGTTTATTTAGCTCCAGGATATTTGGCGTGGCTCGCACATGCTAACTTCTGCATATTCTAATTTGTCCTTGTCATGTTTATCATTAATCTTTGGCCCTGGTTTGCTTGGTGATTTGTTGAGATGTCCCCTGGGACAACTAAAGACATTCTCCACTATGATAATGGCATTATGCCTGCCTCCATGAAATGTGTCATATAAATTATACATTACAAGTTATCAGTGACTACATGCATCATATGGTGATATGACAGTCCTCAGTCTGGGGCAAAACACTTGGATGTGTCACTTTTAATGCATTCTCACAATCCCTTTGGCTCCAGTTACATGTCACCAATCACAGCTCGCACCTTGTCTTTCACTATAAGTCATACAGAGCATATATATTCAAATTCAACCACATTGGAAAATTCAGAAATTAACTTAATAATTCAAATGTAATAACTTAGTTGCATTTTATTTAGGAGTATTTAGGGATTTCTTTGCATTACCGTTAATAAAGCTTGACTTTTTAATTTTTGTAGACATATTGACAACAACAATTACATGTTGGTAATGTTGTTGGTAATGTAAACGTGAATCCTGTTTGAAGTTATATATATGCTTCCTTTTCATGAATCATTTGTGTGACAGGTGCATAAACTGTTTTAGGCTGTCGCTTGACAAAACTCATCAATCAAACGATACAATACAGCACATGTTCCTAACTGACTACACTTTTAGAACATGGTAGGCTCATATATCAATTACATGTATTTTTTAATTATTGATTATTTCAAACAGGAGGAAACACAAGATTAGGAGGAAATGATTGATCATCAGAGCTGTTGTTAAGGTTAAGGTTTTGCACTGAAAAAAAAGTCCAGAGGTGCACGACTGGGTGAAGCGGTGGACTCGTAGGCCCTGTTTTAGTGTGGTTGAGACTGAAATGAAAGTGGAGACGCGCTGCTGGCAGAGATGAATTAGAGCTGTGTAAAAGTGCTCAGATACTGTACGAGCAGGTGACATTTTTCGCTCTGCCTCTCGATTCTTTCTCTCTTCCGTTTTCCCTCAACCAAAAAAAAGGGAAGAGCGGGTGAAAAGGGTTGCATTGTGCAAAATGGGACAAAGTATAAAACACATTCAAAGAAAGTATGAAATTCTCCAACTTCAGAAAGCCATTTAGATCATCTGCCCAGGTGACGTAAGGAAAAATAATATACTTGACCCTTTTGTCTGTGCACTTTGAGAAGTTTGTTATAATGGCAAGCCCTGTAATAATTTACTGTACCTCATGTATATTAAGTAGAAGTTCACTGGCTTTTATGATAAATTGCCAGGGTAACGGCAGGACACCTCTTTTGCATTTCAATGCGAGAGAGTGTCAGATTCTTATTTCATTACCAGGCGACACATTAGCTGATGGATTTTAATTTTCTCTCACCCCCCCCCCCCCCTCTCCTGCAAGCAAGAATCCTCAGAGACTGGTTGAAAACAGAAAGGGTTTGAATATGAGGATAGGTGAAAAATGAATTAAATAAATACAAATCAGTGTCAAGAACCTTTATTGCAATTTTGAGGCCATCACTAACAAAAAAAGGAGCAAGTGAGTTTCTGTTCCTTTGCATACCTTTGCGGATTGCCTGTCCAAACGATGTAGCTCCACCACTGAAGCAGCTCTCTTGCTGAGTGGACAGAAAATGAAGGTTTAATTCATATTGTAATGAAAAAATACCTCTGGATTGGGATGTTGTCAGTGTGAATACTCTACCAGAGCATAACTTATCTTTCACATTTCAGCCCTTTTTTTCGGTTTGTGGTGGAATTTTGCATAAAGAGGAAAGTGAGAGAGAAGCGCTTGAAAACCCTGACAATGTGCTGTAAATATACTCCTGAGCCAGGCACGTAAGTCGTCTTTCAATGCTGTGAATAGTAGTAGTACAATCAAAGTACAGTTTGGGTTTTTATTGCCTTATAGTTGTGTCACAGAGGCATACATTAAATGCAAATGTGCTGACCAATAGACTAACAGTGTGCATGTGCTGGAACAACAAACAACTGTTTATTCAAAATGAACATATGCACAAACATCTGTAAAAAGCTTAAAATAATGGTCCTTATGATCCTGATAATAAATCCCTAACATCCTGAAGCAGTCTAAAGCAGAACCAAAGTCCACCTACAGGACCGAATTCAGCTAATTCAGAAGCTAAACACTGAACCACTCCACAGAAGAACCCCACAGGCTCTGAGACCAGAGCTTTGGTTTCTTCTTCCTGCCTCGGTCAGCTGTGAGGAAAAGAACAAGTATTATTCAGACAGGAAATACAGATTTAATACCTTTTCCTGATAAAATGAGAAAACGTGAACAGGCTATCAGCTAAAGGCTATCTGCTATCTGCAATAATTAGTAAAGTGAATATCGCTAGCTAAATGAGCTACAGGATAGAGCATCATGAGTGTGACGCATGATGATGGTGTTTTGGTTTATACTACATGTGCATCTGAAAACAGACTTGCAAAAGTGTGCTCCCCCCCAAAAAAAGTATTTTACCAACCGCCACTGGTGCCCAACTAAACACAAAGGGTCTTTTAACAGTTACATTTTGGTGGTTGTTTAGTTGTGTCGTACGGGATGTATTTTAAAACCCAGTGCAGAGAGTTTTTAAGTTTGCTCAAGTGGCTCCAACTGGTCTCATTTATAACGCAATATGTCCAGTAGTGTAGTGGCCCATCACCAGCTGCATATATTCAGCTTTTGGTCTTCAGCCAGTTCACTATGTTGAATATCTTTCCCCAGCTGTGCTCAGAGGAGCAGCACTGCAGCCTTTCACATCTGACTATATTCACACTCAATGACAAAAAGAACCTCCCTCATTTCATACCCAGTCCTCCGTCTGTGGAGTGTGTTCCTTCAATCCATTGTCGCTGCATTAACCGTAGGCTAGCATAAAAGTAATTGGAAACTGATGCGAGCCAAAGCTTCAATTAATGCACCACCAAAGTCCCCGTTCTGTGTAATCGGCAATAATGGTTTCATGTTTGGGAGGGCGTTTGGTCACTCGCATTCAGCACTCACCTCCTGACAGACACTGTTAAACCCTGCTCAAAATCCCCACTCCACAGTAATCTTCATTTCAGTCATTTTCCTTCTTTTTCCATCTCTGATGACAGCTCCAGTGTCTTCGCATTGCTTGCAGTCAGATCGTGCGCCTGAGTGAACAGGAGGTGTAATTGACTACTGACAACTCAGCGACAGGATTCTTAATTATTACTCTAGGGTATGGCGGCTGCCTGGCCTGGGTTCAGCTCTCTCACTGAGTATGCTAACAGAGTCATTTTCCTCGTCTCTGTGAATATTGAAATGCAGTTTTGTTCACTGCATTTCCATGTCAGACCCTGGGACTTTGCATTTAAGGGATGATTGCAAATGAAATGCATGTGCTGTTATCTTAAAGCTGGACAAATTTTACACATGTAAAATATATGTGGCATCAAAACCATTACCACTGTCAAAATATTAATGTTGTCTTTTGTGATATAGGCAAATACACGCTTGAATACTGGCTGTTAAAAATGTGTTGCTTCTAGGCCGCCAACACGAGACTACACGGTACCCTTAGTTTCTTCTGCCTTTGTGTGTCACTACTTCATCTGCCCTTACAGCATCAAGACATTACACTGCTGCTAGTAGTACTACACAAGAGCATAAGTCCTGTTTGTGTCTGCGCTGGGCCTGCTCAGTGTGATAGAGCACAGTTAAGAGGGTGAGCATAGCCTTGTGCTGCAGTCTGTATCTTTTGTGCGGGTGGATATGGAAGAGGGTGTGAAACAATTGGACAAAATGGCCCTAATGTGCTTAAAGAATCTTCTGTCTTTAATCAAAGCTCACACACATGCACCACAAAGGCAGACAGAGCAAACCCAATTCTCTGCCGCGGCAGCTACCGAGCGACTGTTCTCCTCTTGGCTTCAGCGCTTCTCTCCGTGCTTAAAATCGGGATCAGGACGGCTTTGTGTTTTTTTTCCCTCAACTGTCATTCTCACAGATTCATTGCCTCATCTCTTAAGGAAAGGACAACAGGGATTTGGCTTTAAAAGCAGACCGCAACGTGCAACTTTTGTCTTGTTAGGATTGTGTCACTAGATCCACTAATACGTCGTAACTTCACGACCACTTTTTCATATACTCATCATGTTTCAAAAAGTAGTTGGGCTAAAAAGGAAACAACTTATTTAACACTATAGTGACCATAAACCGCTAAATACCTGACACATCATATCTGTCAAGCTTTCACTTTTAAGTAGTTTGTGTGCGTAGAGCTGTGGTGATCCTTGACATATAGAGAATAAGTTAAAAGTCCTGCTAACTAGATGATTTTAGCTTCAAACTAAGGTTAAAGCATTAACGGTATTGTCATGCTCTTTGTTAGATATAGACTTATTTTCTCCAAACACACTGTTTTATTCACCTAATTCACTTTTAATATTAGGATATCAAGTCAGGACAATGCCTGGAGAATCAGGTCCAGACACTGCAGAGTTCTACACACGTGCTCTCACATGGGAAAAGATTCAGCTTTGGCCGTGGAACAGCGGCCTGGTAGCTCAATGGGTTAAGCGTCAGACTAGAGTGTAGAAGGTCGCAGGTTCGAATCCTGTCTGACTCCTAATCCATCTCCTACCAGGTGTGTCCCTGAGCCAGACAACTAGCGCTAGCTCCCTGTAAGTCGCTTTGGATAAAAGCGTCTGCCAAGCAAAGTGAAGTAAAGTAAAGAACATCTATGTGGAAAGTGCAAGCGACACGAGGAGGATAAAGTCGGGGTAATCACCTCATCTGATTTGGAGATATGTGTTGCCACATTCAGCCGAACGGGGTTCTGTTTAGATATGTTTAGGGTTCCAGTGCAGGTCTGAAAGCATCTTTTTAGAACCTTACTCTACACATAATGTAGCGCTAGCTTCAGTCTCCTGGCATCTATCCACTGGGTAAGAGGTGGGAGAGACACTGGGCCAAATGTTCCTTCGACCTTTTGCAGGGCCACATATAGGTACACACTCACAACTACAAGCAGCAGTTGCATGTCTTTAGACTGTTGGTGGAACATGCGAACAGTGCTTTAAGGTCATGCTTCAAACATGCCACCTTCTAGCTGTAAGGTGTCAGTGCTAACCATGCCCCCCCCTATTCTACCATGAATCCTTCCAGTGCACATTTCAGCTCCTGCCCCACATTCTTACTTCAAGAAATTTCAGCTCATGCTACGGTTAATAGAAAGAGTTGCCAGCTACGGCTGTCATTACATCCAAATGATGACAGATTTGTTTTGTTCTGTCTCTGCCTGGAAGGAGCTTTTATGACTACTAACAATGTCCAGGAGTAAATGTGCCGGTGTTATTGAGAACTAAATGAGCCTTACAACACAGGAAAGAGCTGCTGGGTTTCTGGAACTTGTGACTTTGAAACATACTCAGAGCTTGTTTATGATCACGGGGCTCAGGTTATGTGGGTTTAGTGATTACCGCATGGCCCACTGACATCAAATGTCTTTATTCCTTTAGTCCTGCCTATCCAGCACAGTGAAGAGATCAAGAGTGTGATCAGAAATGGCAGCTCATCTCATCTGTAATTTGATGATGAAATACATGGGAATGAAAGGAAAAAAGGGAGCATACCTGCGAGCATAAAAAGTATGATGGCTGCTTCATGACCGGTCCTCCTGCCCTTAGTGTAACATTCAGGGGAAGAGTGTCCCTTTGTTATCGCCCCCCTCTCCCTGGCAATTATCACAAACTCCACTTCCCCTGCCCTCCGGAGCCCAGAGAACTGAGCGGCCAGAGTGGGAGAATAGCTACATTTATAATTTTTTTCTTCTCTTTCCATAGATTAATTTTCTAGGAAGGCCTGTCACTGCTGTACAGGAAAGCGGAGAGAGAGGAATAGAGTGTAAAAAGGGGGGTGGAGGGGGTGGGATGTAGAGATTGGGGCTACAGTGCCCAAGCCTTCTCGCTTTTCCGTTTTCTTTTTTCCTTTTTTTTCCTTGACAGATCATTTTCCATGCAGGGGTATCAGGGGGTCTGGCCAATAATTGGCATGCAGATTGCAGCTGATGGCGTCCCGCAACAGAAGAAAAGAACTGGCTAGTTAGAATAATGAGCCGGGCTGCCTGATGGATGGGCGAAGGAGGAGGTCATACAAAATGTTTCAGACACAATTCCTAACCCCGCCGCCCCTCCCTTCTCCTCCTCCTCCCAACCACACTGCTACCTGCACCTCCCATTTTTATTTTTCTATTTTCCACAAAGCCCTGATATTTCATTATTTCCTCCTCTCTCTGCCCTTTTGGGGCAGTTAAAGTGTCCCGTCTTCCTCTTTCTTCTCCCCTCCTTCTATTTTTTCTTCTACCTAGTCCAGCTGTGAACACTTCCTTCACAATGTGCACAATTGTCTGCATATATATGTAGCGCACAATGACAAGTATAGTCTTAAGTGAGTGGAGCTTCTGAAATGTCACAACTCATTAGTGGCTTGACACCCTTAAGAGACTCTAGTGTTTTAATCACAGTAAAGGAGTTAATTACTGGCCTCTCCGTGGATTTCTGCTTCTCACCCTGTGTTCGCTGGGAGAGTCCAAGTTTCACATACAGGCCTAAATATAATGGAAATCAAACTCTGTCATGCTCACAGATGTACTTTTTTTGTTGCAAACTTTTAATGGGATTTTGAAGGTGGGATAGGTCCGTGCATATATTGCTTCCACTTGTTCGAAACTTTTCTGCGTTTGAAACCGCTGTGATAAAAAAATCAGTACCCATTAATCACTTCACTCTTCAGTCGACTAACTGTGATATTTTGGCTCGTAACACAGGTCCTGTGTTTGGGAGACTCTCTATTAGTATTAGATCACAGGCCTTCCCTCGGCAAAGCATGTTTTACCTCTTCACCACCCTCAGGGTTACATTTTGTGGTGAATTCCTCTAATCCCTGCGGCTTTACGGATAATTAACCCAGAACGTCATTTGACTCTTTTGATCTACCTTCCAGGTCAGGCAGCCGGGTAAACAGAGGAATGATAATAGCCTGTAAGAGTCATTAAGTACCTTGTTGTGCATTAGAGGATGAGGCACGTTTGCTTGTTTAGTTTGTTTTACTGGCACATTTTGTTTGGTTTTGAAAGATCTTTACCTGTTTACCATCCAAATGTGAATTGTCTTGTTTTGAGACATTTTAAAGTACAAAAATTACCAAGCTACTACTCAACAACCAGTAATTTATATTAATGTCTATAAAGACAGATACAGCTGCTGAAATACTACAAGGTTTGTGGCCTTTTTATCTGTACTTCATCGCTTTTCGCCTACTTCATACCGATGCCAACTATATCATAACAACTATGTTGTTATGTTATGTTGCAGATTAATTTTTGACATTCTAGATGCAACTAAGGGTTATTTTAGATCCACCTGGCCTCAAACATTAACGCTAATATTAAAATTGTTATTAATACTTTATTCTATTGATAGGATTTTACAGTATAAACAGAAAAAAGAAAAAACTCTCCAAACACACCTATTAATCTCTTGAATAATAGTTTATATTTGTATGTTTATTTTAAGTAAATAAGTCAATTTTTCTGACAATGCTTTTGTATGTACTAGTACACCGTGTATTCGGGTACCACTTTAAGTGACAGCCTACCCTACACTTACAGGTAAAACGAGGTCTTTTCACTCAATGCAGTAAATATAACAACAAGGCAATGAGCTAAAGACAAGATGGTAATAGGTGCATATACAGTAAATATAAAAAACATGGAAACACATATAGCACAAACGCGATGTATCAGCCCTCTGGTTTATTCCAGTGTTTTATTCACAAAGAAAATTTAAATAGTTTTCATTTAATCCAGAATAATTTATTTTTGCAAACTGCAAACTCTGCTTGAATTTGTCCATAGCATGAAACTGGGACACAGCCACTGGTTCATCCATATGGTTTTCTAAATGCTTTATTGTTTGGCAAATTTGGAGAGAAGGGGTGTGTGTGTGTGTGGGGGGGTGAAATACAGGAGATTTATGGAAATAGTAAAAATGCTGTCACGATGGCAAGTTAGTGTCTTTCATTAGCCTCACGAGTTGCTCTTTTATTGTGAAAGAACCCAAAGAAATACAAAGGTTTGACGCTGGAAAGAGCAAAAAAAAAACCCATCTCGTCAATGTTTGATCAAGTTCTGTGGCTGGAGCGGCTCTCCAAGCAGCTCTGCAAAGCTTAATCTCGCTTGCACCCTCATCAACACAACACAGAAGGGAACAAATTTACTGTTTCATCCTCATTCTTCCAGGCACGCTAAGGAGCTGTATACAATACACACAAGATCAAAGCCTTAATTGAAAAATAATTATAGGTACTTAATCATAGAAAGCACTGGGCTAATTGAAGTGAAAACAAGGAGGCAAACGCAGACCCTCAGAATCGTGGCAGAAAGAGGATATTGTAAAAGCTTCTTCTTCAATCCCCATTGTCTTCCAGATTAAATAGGAGAGGGCTATTAGCAGAGTTAATTGGCTCTCTAATTTAGATCTCGCTCCACTGAAAGCATAACGGATGTGAGCCTGTCGACCGATGATGTGTGCACTCTGTCACACTGTCCTGTTGGACTGTGATTGGTTAATTGCTAGGGGATTTTTGAAGTTTTCTCCCATTCTTCAAATGTAACAGATGTGTGGGGGGCTGCGTTTGTCTCCGTGGCTGCCCAGGTAGAGGCCATTGTTTGGAGGCTGGAAGTGGGCGAAAGTGGAATTTCATGAGCCACAACTCACTCACTGAGATCACTCAGTCTGCCTTCTGGCTCCCACTAACCTAACGCTCTAACACTGTTTTCATACGGATTCCTGGCATATGCCATACGTACTGAATTTCCGATTGTCCTCCTCCTGACCTGCTCGTATTTTGCAGAAGTTCCTGATGCCCTCAGAGAAACAGCACATTCACTCCAGGCCCTGTTACGTGAAAGGCCTCCTTATCACACTCCCAGCAAGTTTGCTCCCTGCTGAGACGGCCGCCTGTGTTCTCTGCACCCGCTCTGCCCTCTAGTGTCTGCCACTCAGCAGTGCACTGATTACTGAATGAAAATCCATTTAGACTAGAAAGGTGGAAGAAAGTAAATGGGCAATTTTTCTACAATTTTCCAAGACAGCCTTTCATCATTTCCCCACATTTCTTCCTAGTGTTTTCGTATTGTAGCCTGAGTAGTAATGGAGCTCTTGACTGGAGTTCAAAATAGAAGCTGGTGTGGAAATTTTCTTTCAAGGTCTGTCACCCAAACTTTCTTTTTTCCAACAAGAGTTTTTACTGACTTTCAAAAGTCAGTGAAGAAAATGACAGCAGATTATGTTACATGCTCTGCTAGACGAAGCTGCTTTAAAACGACTCTAATCAATATTTGGTAGCTGGTATGGCTCTGAGGGCAGGGACAGATCTACAGCGGGGGCAGCGGGGGAACACTGGTATTAGAGAAATAAAGTAAGATATTTATTTTAATATTTGGCTGCACCATTGGGGTTGCACCGACTGGCCTGTTGAGGGGTGAAACAGCACTCAGCACCGCATCAGTGCTTCTCACAGTAAGCAGAATAAACATCAGCAGCCGAGGAGTCCCGTGATTGTAACTACTCGGTAAATCCATTTATGTGAAGTAGCTTCCCTTGTGATGAATATGTATGCGGGCAGCTCATGATAAGTCAACAAAGGCGCCAACAGATTCTGGAAAAAGTTGTTTGCTCAAGGTTCAGCCTGCTGGGAGACAAATGGCTTTGCACAGCAGACGGCAAAAATCATTAGTGCAGCTGGCAACAGGTTGTTTTTTTTCTACTCAACGTGATCTGATTCATGTCACTTGAACTACTTTCATTAATAAAGTAACTGACTTTAAAAGTAACTGTTTAACCTTCTTTCTCCGTGTAGAAACATGAGTCTATGCAGAACGTGAACCGAGTCTGAGAGCTTTGACTCGGATAACAGTTGGTAAAATGCACAGATATTAGTTGGTTTTATATATATATATATATATATATATAACCAATATATATATATATACATATATATATATATATCTCCCTCGTCACGTCATTCTCAAATTACAACAGAATCACTTTCATTTAGTGTCTTAAATGATAAATGGGACTAAAACTGGTTAAACCCACTGAACAAAGTCTCAGCAGTTTCGACGTCTCACACGTTCTCCTGGACATATCAGCCACAGTCAAATTGGTTTCAGTTCTCCACAATCATATCAGTGTTTACTGTTTCCTGACTGGGTGCTGGTGCCACAGTGACACAAAGCACCCACCCCAAAAACAGTGTCATCGAGTATCGTGTAGCACCGTCACACAGGCAATGTTTGATCTGGGAGCGTTGGAGGGATGAAACTGTTGTTCGGGTTTGAGACACAGTTTCACGCAGTCGTGTTAAAATGCTGTAAACTGGCCACACGGTCATACTACTACACACATACACTGTGATACGCTGTTAGTTACTCACTGCCAGTACTCAGTGTAACAGTGAACAAACCTTTAGCACCAGGTGACAAAATCTGCCAGAAGCTCAAATAAATTAACATTATAAATATTATTAAAGAAATCTATTAAAATGTATTATTACACTTTTAAGTTAGTTACTAATGTAACTGCAAATACCGACTAGTACTATTAGTACTGAATAGTATTAGTTGCTTATTTGACATATCTTACATGTACAAGTCCATTGTCTCTTAAATGAGAGTTTTTCCATTTGAATTGAATTTCTTTCTGGCTTCTGACTTTATTTGTTAAATGTTAAATGTGTTTTTTCTGTTTCAAAATGTATATAGTAAATAGTTCCTCACAGTGAAAAGAGATCACGTTCTTATTCTGAGCATCATGTTCCTGCTGTACATGAGCAGACATCTTTCAGCCACTGTTAGTCTGTGCTCTCATTACATGACATCATGTCCTGGAAGTGACACTTTTAAGGTTGGTCAGACCACCGACTAGCAAATCCGATAAAACCAAATCTGCTTGGTACTGCATTAGGAAGTAGTAGGTACTACCAGCTGTGAGGTGATGGTCTTTGGTGTTCTTGTACATGCTTCATAACACTGTGTCTAAAACACTGTCTAGATTTACCTTGGTGGTTTGACTAAATGTCCTCTCGCTTGATGTCTCTGACTAACAAAAAACCCAGAGGTGACTGTGAACAACATCAGTAGCACATCCGCTATAAACAATTATTAATCAGTCATATTTAGCTGATACTGATACGCTCCACCCAACTTCTTCTGTAGCCTACACGACTGGGCTGTGTGCAAACACACGGGGTCATTGGTAAAGTCCTTTTTGACTTCACACCTGCAGATATCATATTTAAACACACAGCCGCAGTGCTCGGGACGGACCGCTGCAGAATCCAGACTCTTTGATCAGTTTGTTTCAGCAGCAGAGAAAGAAACAGCACTATGGCAGCAACTCTCTGTCAGGTGTTGGGCTTCATCCTGAGTTTGATAGGGGTGGCGGGAGTCATTGCTGCGACGGGTATGGACCAGTGGGCGACTGAAGACCTCTTCGACAACCCTGTGACGGCCGTGTACTCGTACTCAGGCCTGTGGAGGTCGTGTGTCCGGCAGAGCTCCGGGTTCACAGAGTGCCGTCCTTATTTCACCATTCTTGGACTGCCAGGTATGTTTTTAGGAGTCAAACTCTAATCTCAGCAGGCCGACATAGCTGCGGGTTCATATTTAGTGATATGTTATTATACTAGAGGTCTTGGTTAGATATGAAGGAAAGACTAGAATCACACATTAAAGGTGATACATTGCAGAACATAACGATGAAAGGTCAGACCACACCCTCCGCGTCGAAGGGGTGGAAACTGCCGAAACTGTGACAAAGACTTTTGAAAACTCCGGGTAAACACCTGATAAGACCTGTTCCTCGTTGAAGCGTACATAACGATAAGCAGCAGCAGCGACGCGGCCATTTCGTGACACAGGTGGTGACTTCGTAAAATGGCTGCCTCAATGATTCAGTTAATAGGATTCATGTTGTCCGCGTTGGGGCAATTTTTAATATCAGCAGCAACAGCAATGGACATGTGGAGCCTGCAAGACCGATCTCTTACAGTGGTAACAAATGTTTACACCTATTCCGGGTTATGGAACTCGTGTGTGGGCACTGCGTACGGTACGACACAGTGCCGGCCTTATTTCACCATACTAGGACTGCCAGGTAAGAGAATTACATTTTCAGAAAAAAAGAAGACATTTATTGAATATTTCCCTATGTGTTGGAATTAAAGAGAACATATTCCAAAAGACCTTGGAAGGTACTTCAGAATATTTGGAGTTTTTAGGGCAGATTTTCTCCATTTCCTCGCTGCCTAAAAAAATGCAGGCGACTGCAGAAAACATGGTGTCTCTCCGGAATCAAATGGAAATTTGATGAAACTTCCAAAGCTTAGCTGAGCAAGCACAAGCTTTACCGGAGTGTCACACAATGTAAAGTACATTTCCACGCTCTGTACTTAACAGCTGAATGTAGTGTAGAGCAAATAGTATATACGGTTTAAAGGCTACAGTATCTCCAGCCTGTGAAAGGTGCTGTTTCTACTTTCATTGAAGGTTGGTGTTCAGCGCCTACTTTAATGCACATTCTTGGCATACATATGGAGTTAAACTAAGATTGTTTGTCACTGATGAAAACAAATACTTATTCAGATTTTGACTCAGTTCATTTAAGAAGACCTTTTAGCACTATGCTAAAGTAAGTGAGGGTAACCCTAACCCTAAGTGAGAAGAAGTCATTTTTTCCAGGTTCCTTATAAGAAATATAAAATGTTGTTGTATTATAAAATGTTAACCCGAACATTACTACACTACTAGTCATTGGTTTAGACACACATAGGATTTACCACGTCTGTCATAAAAAAATCTGTGTCCTCAGCTGTGTTACCATTATTATATGATCAGTCATCCTTTTAAATTAATAAAATTGTAATAGCAAATGTGATGATCTAATGGAAGACAGTACTAAAGTGTGCTGATATTATAAATATCATAAATATTCCTTTTAAAAATTCTGCTCTTTTCTGCTACATTTCATTCATAATATTAACAATGTCAATATATGGTCAAATACTTTTTTCACTTATCCGTTAGTTAAACAGATGACGTGAGGATCCATTTTCTAAATTGTTGAACTTTGATTTTCAGCCCTGCTCCAAGCTGTCCGAGCCCTGATGATTGTTGGGATTGTTCTGGGAGCTATCAGTTGCCTGATCGCCATATTTGCACTGAAGTGCCTGAAGATGGGGAACATGGAGGACAACATCAAAGCAACAATGACTCTGACAGCCGGGATCATGTTTCTTCTTGCAGGTGCAGACATCTTGTGTTCGCAGTGTCCAGTAGTGTTGTTGTGGTTAATGCATGTTGTGCTAATTCTGTGGTTTGGGGTTACGTTCAGGGGTCTGTGGCATTGCTGGGGTGTCAGCATTTGCCAACTTGATTGTGCAGAGTTTTCAGTTCACGACATATTCCAGCGGTGGATTCGGTATGTACGGAGGAGGAAGTGTTGGTGGACTCACAGGAGCTCTGGCTCCAAGGTAAAAATTTCACCAACTCATAAATGAAAATAAAAAAACACAGTCACCATGTTTAACGTCTCTGCTGTATGGTTTCAGGTACACTTTTGGCCCGGCTCTGTTCGTGGGGTGGATCGGTGGAGCTATCTTGGTCATCGGGGGCGTGATGATGTGTCTGGCCTGTCGTGGGATGAATCCAGATAGGAAGCAACGGTAGGGTCCAACAGTGAAGGAAACAGTCTGACACGTGACCTTTACCAGGCCTGACACTGTAACATGACGTCTCTCCTCCTGTGTGGTAAACAGATAGGAGCAGTCTGCTAAATGGAGCAGGCCCGGTAGAAATGTCCAGTAAGCAGGTGCTATGCAAAGTACCAGACACATGCAGTCTGTATGTTATCTGCTCTGAAATAACATCACTGAATGTCTGAAATATTGGCTTCTGACAAAGCTGACCAACAATAGAAAACACCGCTGGGTACATTTGTTATGCCACGTGGCAGTAAGCGTCTTAGTCCCTTTAACATTTAAGAGCACAGACTCAGCAAAATGTAAATGGAAGTCTTTTGGTGTATTTTCTTTTTCTTTGCATATATAATGCATGAGTAGCAAATGCTTACAAAGCTGCTTACAAGATGGTCCACAAGGTCCTTATTTCCTCGTGCCTCTCCGTCCTGCTCTTTTTGACCACTTAAACATCTCCACGAGTGGTGAAATGTCCTGATGTGAGGTGTGTGTCTGGATGTCTGGCTCTAAAAGTGTTTCCTCATGGGGTCACTGAATTATATAAAAAGATCCAAAAGGCTCCAAACCAGATTACTGTTCTTTTTCATTTTTTAAATGGATTATTTTCTGATGCTCACCAGGTACGACGGAATGGCCTACAAAGCGGCCTCTCACCACACCATCTACAAATCTGACATCGGTCCCCGTCCAGCCTACAATGATTCCTACAAGGCTCAGAGTGCAGAGGGAAGGCAGACGAGTCAGAAATTTGACTATGTGTAGATGAATCAGACCGTGGGATCTTTTTTTCCTGCCTGCATTAATGGAAAGAGTGGTTTTATTTCTCTCTGTTTTATTTCTAACTAAATGGAACTGCTAAAGTGTATGTG
This sequence comes from Microctenopoma steveboyesi, assembly GCA_032359275.1. Lineage (NCBI taxonomy): Eukaryota > Metazoa > Chordata > Actinopteri > Anabantiformes > Anabantidae > Microctenopoma > Microctenopoma steveboyesi. The sequence goes on along the minus strand of JAUMHF010000019.1, from coordinate 2,871,337 downwards.
TCATTTTTATTTTAAGCATTCAACTTTCAACAGCATTACATAATCATACACACCAGATACTGTTTTGTGCTTTGTGTTTGTATTTTTTATTTTTGTTCTAAATAAAATGTCCAAATAATAATAAAACTTATTTCACCTTTACTTTATCACCACAACATGTAACATAAAAGCATTAACTAAGTGGAGATTTACGCACTAGTAAGTAAAAAAGGTTAGCGTTTGCTAATGTTAGCAAAGGTTAACATTAGCTTGATATATACAGGAGGTAGCGTCTTTTTAAACAAGAAAAAACATGACTAACATTTATTATTACTTAGCGATGATAGAATTATATATATATATATATATATATATATATATATATATAGGGTGGGGTTAGGGTTAGGGTTAGGGTTATATAGGGGTTTAGGGTTTATATATATATATAAATTCTATCATATATATATATATATATAACTAACCCTAACCCTAACCCTAACCCTAACCCCATGCAAAAAACGTTAGCCTGCATGTGATTACGTTAGCTCGTTTGAACGCATTTATAGTTAGGGTTAGTTAGGGTTATAGAGAGAGTTATATAACTTTGTGTAACGTACTTCAACAAAAGAAAATAACTTCATTTTAATATACGTCTGTGACACATTAATTGTTACTAGTAATGCTAGTAGTTGTCGTCTTGTCCCATTTAGAAAATCACTAACTTGAAACTAGAGTTTTAAAGAAGTTTTAAACTCCCAGTTTGAGTCAGTCACTCGGTCATCATCTGGCCTTGTTTTTTCAGCTCAGTTTTACGACCTTGTTCCATTTATGTTTAGGAATGTCATTTTTAAAAATGTAAGTAATTAGTATAATAAGTGCAAACTTTCATGCAGAAATGTTGGAAAAATGCATGAATCCATTTAATTTGTGCATATCCTGTCACACAAAAGATGATCAAACCATCTGAAACAAAACATGATTGTGTTGTTGTTTATCCTATTAATGTTATCATTGGACAATGCAGAGGTCATCAGTTGATCCATGCTGGTCACCTGTTATCTGTAGCCCTCCAGCGCCATACCATCTGCATTGTTTCATGATGATTCAATCAAAAATGCTTCTCTTCAGACACACACGTTGATGTTTGATGTGTTCACTGGCGTACACCTGTATCTGTTTGTGTTGCTCCTCTGGGATATGTCTCCATTCAATGATCTATTTTAGTGATTTCTAAGAAGTAAAGTCACAGAATTATCACAGTATAACTTTGTCTGACTTTAGAAAAGAACGGGTTGAAACACTTTTGAGCAAGATTATCAACTGCAAATGTCAGTCCTTCAGATATTTTGTAACACATTACATACTTTCAATTACAGTTGTGTGGGGGTTAGCTGTAACAATGCAGATCAATGTATTTATTTATACAACTTTAAATCACATCACAACACTTCACATTATAATTTATGCAGAGAGAAATGTACTAATCGTTTCCTATTGAGCAAGCACAAAGACTCACTTAAAGGGAAGAAACCTCCAGCTGAACCGGGCTCAGGGTGGACGGCCATCTGTCTCCACTGTTTGAGGTGAGTGGGCAGTGAGGACGGGAGAATGCCAACTTTGTCCAGCTGCAATAGAGTCTTAGAAACTTAGACCTAGATTTGGCTGATAAGAAGATTTAAATGGTGAATGGCTTCATCAGCTCAGTAAATATGTTTTTTTATTCTTTTATCGCTATCTCACATTGTTCTTATAGCATAAACTTATCCTGTTAAGTAAGTATCGTTGTCAGCAGTTTGTATAACATATAAGCTTCTTTTCATTCAAGGAAAACACAGGTTTGTGTGAAGTTGGGGTCATATAATCACTTTCATGAAGAAAATGTTAACCTGAGTTTGGTTCTGACTTCGCACCGATAGTGTTGTGCTGAAGTTGGACACTTCATCCTTGATACTCTGGTACCATCTACTGGCTTTGTAAAACACTGCCTCTAAAGTTTATGAAGAATTTTATGCCCTGTCTTTTGTAAATCTCCTTACATATTTAAAAGGTAAAAGATGTGGTGTTCAAATATTTCATTTACACCCTTTAACATTCACTGTCTGGGACCAACACACTTGTACTGTAAGTAAGTTCCCATCACCTGGCTGTCAATCATACTGCACAGTATTAGTAATAAATCATTGACAGGGACAGTTCTCATTTCCATTGTTGTCCAGCAGGTTATTTAGTTTGCACATCATGTATAACATGCAGTTGTTGTCTCTCAGGAAGTAGAAGCTGTCAGGATCTGCCACGGAGAGATAACATAGGCAGAGAACTTATTGTTACATGATACAGACACATTTTTCTTAGCACACTTCCTCTTCATAGTTTGTCAGGAAGCGTAATTGTTTGAGAAAGTCTGGTATTGTTCCTGTTACTCTGTCTTCTGATTGTATGTGTTGTGATTTGACATTTAAGATTTGATCACTTGCTCCATTACATGTACAGAATTCATGACATTGTGTTATCAGAGGTGGTCTATACTCTGTCACAAGCTCAGCTGTGTTTTGTGTTTCTTTGAAGACTTCAAAATATGCTTTGATACTCTGACATCTGTGGATCTGTAGAGTTCCAGAACCTTTGAAATAGCTTAGCAAGCTTTCTCAGACGCATCAGCGCATCAGTGCAGTAACCAAGTGATTCAATATTTTAGCTGGTATTTTGCTTCAGAAAACACATAATACTACATGATCATTTGTAACTTTTATTCTGTGTTTGCACAGGTTTGTTTTATGTTTAAGGTTAGACTTAAGTATGAGGTACACACATGAATACTATAGCCTAAACCAAATAAGAGAAATGACAGTGTAAACTATATATTACAACCACTTCTAATACTACTACTACTAATAACTATAGTAATAATCTGGCATTGTCTGGATTTCATAGAACAGTCCTGTGAACCTGGATCTCTTGAACAAGAGACACAATCACGCGGTTGCGTTCACATCCTGCATTTAACTGGAAACACACTTTCAAATCTGTGACAGTGGCGTAACGTAGCAAAAGACTGAGAACACGTTCTGCATTTTAACAAATTTAGTTGGAGATGTGAGATAAGATTAACGAGGCGGGGCAGCAGTGGAGCTTAAAAGGCTGTTGAGAGCAGGTGAAAGATCAAGGGAAATTAAAATAATTAAAGCTGCAGAGTTTTAGGGGATGATGAAGGGTTTTGTTGTGTGTTATATATTATAT